>BLKM01012983.1:2974143-3030825 GCA_013340265.1 Coptotermes formosanus | reverse complement strand
TGTTCTGAGATCCGTGCAAAACACATAAACGCAATGTGGGCACCACGTAGAATTTTTTAATGTTAAACCTGGTGGTACGTAAAGTTACCGCTAGGCTTTAAGAGGTTAAACTGTAATGATAAACGTGCTATTTTATTGCACAGAAAGAGCGTGTTATTGACAAGGAAAGTTGGCTCTGTAAATCTTCCACTGCAGTGCAGAGCGACCGTGCATGCTATCACAGTCATCTGAAGATATCAACTCTCTGCGCGGAAACCGCAAACGTCTTCCTGTTTCAAGAAAAATGTATTTTATCTCACGCGATAGAAAGGCTAAAGTCGCTGTTAGTTAATTAACAGTATTTTTTCCGCCCCCACGGCGCAGCAGCCCCCAGTGGGGCAGGGCCTCCTCATTATCGATGCTTCACGATCACACTCAGACACACACCACAGTCGGTAGGACTCCTCTGGACGAGTGATCAGCACCACGCAGAGATCTATACTTGACAACACACAACACTCACAAGATACAGACATCCATGCCCACGGCGGGATTCTAACCCGCAATCCCAGCAAGCGAGCGGCTGCAGACCCACGACTTAGACCGCGAAGGCCATTGCGACTGGCAATTAATAGTATTGCTAGTATAAAATTAATACACTAATTAATTATAATTGCAATTTTAGGACTCCCATTATTTTTTAATAATGCAAGAATGTGAACGAGAAGGTTTGCCATCTTCTTTGCTGCGGATATTTTTAAAGAAATATACACTTTTATTCCCTGATTTACGCATTATGTATGTATGTATGTATGTAGTCCAAAAATTGCACTCAGCAAAAAAACAGTCATTCGCCAATTTACGATGTGCCTCCTACATGTTTCGGCCTTGCATGGCCATCCTCAGGACGTCTGCAACAAGGGAATATAATACTGACAGACTATAGATGTATATAATTTTACGGGTTAATATACTTGCCTGTACACCTGCACTAACAGACTTATTCTTAACGGGCGTTTGTTGCATTAAATGTGGCTGTTCGTAGCCTACAACAATATACTGACTGTTAATGGAACCTGACTACATTAACCCTTTAAAGACGAAGCGTATCTGTTTTATATAAGGACTCAGTGCGTACCGCGCTGTAAACACTCTCCACTTCGGTTATAAAAACCAGTCTCTTAATGTTTTATAAGGCAAAAGTTGCTGTTTGTTCTGAGATCCGTACAAAACACATAAACGCAATGTGGGCACCACGTAGAATTTTTTAATGTTAAACCTGGTGGTACGTAAAGTTACCGCTAGGCTTTAAAAGGTTAATATGGTTGCTTTTCCGCCTAAAGCGATATATGTAATGTTAATGGAAACAGGACCGTGCCATGGCTCAGGCGGTTAGCCGCCGGCCTCCCAACACGGAGGACCGAGTTCGATCCCTGAGTGAAGCCATGTGGGATTTGTGGTGGACAAAGTGGCAATGAGACAGGTTTTTCCCCCGAACACTTCGGTTTTCCCCTGTCAATTTCATTCCACCTGTGCTCCATTACTTGGAAAACGTCAAAAAATTAATCATCATTTTCATCATAGGGTTGCACAAGAAGCCTTAACTCTGCGCGTGCGTCCGTAGCGCCCGCTGCGGGGCCCTTCACCACGAATGGGACTGAGTGCATTCAACCAGAACCTGGGAAAAGTTCAATTCTAGGCGATTTCTTTCTTTGCAATCTCTTCACACGAATGACAAGCCTGCAGACAGTAACGTCCCTTACGCACAGGAACTCTAACGCTATGTGTACATTTCCTAATTCAGCGTTCCCCAATTACCGGTCCCTGCCTTCAGGTTCCTTTTTGCTACCACAAAGTTTCTGGTGTTACACGATGTACTGCATCCAGGAGTCCGACAGGCAATTGTATTCCCAGTGCCATGAAGTCAAGCTCAGAATGGCCTTATATCCATTTTTTTCGTACGATCCAAGTCGGGTGGTCTAAAATAGACGACACTTGTTCCATCGATTATTCCGTATGAACGCGCAGTGTTAACAGAGTTTATTTATGGAACGAAAACGGCCATAATCATATTGTTTCAGCGTCAAGAATTGTAATGACGACTCGCTCGCCTACGTTATTTGACACTACGTTAAGTTACGGCTGATCGGGTTTCAATTATTGGTTAGTCTAGAAAGGAAACTGCATAACTGCTACAAATGTCTATGGGCCTGCTCTTAGCACACACCTGGTACTTCCTGCACACAAAAGCAAACTGCTTTACGCCTGCGGACGCTTAGTAAATGCGGTACGGCGTCCAAGTGCAAATGAGAAGGTAAACAGATTCCTGATAAATGAAACAGGGTTTCTTGACTCAGAAGATTTATGTTGTGAGCCTCTGAATAAAAGCCAGAGGTTCGACATCAAATCATACATTCACTCACTCATTCATTCATCCACATATTCAATACGGTAACTATCAGCAGCCCAGTCCACACACGCATGTATTCAATACTGTAAATATTAGCAGCCTAATCTACCCACACAATTCAATACTGTAAATATCAGCAGCCTAATCCACCCACACAATTCGATACTGTAAATATTAGCAGCCTAATCCACCCACACAATTCGATACTGTAAATATCAGCAGCCTAATCCACACACACACACACACACACACACATTCCTTACTGTAACTACCAGCAGCTTAGTCCACACACACGTATTCAATACGATAAATATCAGCAGCCTAATCCACACAAACGTGTTAGCTATCAGCAGCCTAATCCACACGAACGTGTTAGCTATCAGCAGCCTAATCCACACGAACGTGTTAGCTATCAGCAGCCTAATCCACACCCACACACTAAATACTGTAACAATCGGTAGCCTAACCGTAGAGTATTCCATTCAGTTTGTATAGCGCCGTTACACAACAACGACTAACTCCTTGGACAATGTCCACACTGAAAAGCTAACAGTCGCTCGTCAGGCAAAGAAATCCACTAACCAATCACTCAACACCAGTAGACTTCTGTACACGTCCCGTTCAATTCACATCCCTCAGATTTTGAGGTCGTGTTTTCTCCACAGCACAGTCTACAGGAAACGTGAGAAGCAAAAGCGTACATCGTCTCCATCAGAACATTCAGAACACAAAATGCATCACACACACTTTTGTCTATAAGGACGTAACCACACCTTTCGCCTATATATGTTTTAAGTATCTATCTAGTTTCATGGGTGTGTAAATTAAAAATGTAAAGCCTAGCGGTAACTTTACATACGACCAGGTTTAACATTAAAAAATTCTACGCGGTGCCCACATTGCGTTTATGTGTTTTGTACGGATCTCAGAACAAACAGCAACTTTTGCCTTATAAAACATTAAGAGATTGGTTTTCGTAACCGAAGTGGAGAGTGTTTACAGCGCGGTACGCACTGAGTCCTTATATAAAACAGATACGCTTCGTCTTTAAAGGGTTAAACTGGTATCGATACTATTCAAAATACACAACATTCGTATTACGTTTTCGAATCAATACATAAACATTATGATGCGACATCATGTCGCAAAAGACACGTAAGGTGGACTTCAAAACAATTAGAAAAGCAAGAATCTCATCGATATTCAGGCCTACTGTAGAGTCATAACGAAAAACGTCACGGGGCTCGTTGCTGGCACAGATAACCAAACAACGGTACTGAACCTTCTTGACTGATTGCTGTCGAGGTTAACAAGTTTGCTTCTGGTACACAAATGAATGCAGCTGACTTGACAGCTGATTTTGATTCCCTTCGAAACTGCGACAACTCGCTGGCTTTGATAACAAACAACCACACTGCCTTGTAGACACTTCTGTACACAGTCGAACAGTGTACAGTACGTAACTCGGTTTGGACAAAGAATGGACATCGCTGAGTTTGACTTTTGGATGTGGAATATAGTGCACGAGATCCCGGTAGCCGTGCGGCCTAAGGCGTGGGCCTGCGGCCGAGCGCTTGCTAGGATCGTGGGTTCGAATCCCCCCGGGGGCATGGATGTTTGTCTCGTGTGAGTGTTTTTGTTGTCAGGTAGAGGTCTCTGCGACGGGCCGATCCCTCGTCCAGAGGAGTCCTACCGACTGTGGTGTGTGTCTGAGTGTGATCAAGTGAAAATAAACAACCTCGACACCTACTGTGAACAGGTAGGTAGAAGAGGGAAGGGCTAAGAAAGAAAGAAAGAAAGAAAAAGGAAAGCCAAAATAAAGAAAGAAAAAAGGAAAAAGAAAGAAAGGAAGGAAGGAAGGAAAAAGAAAGACAGAAACAAAGAAAGAAAAAAGAAAGAAGGAAAGGGAACTGTGCATATAAGAAAAGGAATTATGACACCGGAATTAAAAATGTAACTTACGAATTCCCATGAAAACACTTGAACCAATATGGATGTTTCATCAACCCTCAATTAAGAAATGGATTGTAGCTTGTAAACTAATTGATACAATACCTCCGACTGACATGTGTTCTTCTGTTTTATGTTACTATATTCCGCATTATTTTATTTTGTTCTATTCATATCGAATTTTAGGAAAGAGAAGCAATTAACGGTATACTGCATACTGTATGCTGTATGCTGTCAGCAGTAACGACATCCTTTTCGTACACAAATCACTGTCCAACAATTGCCTTTCGTAACAACACATTACTCACACTACTGTACCTGACACTTCGTTCTGTGGGACATGACACCGTCTAGTTTTGTATTAGAAGGAACCCACTGGCTGTCTTCTATACTGAAAAGACAGGCACCGTACGTATAAACGTACCATAGAGGAGCGTTCGCGTAACCATTCTTGCCGTGAAAAAGCAGTAAGTATTTGACATTCTCAGTGTGTGTCTGTAGCCTTAGTTATCCAGCAAGCAAAGCGCATGCGCCGTATTATATTGCCATCTGTGGCCGGTCCGGCTGTACCATATTTTTCCACATTATCTCATAAACGGCACGATTTTTGGGAAAAAGTTATTGAACATAAAATGTGTGTTTTGGTTTTCTCTACAAGTTTTGTCTGAGACATTTCTCATTTTAAGAAGAACTCAGCGAGATATTGTCATAAATGTGCGTACGCCCTCATGTAAGGCATCCGTTATTCTTGTCGGATTTTAATGAAACGTGAATTTTCGAGACAGATTTTCGAAAAATACTCGAATATCAGATTTCATGAAAATCCGTCCAGCGTGAGCCGAGTTGTTCCATGCGGACAGACGGACGGACAGGGAGACATGACAACGCTAATACTCGCTTTTCGAAATTTTTCGAAAGTGCCTAAAAACGGACGCAGGGGTGCTATGCGCAAGTGTGGTACCTACATACTAAACACACGGCGTCACAAACCACAAGACTGTAATCTTAACTCCGATTGCAGCCATAACGTCAATCTCACCAAAGGTGCCTCAGTAATACAAGACAGAATCGTACGAAATTTCTTTCGACATAATTCAGTACAGGCCTTTAAACCACGCGCAAGTGCGTAAGGAAGGACGCACGGGCCGATACTGAGTAGGCCTGGTGCATGTAGAAGCCATGCAGAACACCCACGCACATGTTACAGTCGGTATAAAACAAAACAGGAAATTTTCCCCGGGCTTCCTTCAGCACCACGCCATAAAGACGGACGGTGGTACAGCATCACACATTCTTAATATCGGAACCAGTTGGCCGTGGGTGGTCGGCTTCGTAATCCGGACATTTCGCGCCCCCGGGGGAAGAGCGTCCGGAACCCACAGCACGGGAGACTGGGTGGGCATCAGTGTCAGTGTAGACCAGTGGTTTTCAAACCGTGCTCCGTGGAACCCTGTGGTTCCGTCGGCGAATTCCAGGGGTTCCGCAAGCACATTTCCTTCGTAACTGACCCGACAAATATAACTTCCATAACTTTAGGTTGCATTTTCATTTTCCTCCATCACTCCGCGCAAGTGACTGCCGGTTTATTTTCAGTGCAAAGTACCAATAATAAATGTTTTATAAATGAGCGCAAATATTTTATTACTTTTCATAAAACTTGATGTTTTAAAAAGTTTGATCTCATTTTCGCACCCAAACAGTACGCTAAGGTTCTGCACGCGCTCCGTGAACACGCATGTTTTGTCACACGGGTTCCGTCAAAATGCTGACTGTCACAAGGGTTCCGTGAACATGCAGATTGTCACGAGGGTTCCGTGAATATTCAGACCGTCAAAAGGGTTCTGTGAACATGCAGATTGTCACAACAGCTCCGTGAACATGTATATTTAGTCACAGGGGTTCCGTAAACATGCATATTTAGTCACGACAGTTACATAAACATGCACAGTCACAATGGTTCCCAGAACATGCATATTTTGCCAAAAGCGTTCCACGAACATACATGTCTACTCATAAGAGTTCTGTGAACATGCAGATTTAGTCACAATGTTCCGTCAGCGTGCATATTTAGTCGCGAATGTACCATAAACATGCACACTTAGTCACAAGCATTCCGTCAATATGCAGGTTTAGACACAACGGTTCCGTACACATGCATGCTTGGTCACAAGAGTTCCATGAACATGCAGATTTAGTCACAATGTTCCGTCAACGAGCATATTTAGTCGCGAAGGTACCATAAACATGCACATTTAGTCACAAGCATTCCGTCAATATGCAGGTTTAGACACAACGGTTCCGTACACATGCGTGCTTGGTCACAAGAGTTCCGTGAACATGCAGATTTAGTCACAAGGGTTCCACAGATGTTAAGAGTGTGAAGATCACTGTTCTAGACAATGTGAAGTACAGAAGGTTACTCGTATGGGAGTCGAACACACGTTCCTTCCAGTCAGCTAGTTATGTATGTACTTACAGCGCACATGGCAAATGACAAAATATCAATACACTTAAATCTAAAGCAAATGGCACTATTGGAAGACAGCGTTTGGCGATTCACTGACATTACGTAAATTGTGGATAGGGTTTCTCGTTTCCCTGTAACCGAACTATGTAATAAAACTTGATGCTCGAAGTTCGTACAGTAAAGGACGATTAGGCTGGCCACCAGGAAGGCATAAAAACATCTTAAACTGTGAACACACAAACCCCAAAGGCAACACGATGCCACCGACAGCAGGCACCTGACACAGGACACAAGAGCGCCTCCGTATAACCACAAATTAAAATAATTATCACTTTATTGAGACTACTGTACTTGCCTCAAGCAATTCGCGTGAATCCGCAACCTCTTGCAGATTACGTTGTAGACTGAAACGCCTACCGCGGAGTTCACATTATGGCACTGCCTTTCCCGACCCCATATCCATGGCAACCGAAACAAGTGCTTGTCTGCTTGCGCAAGACGACAGCGTTATAAGCTTTGCCCAACTACTAATCGTTCCGCTTGCATGTCAGTCTTTAGACGACCAAAACGTCGCAAAAAGCGCGTCCAGGGACAAACTAACCTTGTCGCCGACTCTCTCTGGTTCATGTTATAACCACTTTTAATAGGCGTTACAAATTCGGGGGGGGGGGCCCCCCGCCATAAAATGATTCATACTCAAATTTTCGACTTTTTCCATCGTCCCGTGCCTAAAAACCGTATTTTCAGACACTTGAAGAACGGCTCTTGTTTCCTGAACTACAAAGCGTGTATGATTAATAATCACACGCCAGTCACATTAGTGAGCTTCCTAACGCAGGCTAAGTACTTGTTTAACCCTGTAAAGACGAAGCGTATCTGTTTTATATAAGGACTCAGTGCGTACCACGCTGTAAACACTCTCCACCTCGGTTATAAAAACCAGTCTCTTAATGTTTTATAAGGCAAAAGTTGCTGTTTGTTCTGAGATCCGTACAAAACACATAAACGCAATGTGGGCACCACGTAGAATTTTTTAATGTTAAACCCGGTGGTATGTAAAGTTATCGCTAGGCTTTAAAAGGTTAAAACTGGTGGTACAATCTGTTATAAAATACAAATGAACATTACAATGCTCCTGCTTTCCGCTGCTCCAAGCCACTGGACATTCCGGTTGTTAGATATGGGTTTGCCTCTCTTACAAAACATTTACTGATTGCTTGCTTGCCCCTTCAAGCCTCAAAACACTGCAAATGCATGACGAAAGCAGTAAGTTTTTTTAAAGGATTTATGACTTTGTATTTTTCTGTCAATAATAACCACCCTCAGAGATGTAATACAAGAACCAAGAAGAATAGGTTATTCTGACATCCTCAGTTCCTCCCCGACAAGCTGTTTGACATGTTTACACACCTCGCAACATTCCGTCGCCAGTCGCGATTAGACAACACAGGACAATCTATATTTATAATCGAACAATAACGCAGGTTTAGTATTCTAGTAAAAGCAATCCCATTACAGGCCTGGACAGGCCATGAGGGTTCCAGGAGGTTGAGGCTCCCAGATTTATAGACAGTCGGCACATGAAGGTGGTAAGGTTGTCAGCCCTACGCACCGGCCGCCTTTACACCCCAGGAAATATTCCTGGTACTCATTTCTGTTAGAGGCTGAGTCGGCCCCAGCGCCACAGTGCGGCCGGATCTAAGACACTTAAGTTTTTGAATATGCAGAGTAATCATATGGCGAATTTGATCCCCTTCTGCCTGTGGGTGTGTTGATTGTAGCTTTACGAGTGGCTGATCCCCTGTCCAAGGACTCCTACGAAATAAATATGTATTATTATTACTTTGGGGCACTTAATGACGCTGTTAGTACCTCAGACCGTTTTCATGACGCTGTTAGTACCTCAGACCGTTTTCATGACGCTGTTAGTACCTCACACCGTCAGAATGGCAGCAAGACTGATGGCAAATGAGTCGGAAAGGAAGCGTACCTAATCAGTTGTGTTCTATTTGGAGGTATCTGGCATTTGCCTAGAACTGAGTAAAATCATGAAAAGTCGGTCTGGACCCCGGACATCCTGAATATGAAGGGGCGTTACACACCCTACCGCGACGTTCAGCTAAAATTTCTCAAAATTGCCTATTAAATCTACAGTCGAATTCGGTCATAACGTTATGAAAAGGGACTGAAAATTTTGTGTCGTTATAAACGCGGGTTGTTGTAACACAGGAGTATAAGGTTATGGTTAACAGTGACGAATTGCGAATTAATTGGTACCACAGACTATCTAATTAAATCAGGACAGATAATCCAATCCACGACGATTTAAGAAGATAACAAACGGATGATAAAAAAGTGGCGATAAGAGCTACGACAGACACATGTGCAGCAGCACAAAAGAACAGTCTGGGGACGCCTGGCCTAAGGGTGAACCTCCGCCCTTCCCTCGTCTGACGGATAAGAAGATAAGAAACGTTGCGGGGCGTTACACAATGCGTACAGCTGATTGCAAACAAAGTATTCCGATGCCAGTTTCAGACTTTTATTGGGGCATATAAAGTATTTCTGTTTCATATTCCTCTTCTTTTACTGCTCTGCTGAAGCACTACATGTTACGACGGAGCATTGGACTCTACCGATAATCCGGCCCAGCCGCATTCGAAACTCGGCCCTGTGCACACGATGCAAATAATATCGTGCGAATAAAAATTCTCAATAATTTGTCTGCTATGTTTTCCTTTCCTCCCCCCACCTTTCCTCAAACAACAAGTTTAATAGAGATGTCGCGTGTCGATAACAATATCGAATTTTCTTGATTAAATAACAGAAATTTTCCTGGAATTTGATGCGACAAACCTCTCCATATACGCATAATATGACGAATATTTATGGAGCCATTATTTTTAAATACAAACAAGCAGAAGAGCCCGTTCTTCGCCTGGGATACGGTTACCTTCCTTATCAGTAACACAATGGCTTACCAACGCAATAAAACAAACAGTCCCGCAATTACGACGCTGTAATTTTAAACACAAACACTGTCACCTACTGTAACGACCAGAATAAATTATACTGACGCTTCTTTATTGTCCAACAAATGCACTTACTATCACAGGTTCATAACAATATATTTAACGGCATTCCACTCCTACGTGTTTCGAGTCGTGTCGGTCCATCATCAGGGAGAACATCAGACGGTATTGCACAAAACAATTACATAACAGTAGTGGTCAGTTGTGTATGTAGATCTGCTGGTGATTACTCGCGTGGTGATCTGTTATACTGTAGAGTAGGCCAGCGTGTCGGTGATGCGGACCGACAGGGCCCGATACATGTAGCACTGGAATGTTTTACACATATTGTTACGAACGTGTGATACTGACAGCGCTTGTTGGATAATATTACAAAATCGAATTATAACGCATGGTATGGAAAATACAAAACACACTCACATAACCAAACAGGACAACCAATGACCGTATACAGCAACACCGAAGGGCCTTCAGATCTACGCTCCCTAGAGCGTTCTCTGTTATACCAGTTAATTCACTGGGGTCACACTTTCCGCTGTTGTTCACAGTTTGTGCATGTATTATGGAATATTATTATTATTATTATTATTAGTAGTAGTAGTAGTAGTAGTAGTAGCATTGGTAGTAGTAGTGTTTGTGTTATTACATTTTTTCAATAACTTATTATATATATGTAGTTTAATTCTGTTTACGTTAAATTTATGGATCAAGCCTAATTTCAAAATTTCACCCCACTGAACTCTTACATAATTTCTTACTTAAACACAATATTTCGCACACAGTTTATAAGGATATTCATACTCTATCTACAAATCAAAATCTCTATTCCCAGACAAAATAATAAGTACTAATTATTATGATTGTATGTTTGTATTTTCCGCAATTCAGCATCACATAAACCGCGTAAAGAATATCAATAACTGGACAGGTACGTGGCGTAACATTATGAAGACTACGTCACAGGATTATGACGTCACGCCATAACAAACCGAATCAATGTGGCGTAACACTACGCAACTATAATCGAATATAAAGCAAAAAATACAAAACATTATGACTGCAGTTGCATTTTTGCCCTAATTACCTGAGACGTAAATCGCATCCGTGTATCGCCATGTTATATTGAGACTGCGAACTGCATTTGGTGCAGTTGTCTCGTAAAATGCGAGATATCAGAAACGTACGCAGGTCTTCGCGTGAAGCGTGTATAATTTCGTCCGATTTTACCAAAACTGTAATTTGGTGGACACATTTCAGTAGAAAGCCCAATACCAAATTTCATGAAAATCCTTTCAGTAGGAACCAAGGTGTTTCATACGAACAGACTGACGCACAGAGAGACATGAATAAGTTGATAGTCGCTTTTCGCAAATGTTGCAAAGCGCGTAGAAACGGGAATCAACAGACTTCAGCACAATACGTGCAAGTCGCCTTAACATCCTTTAAAGCACCACAGAAACTGTACCCACCTGCTGCTTTTCTACCATTACGACTTCGCCCTCTCCGTGTATTTACGTCTTCGACGTGAGTCTCGACAGATACTGCGATTATTTCCTTAAATATAATTAACCCTTTAAAGACGAAGCGTATCTGTTTTATATAAGGACTCAGTGCGTACCGCGCTGTAAACACTCTCCACTTCGGTTATAAAAACCAGTCTCTTCATGTTTTATAAGGCAAAAGTTGCTGTTTGTTCTGAGATCCGTACAAAACACATAAACGCAATGTGGGCACCACGTAGAATTTTTTAATGTTAAACCTGGCGGTATGTAAAGTTACCGCTAGGCTTTAACCGTTTAAAGACGTAGCGTATCTGTTTTATATAAGGACTCAGTGCGTACCGCCCTGTAAACACTCTCCACTTCGGTTATAAAAACCAGTCTCTTCATGTTTTATAAGGCAAAAGTTGCTGTTTGTTCTGAGATCCGTACAAAACACATAAACGCAATGTGGGCACCACGTACAATTTTTTAATGTTAAACCTGGCGGTACGTAAAGTTACCGCTAGGCTTTAAAATGTTAATCAAATAATCTCCATAAAGACGATCATGCATGTTTCCTACAAGGTACGAACTTTACATACAGTATGACATTAAATGATTAAAAACTTTCTTAACCGATTGGGCTTTGTAATGCAGACTGAGTACATTTGCTGCGAAGTACATATATATATATATATATATATATATATATATATGGGAATACAATGAGGCAGTTCATCAGCTATTTATAGACTTCAAGAAAGCCTATGATTCAGTTAGGAGGGAGGTCTTGTATAATATTCTCATTGAGTTCGGTATCCCCATGAAACTAGTAAGGTTAATAAAAATGTGCCTAAGTGAAACATATAGCAGAGTTCGGGTAGGCAAACATCTGTCTGACACGTTCCCTATTAAGAATGGCTTGAAACAAGGAGATGCTCTGTCGCCATTGCTTTTCAACTTTGCTTTAGAATATGCCATTAGGAGGGTTCAGGCAAACCAGGAGGGCTTGAAATTGAATGGTACACATCAGCTTCTGGTTTATGCTGATGATGTTAATATATTGGGCGGAAGCGTACATAGCATAAAGAAAAATGCAGAAGATTTAATTATTGCTAGTAAGGAGATTGGTCTAGAAGTAAATGCTGAGAAAACTAAGTACATGGTCATGTCTCGAAATCAGAATGCATGACACAATCACAACATAAATATAGATAATAAATCCTTTGAAAGGGTGGAAGAATTCAAATATTTGGGAGCAACCCTAACGAATCGAAACTCCATTCATGAAGAAATTAAGAGCAGATTGAAGTCGGGGAATGCTTGCTATCATTCGGTGCAGAATCTTTTGTCTTCGAGGTTGCTATCCAAAAACACAAAGATTAGGGTATACAGAACTATAATTTTACCTGTTGTTCTGTATGGATGCGAAACTTGGTCTCTCACACTGAGGGAGGAACAAAGACTGAGGGTGTTCGAGAATAGGGCGCTGAGGAGGATATTTGGGCCTAAGAGGGACGAGGCGACAGGGGAGTGGAGAAGACTACATAACGAGGAACTTAATGACCTGTACTCATCACCAAATATTGTTCGGGTAATCAAATCGAGAAGACTGAGATGGGCTGGGCATGTGGCACGTATGGGGGAGGAGAGAGGTGCATACCGGATTTTGGTGGGGAGACCCGAGGGAAGGCGACCACTTGGGAGACCCAGGCGTAGATGGGAGGATAATATTAAGGTGGATATTCGGGAAGTGGGATGTGGGGGCATGAACTGGATTGAGCTGGCTCAGGATAGGGACAGGTGGCGGGCTCTTGTGAATGCGGTAATGAACCTTCGGGTTCCATAAAATGCAGGGAATTTCTTGACTAGCTGAGAAACTGTTAGCTTCTCAAGAAGGCCTCTGCTCCATGGAGTTAGTTAGTTAGTTAGTTAGTTAGTTAGTTAGTTAGTTAGTTAGTTATAATAATAATAATATGTGGAAGCAGGATGCAGTACAAGCAGTCCCGATAGTAATTTCAGCCACGGGAATAATTCCAAAGTCACTGTCACAAAGTTTAAAGAGACTTAACCTGCACCCAAACACATATATACAGACGCAAACAGTGGTAATTCTTGGCACATGTTCAATTGTAAGGAATTTCCTAAATTACACATAAGACCACCGAGCCTAATCCTGTTGATGATACATCCCAGGATAGGTGAATATTTCCCAGCTAAAGCTGAGAAGTGAGAAATTTGGATGATGATGATGATAACAACTCAAGTGACAAAAGTGACGACAGTGACAGGAAGATCATCACAGTAATTTAAAAAAAAACTACACTTAAATCCAGCACCAGAACAACAAACATCTTTCAACAACGAGCTGTCAACAACAAATTATTTTGATAGTTTTATGGACACAATGAAGAGAGAGAAAAAAGAGGAGTTTAGGTCATTAAATTGGACACATACGGGATAACCACTTAGAGCCGCGTAACGCACCAATAACAGTGTAATTCAAATAATTTTACATATCAAAAATCAAAACAAAATCCGTCCAAACACAACTACGTCCCACTTATTACAAAGAGAAACATGTTTCGACCATTTTATGCCATCTTCAGATTCAAATTTTTTTATTTATTCAAAACATATTGAGGAAGGAATAAAAGTCCACAAAATTCTATTAAAATGTTATAACATTTAACCGAATTTTATGGATTTTTATTCCTTTCTCAATATGTTCTGAATCAATAAAAAAAAAAATATGAACGTGATGATGACCTAAAATGGTCGAAACATGTTGTTCTGTGTAATAATTGGAACGTAGTTGTGTTTGGAGGAATTTTGTTTTGATTTCTGATACAAACAACACACGGGAATATTTTATACATTTTATTTAATTAGTCTGTGTAAACATAAAGATATCAAATACGACGAAAAGACTAACGCTAAGATATTTATAAACGTGGTACTATCAACATTGATTGTCGTATCTCAGAAAAACTGAAACGTGTCTGAAGCAGTTTCAGAGCAGACTGCTGAGCGGTTTACGTTGGCGTAACTGCACAAGTGTACTGGTGTTGTGGGCATGACGAGGATGCTCTGAGGTCCAATGACGTTAAGGGCCAACCTTAAGCTGCCCCCGGATTCCCCGGAACGCCTAGGCCCCACAAAGGCCAACGACCTAAATTTTTGCCTGACGTCAGAACGGCTTCCTGACAGCAATTTGTTTAGAAGGAATTAATCATTTTTACGAAAGTATCTAATTCTAGACCCACCCCTGTAGCATGTATATACTAACATCAACCCCTGTACTTGTTAATTACCAGAGGGAATTCTATACCGCTCTCTCTCATTCTCTCATTTTAGCTTCTTTCTTCAACGTCTTCCGTGCAGGTTAATAATAAAGAAGGCGTCACGAGATGCAGGATATATGCGTACTCGTAACATATCTCTAGAAATTTCACCGGAAACATTTGAAAATTCTCAACTACACCTAGTGCCCCCACGGCCCTAGACTGACTCTAAATTACGACTGCTCTAAATATGCATGACATAAGCACTTTTCGGCGAAGATCGAGACTTAAGTACCGACTGAAGCGTGTGTACCTTTCACTAACAGTCACCGTCCCTATTCTAAACCATTACGAATGATCAATACCGGTACATAACACACAATCATAACTCTATTATATATTATTAACCCTTTAAAGACGAAGCATATCTGTTTTATATAAGGACTCAGTGCGTACCGCGCTGTAAACACTCTCCACTTCGGTTATAAAAACCAGTCTCTTAATGTTTTATAAGACAAAAGTTGCTGTTTGTTCTGAGATCCGCACAAAACACATAAACGCAATGTGGGCACCACGTAGAATTGTTTAATGCTAAACCTGGTGCTACGTAAGGATACTGCTAGGCTTTAAAAGGTTAAGTTACAGGTCCCATGTTGCTTTCGGAAACCATGATATACACATCAGTCTAATTTAATTGTAGCTTTCCAATTACTGTAGATTGTAAAGTGCGAGGAGCTCCCTTCTCCACATCTGTCCGTCTGAAATCCCGTAACTTGTCCAAAGCCCCATACCAGTGGCCGCGCGGTCTAAGGCATGGGTCTGCGGCCGCTCGCTTGCTGGGATTGCGGGTTCGAATCCCGCCGGGGGCATGAATGTCTGTCTCTTGTTGAGTGTTGTGTGTTGTCAGGTCGAGGTCTCTGTAACAGACCGATCCCTCGTCCAGAGCAATCCTACCGAGTGTGGTGTGTCTGTGTGTGTCACTGAATGTGATAAGGTGCAACTATAACCCGCTACACCTAGAATGAGTAGGTAGAAAGAGGTCAGAATAAGAAATAAGGAAAGAAAGATGAAAGTATTCAAGCTGAGCAGACAAAAACTTGGGTAAAGGTCAAAATTATTCCACGCGTGGGAGCTAAAGTTTCGCACGATATAAAACGGAATTTAATTTTTTTCCCATATTTTCGCTTCCTTTGCTTAATTAATGATCAAGCTACGAAGCTGTATACATAAGGTAAGGTATTGGCCCACACACTTAAGTGACGTCAATGCTAGCTTCATGCACCGACCGCTTTACCCGAAGGTGTCTCATCTGCCGGTTGGTCAGGAAGTTGCATGGACTCTGAAGTCGGCAGGCATTATGCATAGAACAGAAGAAAACACACTCCCTCCCTGGACTCGAACTCCTGTACCTTCAGCCTGAAAGCCAGTCACAATACTGAATAAACTCACCTCGTTCACTTTAATTACAATTTTAAATCTGCAAGAGAATTTGTTTTTTGTTATAGGATTTGCACATGTAAAGTGTGACAGCGTGAATTTGTGGTTAGGTTTCCGAAACTCAATTATATCTGCACAGAGTAACGGAGCGCACACTACACTAATGAGACCCCGTCAACAACAAACACACTGAATTTCTGAACAGCGCAAAAAATATTCTGCAACCTGCTATATGTGACCAATCCGTTCTCATGGCTGTGCCATGGCTCAGGCGGTTAGCCGCCGGCCTCTCACCTCGGAGGCCCGGGTTCGATCCCGGGTCAGTTCATGTGGGATTTGTGGTGGACAAAGTGGCAATGGGACAGGTTTTCCCCCGAGTACTTTAGTTCCCCCCCCCCCCGTCATTTTTATTCCATCGGTGCTCCATTACACGGAAAAGCGAAAAATAAAACTAATCATCTTCATCAGAGGGTTGCACAATAAGCCTCAAGGCTGCGGTGCGTCCGTAGCGTCTGCTGTGGGGCCCTTCGCCATAAGAAAAAAAAACGTTCGATTCTTGCCGCAGCGACTTGAGACTGGGAAAAGGATATTTAGGACCAGAGCAGTACACGTGGGATTTGAGGAGGATAAAGTAGCATTCGGACAAGCCGTTCTTTACGTAACAATCACACATTATTCTTTTCCATTAGTCACACATGATATATGTAACCCCATTATGATTACTATTTTTTACGTACTTAATTCCTTGACCGGACGTCACGTGTACTTTATTATATATCGGCTTTCCCGCCAACCACAATTAACAAATCCTCTATATGCCTGTTTATTCATCTATCATCGACGCTATAACGCATAGAAAAGGTGCTAAAGAAATCAACAAAGAAGATATTTAGGTCAAATTCATATTTATGAATAGCCTGCTCACAGACAGAACGGCGAACGACACAAAATATCGATTTAACAGAGCCAATTTAATTTATTGACATTACGTACACTGGTTAAATATTATTTTATCAACTCGAGAGGATGAGATGGGAGTGAAATGTGCAGACGGGACGAACATATTAAAATTAATCTTACACAGGAAAGGGAATGTACGTCTAGCGTAATATTCAGGCGCGTTCGCGTAACCACTGTTGAAGTGGTAAAGCAATAAGTATTACATATTCTGAGTGTGTGTCTGTAGCCTTAGTTATCCAGCATGCAAAGTGCATGCGCCGTATTATACTGTCATCTGTGGTCTGTCCGGCTGTGCCGTATTTTTACACATTATCTCATAAACAGCACGAGTTTTGGGAAAAATTTCGTAAACACAAAATGTGTGTTTTAATTTTCTCTACAACTTTGTCTTAAACATTTCTCATTTTAACAAGAATTCAGCGAGATACTGTGATAAATGTGCATACGCCCTCATGTAAGGTATCCGTTATCCATGTCAGATTTTAATGAAACGTGAATTTTCGAGACAGATTTTCGAAAAATACTTGAGTATCAGATTTCATGAAAATCCGTCCAGTTGGAGCAGAGTTGTTCCATGCGGACAGACGGACGGACAGGCAGACATGACAACGCTAACAGTCGTTTTGCGCAATTCTGCGAACACTCCAAAGAAGATGGCAGGTGGTACACCACATCCAACTGACTTGCGACAGGAAAGGGCGGCGACCTGTTGTCAACACGGTAACGAGCCTTTGGGTTCCACAAAATGGAACTGCTTGGCTAGCTGAGCAACTATCAGCCACTCATGACAGACACTGCTCCAAGGATAGGCCTACAGTTTAATAGACTGCCAATTGTTTGTCAAGCAGTCAATACAACAGCCTAATTGTGACTACCTACAGTGAAGACTGCGCTCTGTGACTGTTATTTGAACTTCAGTTATCTGTGAGCAGAGATAACGAGCAGTGGAACTTCACAAACGGTAGTGAAGCCAGGCTAACTGGACGAATAAAATGCAGTACCTGAATTACAAGTTTCAACATAGCAATCAGCGAGAATCTACACAGCTTTCATAGCGTCAGTATATCAGCGCTGTGCAGTCCGTACACAAAAACTCCGACTCTGACTCCTTCATAAAAGCTCAATATGTATTAATAACGGTAAACCTGTAAGACGTTTCGTCACCACCGCGTGAATCATCAGGCTACTGTTTAGACTTACAACCTATATTTAAGTAACGGTTACTGTAGCTATCAGGGCTCTGGGGTTGGAGTGTCTAGTTAAGATTTTAGCTTGCGGTCGGAGTCGGAGTCGGTACGTTTTTACCGACTCTGACTCCACCTAAAATTCCTTCCGATTCCGACTCCGACTCCACAGCCCTGCAGTATATGAGCACTGTACGGGTGCGAAGCGCGGTGTCTCACATGAGGGAGGAACAGAGGCTGGGGGTGTTCGAGAACAGGGTGCTGGGGCAGATATTTCGGCCATCGAGGAAGGCAGTAACAGGGGGTCTAGAATACTACATAACGAGGAGCTTTATAATCTTTACCCCTAACCAAACATTATTGGGGTAATCAAATCAATAAGAATTGAATAGACAGTGGATGTGGCAGGTACGGGGGGCAGCAGGGGTGCAGACACGATTTTGTTGGGGAAACCTGATGGAAAGACACCACTTTGAAAACCTAGCCCTGGATGGGAGGATAATATCAAAATAGACCTTGAAAAGTAGGACGAGGAGGCGTGGACTGGATTGCTCTGGTTCAGGATAGGGACAGGTGGCGGACTCTTGTGAATGCGGTAATGAACCTTCGGGTTCCATAAAATGCGGAGAATTTCTTGACTAGCTGAGAAACTGTTAGCTTCTGAAGAAGGCCTCTGCTCCGTGGGGTGAGTCAGTCAGTCAGTCAGTCAGATAGCCAGTCAGTCAGTCAGATAGTTAGCCAGTCAGTCAGATAGCCAGTCAGTTAGTCAGCCATTTAGATAGTCAGCCAGTCAGTTAGTCATTTAGATCGTCAGTCAGTCAGTCAGTCAGACAGTCAGCCAGTCAGTCAGGTAGCCAGTCAGTCAATCAGTCAGATAGTCAGCCAGTCAGTTAGTCAGTCATTTAGATAGTCAGCCAGTTACTTAGTTAATTAGTATATTACCGCGGTATTACAACACAGGGGTTACTACACGCATCACCTGCATTTAAAAAGTTTGCATTTCCCCACACAGTGAATTTATATGTTTCACGTAATTCTCACAACAAACAGCGCTCCATAAACAACATTAACCCATGGTCTTTATAATGGTGGTGCGTTCCGTTCTTTGCGAGACAGAACTGAATCTTTCAACATAAATTTTATGTTTTCCATGTTGCGTGCAATGTACTGACTATACAGCATTTAATCCAACATCTGCACAATCAACTGTCACTTTTCGATGTGTCTCCTACATGTTTCGGCTGTACGATGGTCATCCTCAGGGCGATGTCCAACGAAGGTATAAAATAATGGCAGATTCTGTTAAAGATGTGTATACGTGGAGTCAAAAATACAACGTTTTCAAATAAGATTTCTAAAACATTTAAAATATATACCAATTACAAATACTTTTCACATAAATGGTTTACATTTCATACGAATATCGTTGCAGACGAACATCTATATGAATGGGTCGTTTTCACTCTGGGGAGATATCCCTGTGCTGTTGGTAGCTGCTTGCAACACGGTGGGGCACTAAGTACTAAATTAAGTACGTACAATTCACAAGAACTTCGTGCTTCGTAGTCTCCCCAGTCACAGTGGTTACAGTAACGTACTTGCTTCAACCTTCCGACGTAGACTCGGACCAGCGAAATGCAAAATATTCTTTCTTAAATATTTATATTACAATGGCACAAAAGCCACGTGATATTATAAATATCTAGGAAACAATATTATGCATTTTGTTGGTCCGAGTGTTCTGAGTCAGTTACTGACAGTATATGGCACGGACAGTATAAAACTTTTCAGGTAGAATTTTCTTTACCCCTTGTGGTCCCACCAGGGCCACTCACTTTTCCAGTGATATCACCGTGTCCTTTTGCACCTAACTAGTCACAGAAACTGCACAGTTCGTCCAGAATGACTCCACATTATGACTTCCAATAATCTGCACCTTTCCCACACTGCGTACTGAAGTGTTTCGTGTGAAACTCAGAACAACCAAAGATTTTCTGCCTAAACAGCATTAACGGCCGTATGATGTGTACAGACAGTATGTTTTCTGTGAGGCAGGAACTTGCTTTTAATAACTGCTTAAATTGAATTTCAACTGACAACTATTGTGAATATTTCGTTTCCTTTCGCAGTCTTTCCCTCTTCTACCTACTTGTTCACAGCAGGTGTCGAGGGTTTTTGATTTTTCACTTGCTCACACTCAAGCACACACCACAGTCGGTAGGACCCCTCTGGACGAGGGATCGGCCCGTCGCAGAGACCTCTACCTGACAATACAAACACTGTAAAAGACAAACATCCATGCCCACGGTGGGATTCGAACCCACGATCGCAGAAAGCGAGCGGCCGCAGACCTACGCCTTAGACCGCGCGGCCACTGGGTTGTAAATATTTAAGAGACTATATACATTTGTGTGCCGACAGGCAAAAGCCTATTATTTTTTAATTGGGATTTCATTAAAGAGCACAGCGGGATACAATGAAGAACACTGATACAGGGTGTCCACTTAGAAAATATACAACACGGACATCACGGGAATGCATCATTCCACCGCACTGAAGGGAGTTAGCAGATGTTTGAATGCAAATTTGGTTTTGTATCACCACTTCATACGTCTACGTTTAACCTTTTAAAGCCTAGCGGTAACTTTACGTACGACCAGGTTTAACATTAAAAAATTCTACGTGGTGCCCACATTGCGTTTATGTGTTTTGTACGGATCTCAGAACAAACAGCGATTCTTACATTGTAGAAACATTAACTGACTGATTTTGTATAACCGACGTGGGATGTTTACTGCGCGGTACGAACTCAGTTCCTATATAAAACAGATACGTTGTATATTTAAACGGTGAATACAACTTTCATATACAGTAATTTGATATTTAATTGTATATTTTATACGCACAGGCTGCATTTCATGAAGACGCATAAATGTAATGTACGTCTCTTATAACCATGTTTCTCCCTGATGACGGCCCATATGGGCCCGAAACATGTAGAAGACTGTAATAATATCTAAGGATATTTTAACCCTTTAAAGACGAAGCGTATCTGTTTTATATAAGGACTCAGTGCGTACCGCGCTGTAAACACTCTCCACTTCGGTTATAAAAACCAGTCTCTTAATGTTTTATAAGGCAGAAGTTGCTGTTTGTTCTGAGATCCGTACAAAACACATAAACGCAATGTGAGCACCACGTAGAATTTTTTAATGTTAAACCTGGCGGTATGTAAAGTTACCGCTAGGCTTCAAAAGGTTAAAGGACCCACTGTACGTGTATTTAGTTGGGCTGTTTGATAATTGGCTAATACACTGAGGTTACGGAAGACCCTTAAAAAATGCTGATAGGAGTTCAGATATCACAAGGCGGGATACACAACAGACGTTTCGGAACATGTCAAATTCTGGACACAGCTAAAGATGGGAGTCTGAGTGAATCTCAGCACCAGAAGCCAAGATTTTAAGCAACAATGAGGCAGAGAACGCGAAGAAGAATGGCTGAACACAGGAAGAAATGACTGATGTAATCACGTAGACGTGTCTCGTATAACACGAGACGAGACGAGACGAGACTGTTAGAACAGAAAGAGATATCTTTCCTATAGAAGGAGAAGCTCCGTCAGACCACGTGAAAGATGACGCGACTGGCAATCTGGAAATGACAGGTCATTAGTCTGACGAGCGGAAGGAAAAGAAGAAGAAAAGTACGAAAAGAACTGCTTGGTTTCATTTCGGCCGGGGGGGGGGGGGGTTAATGATCCTCAAATTAACACAAAATACTTGTGTGTCCAAAATGTCGCCGGTATCACCTTCATCAAAATCAGGACAACTGAATTCAAACGAACCGAATGACTCTTCAAAAACAGCGTAACTGCACACCTCAGCCCGGGGCGAAGTTGGTTGGGGCACTGCGCTACAAGCCGGAAGGTCGCGGGTTCGATTCCCGATGGTGTCATTGGTATTTTTCATTGACATAATCCTTCCGGCATGCACTATAGCCGTGGGGTCGACCCAGCCTCTAGCAGAAATGGGTAAAGGGGCGTAGGGCTATCTAGAAATTCTGGGAGCAACCTCGTGGAACCCTCTTGGCCTGTCCAGGCCTGTAACGGGATAGTTTTGCCTTTTACGTGGCCTGCTTTATCGCGTTCTTTTTATGCACGGAATGCCTATGCATTCTGTAAAACAATGAAATTACAAAGGTCAACGGTTATATCGTTGCTGAGTGAAATCCTAATTACAAGTATTTTAGCCCCGAGTGCCACCAGATGGGAGTAACCAAACGGCACAGGTGTTGCTACGGCAGGTATTTGTTAAGCCGTTTATTGATTACTTGACTTCGCGTATTGTGTTCCGACCCTTAATACTATAATAAAGCGACGTACAAAGACGAGTGTGGCAGGGAATGAACATGCCTCTTAGAGACTTAGCTGCCGGAGCAAGCAGCAGAATCGAACGACTACCACAGCGAATAAAATATCTTGACTATTCTTTAATTTTTTGGTTCCCTCGACGGCTTGAGGTCTGTCGGAAGGACTTAGAAATCACTGGCCGAAGAACTTTCTAGAATTTGGTAAGGAGAGGAACAATACGTCCCGCAAATCGTCACACGCGCCTAGGTACGGGGCATCATGCCGCCTGCTGTGCTTTTGTGCTCTTCGCCACGAGCTGCCTTTGAGGTTGATTTTTATGTACCACAATTGGGCTCTTTGCCGCTGTGTCCATGTTGCGTGTTCTTGTTGGTTTCTTTCGACTTTTGGTTAGTTAAACATAAATAATCCAGTTATTCCAGCGAGCGGTCATTTACGTTGAAGCGTCTGACCCAAAGACCAGTAATAATGAGTGTTATCAGAATACACTTTAAGCAGCAACACCCTGTATACGTCAATCGTTATACGTATTAAATCAGTCTCTCGGGCACCAACGAGTATTTGTTTCTCCTATCGAACACTGGCAGCCGACTTCATAGCTTCAACAGCATCCACAGAGTCAAAAGACCCCGCCAGTAGCACAACTGTCCTGCATTCCAACGCACTGTGTTCAAATCGGAGACACAGTGGAGTCCAACAAACGAGCAGTCCTTAAATTCCAGCGCAGGTCGACCGAAGGAGAAATGCGGTGTAATGTATATGGAGGAGATACCACTAAATGAGTAAATACACGCACGTACATAGCTTACATACAGACTAATACAGACAGGGACACAATCAAACAACACAGATGATGCACGTATATTCTAAACGTAAGAAAGAGGCGCGTTCGCGTGACCATTCTTGCCGTGGAAAAGCAATAACTATTACACATTCTGAGTGTGTGTCTGTAGCCTTAGTCATCCAGCAAGCAAAGCGCATGCGCCGTATTATATTTCCATGTGCTACCTGTCCGGTTCTGCCAAAGACTTCCACATTATCTCAAACGGCACGATTTTTGTAATATCTTTGTTGAACATAAAATGTGTGTTTTGATTTTATCTACAACGTTCGTCTGAAACATTTCTCATTCTAAGAAGAATTAAGCGAGGTACTATCACAAATGTGCACAGGTCTCCATGTAAAGTACCCGTTATTCTTGTCGGTAGAAGCACAAGATGTGGCGAAGCATTCCATACGAAAAGAATGTTACGCACAGCAGTATATGGCTGCAGTTGCTATGCAATATCAACAATAAATTAACAGACATGAGTATGGATGCAAATCAGATACATCCGAAGTAAAACAACAGTTGCTGTTTTACTGTTTTAAGCTAACTCAATTATAATTCATGTTCTACAAATACAGACAAACCCGGCTATAACGACATCGGTTTAAGCAACACCTCGTCTATAGCATCAGACGTTCTGTGGTACCAAATAATTTCTCACTGTTAACCTAATATTATAATCCTCGGTTATAACGACCCTCGTTTATAACGACACGAAATGTTCAGCTCGTTTCATGACGTTATAACCAAGTTCAATTGTATTTGATTAATGTGATTTCTCCCTGAAGATGTTCCTTAAAGATCGAACGATGTTGGAGTTTTAGTGTTTTAATTGTGCATTATATATTGCAATAGTGCGAGTTTGTTGGGTAGTTTATTACAGAGCCGTGTTAAGTGGGTCCCTGTTACCGTGTTAAGTGGGTCCCTGTCACCGTGTTAAGTGGGTCCCTGTCACCGTGTTAAGTGGGTCCCTGTCACCGTGTTAAGTGGGTCCCTGTCACCGTGTTAAGTGGGTCCCTGTCACCGTGTTAAGTGGGCCCCTGTCACCGTGTTAAGTGGGTCCCTGTCACCATGTTAAGTGGGCCCCTGTCACCGTGTTAAGTGGGTCCCTGTTACCACGGCATGGCGCGTCCTCAGGTTGCGGATGGAGGAACGGCCTCCAGTTATGGAAGGTAGTTTCGAATATATCGAATAAACAGTAGCGGACAGCCGACAAGGAGTGGTCCTCCAGCTTGGTGGTTGGGCAAGGTGCTAACAACTCCTCACCGTAAAATATTGTGATGTCGCGAAACAGTCTACAAACCCTCGGACCTGGACCGATTCTTTGGTACGACCCCAGCTACGGAAAAGGGATATGAGTTTTGGAACACGAGCGTAGATGGGATAATAATATTAAAATGGATCTTCAAGCTGTGGGATGGGGGCATGGACTGGATTGAGGTGGCTCAGGATAGGGACAGGTGGCGGGCTCTTGTGAATGCGGTAATGAACCACCGGGTTCCATAAAATGCGGGGAACTTCTTGACTAGCTGAGAAACTGTTAGCTTCTCAAGAAGGCCTCTGCTCCATGGAGTTAGTTAGTTAGTTAGTTAGTTAGTTAGTTAGTTAGTGTATCACAGAATTACAACTGATGCATGGGAATGAATACCGTACAAAAAAGGTAACGAACATTCGGCGTGTTCACAATACTGGGAACTCCTTAACTAGCCTTTAACTTGTGAAGAAATTATTTACAGGACAGTTGCTGAAGCAGATGTGTCCTTGGCATTTTTCCTGGTGCGGCGTATTTCAGCCAAACTCCCCCCCCCCCCCCCCGCTTCAATGGCCTGAAATTATTGAGCAGCTGTGAAAATATTTATCTGCCAGCGAGTGACGTACTGCAGCCAGGATATTACGAAAAACTGTTTGAAATTATCTCGGGCCTGTCACAATGATACGCATTGTCTCAAGCTCCGACAACCCTCGCTTGTTCAGCAGATGGGAGGATAACGTTAAAATATCTTCTTCTTCTACTAACACTACAACCCCTTGTGGATTTTAGCCTTCTGCACTAATTCATACCAGGCGCTTCTGTCTTTAACGAGATACGTCCAGTGCTTCACCTTTGATTTCTTTAAATCAATCAGCACTTCGGCTTTCCATCTATTTTTTTTGGACGTCCTTTACATCTCATTTCTATGTGATTCTATTCCATAATCTTCCTCATTGGTTTTGTTTTTTTCCCATCCTGTTAAGATGTCCCCACCACTTTATTGTCTGTGCTTTTGTGTGTTGAACTGCATCTTCTACTCTCATTAACCCTTTAAAGACGAAGCGTATCTGTTTTATATAAGGACTCAGTGCGTACCGCGCTGTAAACACTCTCCACTTCGGTTATAAAAACCAGTCTCTTAATGTTTTATAAGGCAAAAGTTGCTGTTTGTTCTGAGATCCGTACAAAACACATAAACGCAATGTGGGCACCACGTAGAATTTTTTAATGTTAAACCTGGTGATACGTAAAGTTACCGCTAGGCTTTAGAGGTTAAATTCTCCAACAAATAGAGATATCTTTCTTTCTTAGTCCTTCCCTCTTCTACCTACCTGTTCACAGCAGGTGTCGAGGGTTTTTGTGATTTCACTTGATCACACTCAGACACACACCACAGTCAGTATGACTCCTCTGGACGAGGGATCGGCCCGTCGCAGAGATCTCTACCTGACAACACAAACACTGTACAAGACAAACATCCATGCCCCCGGTGGGATTCGAACCCACGATCCCAGCAAGCGCTCGGCCTTAGACCGCGCGGCCACTGGGATTGGAATTTTTTATTCGTGTGTCATTTATTATGAATCAACAAACTGAAATCAGGCGGCATAGCAACTCGCTACGGGCTGGACGATCCGAGGATCGAATCCGGTGGAGGCGAAATCTTCCGTACCCGTCCAGACCGGCCCTGGAACCCCCAGATCCGCCTGTACAATGGGTGGGGGTCATTTCTGGGGATAAAGCGGCCTGAGCGTGGCGTTAACCACCCACCCCATCTAGCGCCGAGAATAAAGACTAAAGCTATAACTCCACTCTCCCCTCTGTGCCTTCACGGCCTGTTCTGGGGCGTCCTTTACCTTTACCTTTATGTCGTTTATTAAGCAAGAAAGGAAAAGCCTTGAAAAGTCGCGATGTTTAGTGCTTGTTTGTAGTTTGAGATGACACAACCGATATGAAAACTTCTCCTAACGGGATCGATGCTTTAAGGTCGAAATGTCTCTTTCACCCCAGCGGAATCATATACTGGGTGTTAGTTACGTCTGTTAGTAACTAACAAACTACTGCCTGCGTTAAGTGTTATGCTGTGTTCCATACAGTGGCGGGGAGGTTTCTTCTGTTCATTTTAGGACAATACATTTGAAACAGCCGCTCCCATTGGCCGCGTGGTCTAAGGCGTAGGTCTGCAGCCAGTCGCTTGCTGCGATTGCGGGTTCGAATCCCACCGGCGGCATGGATGTTTGTCTCTTGTGAGTGTTTGTGTTGTCAGGTAGAGGTCTCTGCGACGGGCCGATCCCTTGTCCAGAGGAGTCCTGCCGACTGCGGTGCGTGTCTGAGTGTGACCGTGAAGCCTCGATAATGAGGAAGCCCTGGCCCACTGGGGACTTCTGAGCCACTGGGGGAAAATTTCCCCACACAGCAACCTACATTGGTAAGAAACAAAGTCGTCCCTGTGCTCAGTTAAACACTACATCATTAAGGCGTGAGTGACGTCATATCTCGCTCATTCGCATGTACGACAAGGAGGTTAGTGGAGTTTCGTGCACCGGCCAGTTTATCGCAGTCCTCACCTCTTCTACCTACTTGTTCACAGCAGGTGTCGAGGTTGTTTATTTTCACTTGATCACACTCAGATACACACCACAGTCGGTA
The DNA here is from genome assembly GCA_013340265.1 of Coptotermes formosanus. Taxonomy (NCBI): domain Eukaryota; kingdom Metazoa; phylum Arthropoda; class Insecta; order Blattodea; family Rhinotermitidae; genus Coptotermes; species Coptotermes formosanus. Next base: position 3,003,542 of record BLKM01012983.1, on the reverse strand, counting down.
GGACTGCTCTGGACGGGGGATCGGCCCGTCGCAGAGACCTCTACCTGACAACACAAACACTGTACAAGAGACAAACACCCATGCCCCTGGTGGGATTCGAACCCATGATCCTAGCAAGCGCTCGGCCGCAGACCTACGCCTGAGACCGCGCGGCCACGGGGACCGGCGGCCGGTTTATCACCACACAAAAGTGCCCGGTACCTACAGGATAGGAGACTGGGCCGGTATCCACGGTTTCGTGAAGAGGCAGTCCCTAGACCCTATCGGAAATCGAACCTCCGATTCCTCGGTCGTCCTGGCAGCAGCCTACTTACTAAACAAAGCTACCCCACCGCCCATAACAGACTTAAAAAAGCATCAAACTGTAACACAGCCGTATGCCTATGTTTGTGGAGTCTCAAATGCACTGAAGATTCATTTCAAAGATGTTTATGGTCTACGCAACGACGCCGTCAGTAGTTGAGATTACACAGTGTCAGATGATAGAATGATTACTGCATAAAAGGTTAGGAACGGCCGGGCTAATGTATGCGACGAAATTACGCCCGTGCATGACCTGCCGACTGCAAAATACCAGCCCGTGCATCGATCCTTATTAACGTGTTCGCTGTTACGTTAGCGTCCTGATCTAATTACGCTATCATCACTGTGTTATCATGTCAACAGGAAACACCACGCGTTCAGGAGGCGTCACGCGGCATCCAACCGTAATGTTACAACTGGGACTGTCTTGGGTCTTCACAGGCAAGCACTGACGTCATCTGACCGCAGTATTGACATTGTAATGAATGAATGGGCCGATCCTGCTGGCCGCGCGGTCTACGGCGTGGTCCTGCGGCCACTCGCTTGCTGGGACTGCGGGTTCGAATCCCCCCGTGGGCACGGATGTCTGTGTCTTGTGAGTGTTGTGTGTTGTCAGGTAGAGGTCACTGTGTCGGGCTGACCACTCGTCCAGAGGAGTCCCACCGAGTGTGTGTGTCTAAGTGTGATCGTGATGCTCCGATAATGAGGAGACTCTGGCCCACTTAGGGGCTGTCGCGCCACTGGGGGGAAAAAATTAAAGATGCCAGCCCTCACTAAAGACCATATAACGCCGAATAGTGAAATTAACAGTGAATACTAATTGAATAATACGTAAAAGAAACCCCAATTTAAGGTACCTACTTACAGGGTTTCCGAGAAATCACGAAAAACATCAATCAGTATACCTGGTCCTCTTGTATAAATTTGAACCCGGTACCGCCCACCCAGCCTCCTGCATAATGGATACCGAACCTCTTTCGTTCCGCAGCCCTTCCCTCTTCTACCTGTTCACAGCAGGTGTCGAGGTTGTTTGTTTTCACTTGATCACACTCAGACACACACCACAGTCGGTAGGACTCCTCTGGGCGAGGGATCGGCCCGTCGCAGAGACCTCTACCTGACAACACAAACACTCACAAGAGACAAACATCCATGCCCCCGGTGGGATTCGAACCCACAATCCCAGCAAGCGCTCGGCCACAGACCTACGCCTTAGACCGCGCGGCCACTGCGATCGGCACCGAACCTCTTTCCCGGGGGTAAATCGGCGTTCACCACCCACCCCCATCTAGCACCATGGTTAGAGAAAGAGTACAGCTATACCTCTACCCCCCTCTGGATCTCCAGGGCCTGTTCTACGGTGATTTTGTCCTTTATCTCTCGAATGCCAGCCACGAGTACTAAACACTCCGCAGTGACATTTTGGAAGCACCCCACATGATTAAGGAGGCAGTACGTGCCCCTGTATTATTGGAACTTGACAACGAAACTGCACGGTGTCACAAATCGCATGAACGTAACCTGAACACAATGTTCATACGCGCAGTATTAAAAAACTGCCATCGCCGGGTTAACAACTCAGAAACAGAACAGCTCATGCTACACAGGCTATTTCCACGTAGCTGCATTTGTCAGACAGATGGTGGAGTGTTCAAACAGGTGTTAGTGCTTGCATACGCGCATCGCGCCCCAAATGTCAGCGCGAGGAAGGGTTACACCAACACAACGTAAAAAGCTTCCCGCATCATTTTTTCTTTTTGTGACTTAAATCCCCTATTCCTTCAATAAATAGCGTCTCTTCTACCAAAAGATTCGTAACTGCCATTCGGGCTACCTCAGCAGTTGGCGTAGTTGATTGAAGCATTGCGCCATAAGCCGGAAGGTCGCGGGTTCGATTCTCTAATTATGTCATTGGAATTTTTCATTGACGTAATCCTTCTGGCCGCACTATGGCCCTGGGGTCGACTCAGCCTCTAACAGAAATGAGTACCAGGAATATTTCCTGGTGGGTAAAGGCGGCCGGTGCGTAGGGCCGACAACCTTACCACCTTCATGTGCCGATCGTCTAGAAATCTGGGAGCCTCAAACTCCTGGAACCCTCAGGGCCTGTCCAGGCCTGTAATGGGACTGCTTTACCATTTTTTTTTGCCTACGTACGTATATAGTATAACACAAACATCTTAAATTTTTCTTAATGAAAATTATTAACAAAACAGACCGCCTACCTCGATATCCAGTGCATTTAATTATGCACTTACAACATACGCAGCCGACCCCAGTGGTCGCGCGGCCTAAGGCGTACGTCTGCGGCCGAGCGTTTGCTGGGATCGTGGGTTCGAATCCCACCGGGGACATGCATGTTTGTCTCTTGTGAGTGTCTGTGTTGTGAGGTAGCGGTCTCCGCGACAGGCCGATCCCTCGTCCAGAGGAATCCTATCGACTGTGGTGTGTGTCTGAGTGTGATCAAGTGAAATAATAAAAAACCCTCTACACCTGCTGTGAACAGGTAGAAGAGGGAAGGACTACGAAACGAGACAACACACAGTATAAGGACCGTATCTTTAATCCCCTGAATATTTACGCCTCAGTGCGCGTCCGGAGTCACTAGACTGCCTACCGTGTCGGTAGTTCGCCTATCTTTATGTTGTAAGTTACCAACGCCTGCAAATTGTGTGCATATCTTTCTCTGTCACTGTGCACTCATGTATTAGCGACGTTTCTTCTTCTTAATGCGTAAATTATACGTCAGATTGTTTGTTCGTCCTACATTATGTGACACTGCCTTATAAACAGACTCCAACAGGCGGTGTGGAAGTGCAGACACGCATAACGACAGACGAGTGTGAAGTCCTGGGCTCATAATTCGAATTATCAGACCGAATTTAGAACTGGTGTTCCATAGAATTTGCATTTACAAACAAAAACGACGTACTGCACGTCATTGAAGACAGAATTATAATTTAGGCTCTTAAACAAAGTACCACTAGCGCGATTTTAGGTTTACGCCGTGTAAATGAGATCTTCGTTCTTCTGGGATGTTACGCGACGAAGTTTGGTAGTCAGTTACCGACGTTACGGGACAATCAATCCCTGCTACATTGACCGTTGAAGATTTGACCCATTGGTTGTCCCGAAACGTCGATTACTACTAATCTACGCTGCGTAATACCCCAATAGAGCGAATAACTCAACGTGCCAACATTTATAAAGTTTCAGAGGGTGAGGCGAACCTGTGTGTACGGACGTGCAGTAACAAATAAAACAAAAAAATCAGTCGGAAGTTCCTTGCATTATGACACAGCATATGTGCGAGATTTCAGGTTTTCACAGCGGTACTGATGAAGACTCAAGTCTATTTGCATGATATGCCGTGTCGATTGCTAGTAGTTACCGACGTTTCGGAGGAGGCTGCTACCTCTGTCTTCAGGATATAGCAGTCCAAGAAGAGTGGACTGCCACACACTAAAAACAGGAGCAGCACGTTCCTCCGAAACGTCGGTAATTCCTTACCAGTCGACACGGCGTACCATGGCCAGCAGACTTGAATCTTCAACCCTTTTGTTTAGATATCTTTGAAACCTAAGGCGTACTGGTAACAGAACGTGGGCTTCATTGTCCCTACACACGTTTGAACACTTCCAGTTCCACCGAATACATTTCGAATTAAGGCACAGATGCGCGCTGGAACACCACAGATCGCGTAAAGTGTCCGTCACTGTTGACAGATTTTGAACAAAACTGGAATGTATCGACAAAAATTAGTAACACTGCAAAGTATAAAATCTGATAAAGATCAGCTCGGAGATTTTCAAATTGTCATATGCAGACTTAACTAACTAACTAACTAACTAACTAACTAACTAACTAACTAACTAACTAACTCCATAGAGCAGAGTCATTCTCGAGAAGCTAACAGGCCCTCAGCTGGTCAAGAGATTCCCCGCACTTTATAGAGCCTGAAGGTTCATTACCGCATTCACAACAGCCCGCCATCTGCCCCTATCGTGAGCGAGATCAATCCAGTCAACGCCCCCTTCATACTTCTTGAAGATCCATTTTAATATTATCCTCCCACCTATACCTGGGTCTTCGAAGTGGCCTCTTTCCACCAGCTCTCCCCACCAAAGCCCTGTATCCACCTCTCCTGTCCCCCATACGTGCCACATGCCCTACCCATCTCATTCTTCTTGATTCGATCACCCCAATGATATTTGTTGAGTAGTAGCAATCATAGCACACACAGACACGGTGAAACTAACAGCGTATTTTCACAAGTTGTTTTTCTTTCGAAGATGCATCAAAAGTACAAAGACGTCGTGGTTCACACGACATTAGGATTATACGGAATCAAGTGGAAAAATTCAGAAACTAGTTCGAAAGTTACCAGCCGTGAGACAGAAAGCAACAGGAAAGGGCGGACACGCATACAAACAGGTTTAAAGACATCACACGAGTACGTCGCCTTTCAGGATCAAGTAAGTTACAACACCTGCCCGTCCATCACAGCAAAACAGTAACAGTGAAAGTTCAACAACTGATACGCCTTTCCTCAGAACCTGCAGCGACTCAGGTATTTCAGCAATATGCCAACCCACCCACATCCACTTGAAGATACTGTGACGTCAACTGTCACACTCAACATTCGATTCTACCGCAACAAAACAACTGCATATAAACAACTTTGTCATCGCTAACACACACAATAGTCACCAACAATACACCTAATAGTCCTAATCCACTTCTGAAATACAGAGTCGTCAAGAGACGCTTTTAAATTTTATGCTGTAACATCCACAATTGCCGAAGCCGACTTCCCTTAACAGCAATTTGTCGTAACCCACACAATTGGCCGTGCCATGGCTCAGGCGGTTAGCCGCCGGCCTCCCACCGCGGAGGCCCGGGTTCGATTCCGGGTCAGTCCATGTTGGATTTGTGGTGGACAAAGTGGCACTGGGACAGGTTTTTTCCCCGAGTACTTCGGTTTTCCCCTGTCAATTTCATTCCACCAGTGCTCCGTTACTAGGAAAAGGACAAATAATAATAATAATAATAATAATAATAAACACAGGGTTGCACAAGAAGCCTCAAGGCTGCGGTGCATCCGTAGCGTCTGCTGCGGGGCCCTTCACCACTAAAAAAAACACAATTCGTCAAACTGAGCTGCCCGCATTACCAGACAGCAGGGTCTAGCGGGGACAGTTGTGCCATACCGCTGTCGCTGGTCACACCACACGATGAGGTTTTCTTCAGGAGCTTCAGCTCTTTTATCCCCCCCCCCCCACGGCCCAACAGCCCCCAGTGGGCCAGGGCCTCCTCATTATCGAGGCTTCACGATCACACTCAGACACACACCACAGTCGGTAGGGCTCCTCTGGACGAGTGATCAGCCCGACGCAGAGACCTCTACCTGACACACACAACAATCACAACAAACAAACATCCATGTGCACGGTGGTATTCGAACCCGCAATCCCAGCAGGCGAGCGGTCGCAGACCCAGGCCTTTGGCCGTGCGTCCACCGACATCTTACTACATTAACATACACTGAGGTTACAGCTTCTATCTACGTGATGCGCCTCTCGCGCTGAAACCGACACTGATTGGTTAGCCATATGGAAAAGCAGTTGCTGTGGCTACAGCAATCAGTGCACTCCCTGTTACAGGGATGTGGCCAATAAACAGAGACTTATTTCAAGCATCTTACATTTCGAACAATCGTGTAGCTGACTGTGCACGCCGATATGCTGAGGCACACGACGGAGCGGCAAACAATCAAGCATTTCGCACAGAACAGAAAGATACAGAAATACGTGCCCTGTAGTTACCGCGAAGAGCGAATCACCTCTTACAAACACCAATACTGTTTTCGGTAATAAAAAGGGGTGGAGGGGAGATTACCCAATAGAAATTTAAGATGAAGCGGAATGAAGGGAAGGTCATGGTGAAATGCGAGTGCATCAGCTCATGCAGTTGTGTAATTCAGTACTGTGACTGTGTTACTGTACAGCGTGCTGTGTTACTGTACAGCGTGCTGACTGTGTTACTGTACAGTGTGCTGACTGTGTTATTGTACAGCGTGCTGACTGCGTTAATGTACGGCGTGCTGACTGCGTTACTGTACGGCGTGCTGACTGTGTTACTGTACGGTGTGCTGACTGTTACCGTACGGAGTGCTGACGGTGTTACTGCACGGCGTGCTGACTGCGTTACTGTACGGCGTGCTGACTGTGTTACCGTACGGTGTGCTGTTACCATACGGAGTGCTGACTGTGTTACTGCACGGCGTGCTGACTGCGTTACCGTACGGCGTGCTGTGTTACCGTACGGCGTGCTGACTGTGTTACTGCACGGCGTGCTGACTGCTTTACCGTACGGCGTGGTGTGTTACCGTACGGCGTGCCGACTGTGTTACTGTACGGAGTGCCGACTGCGTTACTGTACGTAGTGCCGACTGCGTTAGTGTACGGAGTGCCGACTGTGTTCCTGTATGGCGTGCCGACTGTATTACTGTACGGCGTGCCGACTGCGTTACTGCACGGAGTGCCGACTGCGTTAGTGTACGGAGTGCCGACTGCGTTAATGTACGGAGTGCCGACAGTGTTCCTGTACGGCGTGCCGAATGCGTTACTGTACGGAGTGCTGACTGCGTTACTGTACGGAGTGCCGACTGCGTTACTGTACGGAGTGCCGACTGCGTTAGTGTACGGAGTGCCGACTGTGTTCCTGTACGGCGTGCCGACTGTGTTACTGTACGGCGTGCCGAATGTGTTACTGTACGGCGTGCCGAATGTGTTACTGTACGGAGTGCCGACTGTGTTACTGTACGGCGTGATGACTGTTTTACTGCAAGGCGTGCTGACTGTGTTACTGTACGGCGTGCCGACTGTGTTACTGTACGGCGTGATGACTGTGTTACTGTACGGCGTGATGGCTGTGTTACTGTACGGCGTGATGACTGTGTTACTGTACGGCGTGATGACTGTTACTGTACGGCGTGATGACTGTGTTATTGTACAGCGTGTTGACGGTGTTACTGTACAGCGTTCTGACGGTGTTGATGTACAGCGTGCTGACTGTGTTACTGTACAGCGTGCTGACTGTGTTACTGTACAGTGTGCTGTGTTACTGTACAGTGTGCTGACTGTGTTACTGTACAGTGTGCTTAGTTTTTTATTAACATTAATTCATCAACTTTAGGTTAATTGTAATTGTATTTGTATTGCAATTGTATGTATTGTGTGCAGTACGTGCTCTTTATTGTTTTTGTAATTTTGTGCGCTGTGTTTTGTGTGAGTACGGTGTGTTATTTTGTGAGACGTGTCTTACTGTAGTGCCAAAGGCACCGGGTACAAACCCATCTGCAGTCAAAATAAATAATAATAATAATAACATTATTATTATTATTATTATTATTATTAGGAGGAGGAGGAGGACGAGGAGGGAAGAGAGTGTAAGGGCCATCTACTGGGGGGTTTCACGCTTCTGCCGCGATGTATATAAGATCCGCGCCCTTCTGACACGTTACGCATCGGCGGGTGGTAGTTTTGTTCCGACGTTTCGGCACAACCTATCGGTCACATGTTCAAGGCTCAAGAAGTCCAAGAAAGAAGTCCGAGAAGGAAGAAGAAATTATTGGACTTCTTGACCCTTCAAGATGGAACCGACAGGTTATCCCGAAACGTCGATACATAACTACCACCCACCGCTGCGTAATACCCCAGAAGAGCACAGATCTCGTATTTTTGGAGGCATCGTTTATTTCTTTGAAGTCAAGTTTTTTTTAATACCGGAATGGAAGTAATTAAAGTGAGCCAAGTTGTGCAACGAGGCGAGAGCCCTGTCACAGCCTCGCTGTGCAGTCAGACAACACTTTTCTTTTCTAATGCCATCAGAATGCAGCCTGCTTCTTTAATTAAACCGACGAGTAGGCAGCAGTGCCTACAAGCGAAGAGTTACACGACTGTTTTAATTACGCGACATTACAATCAAACAAGGACTGTTTTGGGTAAGTAGAAGAGTTTGTGACAAACTGTTCTCTAAACTCACACCCACACATTGAAGACTCTTCTTCACTGTCTTGTCAAAACAAGCAGTGTTTTGGAACCTAACCCAGCAGATGGACCAGATTTCAAGCCGCTTCATGATGGCACAACCAACCCCGGTAGGTCTGCGGTCGCTTACTTGCTCGGATTGCGGGTTCGAATCCCACCAGGGGCATGGCAGTCTGTGTCTTTTGAGTGTTGTGTTGTCAGGTAGGGGTCTCTGTGACGGGCTGATCACTCGTCCAGAGGAGTCCCACCGAGTGTGATGTGTGTCTGAGTGTAATCGTGAAGTCCTGGCCCAATTGGGACTGTTGCGCCATGGAGGGGGGGATCTCTTGTAAATCTGGGTGAATAAAAACTCAAAATGTCGTGATCAGAAGAAAATTAAATGACTTGGTTTAATGTTGTACATGTTCCAAGCAATAGATTATAAATACATTATATTTATTCCACATGCACACATATATTCGTGAATATCTACTTGTTATGTAGCAGTACTGTACTCTGCAGTAGCCCACCACAGGGTACACACCATTATGCTACATATAGACATAACACTTCGCAAAAGATGTCAACATTTATACAGACGTTTGTTCGCGAAATGAAATAAACAGTGCCAATTTGTGCGTGTACGCAACCTTTTGTGTCTCTAAACTATGGACAGGTATAATCAATAACAGTCACAGCACAGCATTTACATAGACAAACGGTCTGTATGTTTAGTACCAGTTGTAAGGGCCGTGCCATGGCTCAGGCGGTTAGCCGCCGGCCTCCCACCGCGGAGACCCGGGTTCGATTCCGGGTCACTCCATGTGGGATTTGTGGAGGACAAAGTGGCACTGGGACAGGTTTTTCCCCGAGTACTTCGGTTTTCCCCTGTCATCCCACCGGTGCTCCATTATTAGGAAAAGGACAAAAAATAATCATCATCATCGTCATCTTCATCACAGGGTTGCACAAGAAGCCTCAAGGCTGCGGTGAGTCCGTAGCGTCTGCTGCGGGGCCCTTCACCACTAGTACCACTTGTAAAGAGAAGAAATGTGCATCTAGTTTAATCTTAGCATTTATGGTTTAGCTATGTTTTAACCGCTTGGTACTGCAACTTTAATTTATTTTATTGTATTTACGCACATCAGCGACGTTTTATATTTAAAATGTATTCCTTCGTATCAGAGTTCTCCCTGCAGATGACCTCTGCAGGTCGAAACATGTATGAGAAATTATTACGACATAAAAACTAGTTATTAATTAATATATGTGCAATTAGTTGGAATAAATATAATATAATTTCGAACTCGGTTATAAAGGGACTGAACATTTCGTGTCGTTATAAACGAGTGTTGTTACAACAGACCAGTAGGTATAATGTTACGTTTAACAGTGAGGAATTAATTGGTACTACAGAATATCTGACTCTACAGAGGAAGTGTCGTATAAACCGATGTCGTTTTAAGCGGGTTCTACTGAATTATTAAAAGATTTGATAAACGTTGGCATACACGCAGGGTACAGGCACATGGCGTTTCATTGGTTAGTGATGCATTACTCTTATTTTAACAGTGTCACGATTTCAAATTGCGTACGAAGTGACGCACCTTCCTAGCGTATGCGTTGCTACAAACAAAAACAGAGGATACGACGAAAACGGTGCGTCTCACAATTTTCTGACAGTTACTTTTGTGTGCCCAATTTTGCCAAACCAGCCTACTTCGCAGGTTATTAAAATGATGTGTAAAACCACGCTCTGCTATGTTATAATGGATGCACGAAATGTATTGCAGAGAAAGGAACAAACATTCTAAGGGCATTCTAAAACCGATACGTGTCACCCCACTGACCCCGCTGTCTACGGACGAACGTGAACTGAAAATGCGCTCCAGTGTCGTTCCAGACGCTGAATGTTTGTCCGTTTTTTAGTAGCGTTAGCATCATAGCGAAAAGCCGTTATTACCGTCGTCCCGTCTGTCCGTCCGCATGGAACAATTCGTCTCCCACTGGACGGATTTTCATAAAATCTGATTTCCGTGTATTTTTTAAAACTCTGTTCAGAAAATTCAAGTTTTATTAAAATCTGACAGCAATAACGGGTACTTTACATAAACACCTACGCACATTTATGATGATATCTCGCTCAATTCTTCTTAGAATGAGAAATGTTTCAGACAAAATTTGTAGAGAAAACCAAAACACACATTTTATGTTCAGTAACTTTTTCCCAAAAATCGTGCCGTTTATGAGATAATGTGGAAAAATATGGTACAGCCGGACAGGCCACAGATGGCAATATAATACGGCGCATGCGCTTTGCGTGCTGGATAACTGAGGCTACAGACACACACACACACACACACACACACACACACACACACACACACACANCACACACACACACACACACACACACACACACACACACACACACACACACACACACACACAGAATATGTAACACTTATTGCGTTTCCACGGCAACAATGGTTACGCGAAAGCGCCCCAATGTTAAGTTATACGTATATTGCCCGTCTTGCTTCCCACGTTGTTCTGCGATACAGACGCTGTGCTGTGTACACAGCCACGTGAGAATAACGTCATGATTCTATTCGCGCCTTCCCTTCCAAATGCTCCACCAGGGGGGAAAAACGAACTTGATATACCGCAATGACGCAAAAAAAGGACGACGCTGGCAGTATTTCCCGCGTGCCTGTCATGTATGCAAATGTGGTGTTCATGACTGCAAAGCAATCAAGCGCGATTTAATGATGCTGATATTGCAATCAAGCCCGTAGCTACCGAAACCCCTAATTAACTCTACAAGAATATAGTGTGACCTCTGACCCCATCAATAACCTATGGTAACGGAACGCTGTAACAGCACTATACCTCAGTCGGTATTGTGGTGAGGCTGCGGGACAGACTGCAGGGGGACTGACATTCGACACCCGGAATGGGCAACAGAATTGTTCTTCTTCGCCCCAGCAACAGGTTCTGTTTGCGAGCAGCACGTACAGCCTCAGCTGACAGAATCAACCATCTTTCGATCAGCGAGCTATCAGCATGTATGCCATCGGGTGTAAAGAAAGGTCGAAAAAGTGCCGTTTTGCCTACCCACGCCATGAAGACACATAGGCGGAGCAGAGGTATAGCTCTACCCTTTCTTTAACCTCGGTGCTAGATGGACGTGAGTTGTTAACTATACGTCCCGGCCGCTTTACCCCCGGGGAAAAAAAAACTCAGGTACCCACTGAATATGACCGGGGGGGGGGGGGGGCCACAGCCGGTTTGGACGTTTTGGAGTGAAACAAAGGGCAATTAAGGTTTGCACACAACTTGAACTTTCTCTACAGGTTTTCGAAAAATACTCGAATATCAGATTTCATGAAAATTCGTTCAGCGGTAGCTGCGTTGTTTCATGCGGACGGACAGACAGACAGACACGACGCTTAGCCGCTTTTCGCAATTTTGCGAACGCGCTTAAAAATTAGGTTGCGTCTGAAACAAAGCCTGTGACCGAACTCTCGGCAAGTTGTATTGAGAAGTTTTGCGACGCTAATGACGTCTCATATATAAATTCATACGTTCTATTAAAATGTAGCATTGGTAAAAAAGATAGCCAATCCCAGTGGGCGCGCGGTCTAAGGCGTGAGTCTGCGGCCGCTCGCTTCCTGGAATTGTGGGTTCGAATCCCGCCGGGGCATGGATGTCTCTCTTTAGTGGGTGTTGTGTGTTGTCACGTACAGGTCTCTGTGCCGGGCCGATCACTCGTCGAGGGGAGTCCTACCGAGTGTGGTGTGTCTGAGTGTGATCGTGAAGCCTCAATAACATGGAGGCCCTGGCCCACTGGGGGCTGTTGCGCCATTGGAAAAAGAAATTTTAGAAAAATACGGGACTGTTGCTTTACATATCCCAGGCGTTCATATTACGATAGTATGGCTTGCGCCACCGTGCTGTGTAGAATCCGGAACACCACAATACATTATATACATACACGCGAATTTGTGTAATTTTATATACAATTGTAAACTACCTGTACAGGAATGTGAACACAGGCAATTAAATAAACAACGGGTTCTGCTTTTTCAAAGGCAGTAGATAGGGCATTACGTAAAACATCCGCATTACAACGGGATTACGTCACAGGGCGTAACAGATAAATGAGAACGAGCAGGAAGTGCCACGTGATTCAAAACAATGTATGAAACACACTGTACTTCCCCAGTATATCCGTTAAATGTACGGAAAGGGCAGGGGGCTATGGCGTGTAACATTATGTACCGCTGCTGAATGATCGATTTCTATGCTATCGAAAACGACGTTCTATCAACCGACTAGGACAGAGGATAATGAATTCTCAACAATGCGGGAGTATTCCTGGCCAAATTTTCACCCATTTTTTTTTCACGTGGCTCGACAGCCCCCAGTGGGCCAGGGCCTCGTCATTTTTTAGGTTCCGAGATCATACTCAGACACACACCACATTCGGTAGGACTCCTCTGGACGAGGGATCGGCCCGTCGCAGAGACCTCTACCTGACAACACACAATACTGTACAAGACAAACATCCATGCCCCCGGTGGGATTCGAACCCACGATCACAGCAAGCCCTCGGCCGCAGACCTACGCCTTAGACCGCGCGGCCACTGGGATCGGCGTTAAAACAAACTGACGTCACAAAACTCATTAACTGTTCATTTACGAATCTTGTAGTCTGCTCTCGTACGTCTGCTTTTAGTAAGACAATTTACTTACTGCCCTTCATTTGGTCACTTCGCGGCTAACATATGACAAAATACTGGGGAATAATTGTGTTCGAAACGAAAATATTAAGGAAAATATTTGGACCAATTAACCCTTTAAAGACGAAGCGTATCTGTTATATATAAGGATTCAGTGCGTACCGCGCTGTAAACACTCTCCACTTCGGTTATAAAAACCAGTCTCTTAATGTTTTATAAGGCAAAAGTTGCTGTTTGTTCTGAGATCCGTACAAAACACATAAACGCAATGTGGGCACCACGTAGAATTTTTTAAATGTTAAACCTGGTGCCACGTAAAGTTACCGCTAGGCTGTAAAGGGTTAAAGTGAGCGAAGATAGATGGAGAATTAGAACAAATGACGAATTGGATATTCTTATTACCCATGCTAATATAGTGAGATACGTCAGAGCCCAAAGAATCAGTTGGCTAGGCCATATTGAAAGAATGCCTGATGGCAGGACGTTGAAAAAAATAACAAATTGGAAACCTATAGCTCCAAGACACATCGGAAGACCAAAACTAAGGTGGGAGGAAGACGTCAGGAACGACTTAAAAGCGATGAAGGTCCAAAACTTGAAGAAACGCACACAGGATACAAATAAACGGAAAGGGATAATTGAACAGGCCAAAACACACGTACAGCTGTAGAGCCTTTAGAAAAAGAAGCAGATTGGGAAAAAATTGGACACACATTTATATCAACTGGGCACACATTTATATCAACTGGGCACACATTTATATCAACTGGACACACATTTATATCAACTGGACACACATTTATATCAACTGGACACACATTTATGTCAACTAGAAACAAATCAGCAAATGCAGGCACGGCGTAACAGTGGGCCGGGAAAGCGTAGGCGGTGCAGCGCCTCGCCACAGCGCTGATCGGTGTAGGGTTCAAACACCGGCAAGGTCGAGATTTTCCACACCTGGGCAGACGGACCCTGGGGCCGACCCAGCCCTCCTGTACAATAGATACGGGGAGTCTTTCCCAGGGATAAAGCGACTGGGGCGTGGCGTTGACCACCCACATCCATCTAGAGCCGAGGCTATTGCAAGCGTACAGCTACACCTCTACGCCCACTGTTTGCCTCCATGGCACGTTACGGAGTGACCTAACCTTTTATGCACAGCGCAAAAATCCCGGAGCCTTGAATCATTCTTTCATTGCTTAAAAAATATAAGGCTTGCGAAAAAAAAAAGTGTATTCCGCATAAAATATGTCCCGTTTTTCTTACAACATTTGTACAAAGCATTTTTCGATACCGTAAATATTTCTTGAGTTCGCTGGAAATGAGTGCTGGCACTCACGCGTGTCTTCACGGATAGAATAACGAGCTCATAAAGCCCTGTTAGACGGTTATTGAATTGTTACACACGGACGGACGGACAGACAGACAGACAAACATGGCCAAGCTAACGGGCGGAGTTTATAACTTTTCCTCGCAGAAGCATCAAAAAACAACTTCTAGATATAATGAAAACAAAGTTCATTAACCTTTTAAAGCCTAGCGGTAACTTTACGTACCACCAGGTTTAACATTAAAAAATTCTACGTGGTGCCCACATTGCGTTTATGTGTTTTGTACGGATCTCAGAACAAACAGCAACTTTTGCCTTATAAAACATTAAGAGACTGGTTTCTATAACCAAAGTGGAGAGTGTTTACAGCGCGGTACGCACTGAGTCCTTATATAAAACAGACACGCTTCGTCTTTAAAGGGTTAATAGGAACGACTATTGCTAATTTCTGCCAGTCATCGCCACTACAATAAATAAAACTGCAGTCACGTGATATGGCAGCAACATTATTTTCCATGCCCTGTAGCTGTTCTGTTACGTCGCAGTTCTGCGCCGTGCTACGGCGTTGCTGTTTACTATACTTTACAACACGCTACACACACATCGGCAAGGCAATCAGAGCAAGCAACATGCACAGTGTATTAAAAACACTGACGCGATTTTAATGTAGAACATGCCCGTCGGTGTGTTGATCAGCAGTATACATTTTATTTACTTATTCATTCGCTCTCAACAAGCTGCATAACACACGTTTTTACTTGGCAACATGTTTCGGCTCATAAAACAGCCACCGTCAGGCCACGACAAGAACTATAAAATGCAAACCCTGTATGTTATAGGGAGGAGACCTTGCCCTTTACATCAACGGATACCTTGCAAACGTATATAAACCAATTAGGAACATCGCACATATACAGCCTAAACAAAATGTTAAAACTGAAGCAGATAACCTAAAACATTCCATTCCACTTGTCATCATAACATTGGCATTTTAATATTTACTTCAGTTTAAACATTTTGCTTAGGTTGTATATACAGGAGAACCCGGTTATAACGACATCGGTTTATACGACATCTCGCCTATACAGTCAGATATTCTAAGCTACCAATTAATTCGTCACTGTTAACCATAACATTACATCCCTTGGTTAAAACGCCACTCGTTTATAACGACACAAACTATTCAGTCCGGTTTATGACGTTATAACCGAGTTCGACTGAGTACGTGTGTGTATGTGTGTATATATATATACACATACATATAAGTACAATATTCCTAATTGGTTTATATACCTTTGCAAGGTATCCGTTGATGTAAAAGTGAGGTCTCATTCCTATAGCATACGGGGTTTCCATTTTATAGCTCTTGTGGTGACCTGACGGTGGCTCTTTTATGAGCCGAAACATGTTGCCAAGTAAAAACGTGTGTTATGCAGCTTGTTGGGTGCGACTGTAGAGCTAAATAAATATTTAACACTGCAGTACGCTAAACACGGTACAAACCAGTGGCACGCCTGCAGCCTTGCACTCTCCCACGACAATGTCAGAGAAACCATTAATACTCCATCGCTGCCTACACCTGACACGCAAAATTAATCACATCTCGTCATTTCGCTAAGGTTCCTTTTCTGTAGTGTGTGCTTGAAAATGGCACATAAAGCCCATTCGTGATCCAGTAAAGATCGTCGCTGTTCGTACCCAAGAAACACGACATTAAAACCGTGGGTAGTGGAGCCAAACCTCCACAAATTTTTGATTTCCCCATTAGATGAAGTTAAGTGGTCAGTTTTATTACTTGGCTGATCTACCTGCGGTGTAAGGTAACGACAGTATAAAAGGTTGCGCGGACCCACAGGGCTGCAGGTGACAACACAAACCCCTGCCAGTGCAGGGGGTCGAACGCCGCCAGTCCAACGCTAAACCTAGTCACTACAGCCCATTGACTAAACTACCTAGGACCCTTTCCAGAAGAATACTACAAAATCTGTGCGTTAATATTACTGTGTTGAAATTGGAGCGTGAAGATTTCTGTATTCTGGAATTAGACACGGTGCAGGCTGGTATAAATGTACCGATTTTCAGCGTAACTAGCTGTCCCCCTCATGCACTGCAAGACGTTAAACTGCAGAAAACAGCAACCTTCACAGTCTTTGCCAAGAGTGCCCCAAATCTCATATTCTCCCCTACTTTTGCCACTTCACTGTCGGCGCTCTATCGCACACGCTACCACTAGGCTGTCTTGTCACCTCTTCCGTAAATACGTCCTGGCCACTTCACATGTCTCCCGTGAATTTCTTTACGCAAAGCAGGCCACTAGGTGGGCCGGGATAGCTCAGTCGGTATTGCGACCCGCTACGGGCTGGACGGTGCGGGGATCGAATCCCGGTGGGGGCGAGATTTTTCCGCAACCGTCCGAACTAGCTCTGAGGTCCACCCTGCGTCCTGTACAATAGATACCGCGTCTCTTTTCAGGGGATAAGGCGGCCAGGCGCGGCGTTAACCACTCCCTCATCTACCGCCGAGGTTAAAGAAAGAGTAGAGCTACACCTCTACTCCCCCTTTGTGCCTTCATGGCCGGTTTTAGAGTGAACTTTATCAAGCCACAGTAAGTAACTCCGCGCGTTGTGTGAAAATTCGAAGCCGACAGATTAAGCTTGGATATATTAGTTTCCAACAACCATAAACATGCTGCGAAGTCCGGAATTGGATTAGGGTTTTATGTTTTATACAACTCGTCTTTTGTTTAGTGTTACGTGACGCCAATGGGACACAGCAGGAATGCACACTAAATTCTATTCGAAACGCCCAAACGGAAGTGACAACACTTTCACGTAGATGGGATGATAATATTATAATGTATCGCACAGAATACAAGTAAGACGGTAGCAGTGTAGGCCTAATTAGAATGCACCTGACTCTTAAGACAACTTAGTGGTGGACTTTTGCAAACACAGGAGTGAATTTTCAGTTTCTATAAAAGGCTGAAATTCTCTCAGTGATGTTATGGTGTAGTCCTTAACCCCTCTACCTACTCACAGCAGGTGTCGCGGTTTTTGTTTTTCACTTGATCACACAGACACACACCACAGTCGGTAAGACTCCTCTGGACGGGGGATCGGCCCGTCGCAGAGACCTCTACCTGACAACACAAACACTGTACAAGACAAAAAAATCCATACCCCCGGTGGGATTCGAACCCACGATCCCAGCAAGCGCTCGGCCGCAGACCTACGCCTTAGACCGCGCGGCCACTGGGATCTCTCAGTGATATGAGGCACTATTAATCCCTCAAGCACTCCACTCAATGCAGTACGGTACAGAACAACTGTACAGCCTACTGGACAACGACGACTGAAATTTGAAGACCAACACTGAATAAATAACAGATTAATCCATATGTCAGTGACGTTGATTAGTAAACCAGCGGTTAATCAATAAAAGGACAGCAGGTGATTACTTATTTACAAGCACCACACTGTATCGTCTTTCTATACAGTGCCATGTCCAGCAAGACGCAATTGTACGCACCGCCCAACGATCCTGCCAAGCGCGCTCTTGTTTTCAACTTCCCCGAATGGGACAAAGTAAACACTTTAATAGAGTGGCGCGTGCAACAGCGCCTTCAGCTGTATTCCATTAAAACATGATCATACAGTACGGGGCTACAAGTGGAAATATAAACACGTGAGGGAAGAATTTGATTTCAGGCTTCCACCGCGATGTTCACTGAGATCTGCACTCTTCAGGGATGTTACGCAGCGTCGTGTGGTAATTGTTTACTGACGTTTCGGGACAACCTATCGGTCCCATCTTCGAGGATCAAGACGTCTTCTTGGACTATCTGCACTCTTCACGGATGTTACGCAGCGTCGTGTGGAAACTGTTTACCGACGTTTCGGGACAACCTATCGGTCCCATCTTCGAGGATCAAGACGTCTTCTTGGACTATTTGCACTCTTCAGGGATGTTACGCAGCGTCGTGTGGTAATTGTTTACTGACGTTTCGGGACAACCTATCAGTCCCATCTTCGAAGATCAAGACGTCTTCTTGGACTATCTGCACTCTTCAGGGATGTTACGCAGCGTCGTGTGGTAGTTGTTTACCGACGTTTCGGGACAACCTATTGGTCACATCTTCAAAGGGTGAAGAAGTCCAAGAAGACTCCTTGACCCTTGAAGAAGGACACCTTCCCGATTTTCCTTCGTAATCATCCTGTACCTCTCAGCCACTATCGATGTTGGCAACCCTCATTCAATAACGTTTCCATTATACCAAATGCGAACTCTAGGATATAAATTAAGGTCCATACCTATATTATAACATTAAAATGTTCAGTCAACAATAATGCTCTTGCTACACAAATTAGTGTCTCCAGATGCTGATCCATACGCAATTGTAAACACATTCATATTGCTGGGGAAACTAGAGGGGCCCCTACTTTGTATCATATTCCATTATTGTTTAGGCCAATGTTCCCCATACTTTTTTGCTGCGGACCCCTTACGGCTTCAAAAATCAACGACGGATCCTCACATCCTTGCTCATGTAAATATACTGTCCCGATGATCAACGCCCCCCCGAATGGCGCAACAGCCCCGAGTGGGCCAGGGCCTCCTCACTGTCGAGACTTCACGATCACACTCAGACACACCACAGTCGGTAGAACTCCTCTGGACGAGTGATCAGCCCGACGCAGACCTGACAATACACATCACTCACAAGAGACAAACCTCCATGCTCCCGGCTGGATTCGAACCCACGATTCCAGCAAGCGAACGGTCGCAGAACCACGCCTTAGACCGCGTGGCCACTGGGATGTCCGGATGACAGGTATCCAAAATTAAAAATTTATATCTCAGAATTGATTTCAGATAAGTACACATACACACCAGTAGCATACGTAACAATGCATTTACATGATCTCACCTTAATTAAACTGACTGTCGCTCGCTTCGTGGACACAGGGCGTTTCTTAATTAGATACTCTAACGGCCATACGAAGTAAACACATCGCCAGTTAAAGCAGTTCCGCGATTAGTTTCAACGAAATATTATCTCTTTAATTTAAGAAATAAGTAAACTTGAAAGCACCCATCACAGAAATGTATCCAAGAATCCCCTGGGAACTGTTAGCGGATCCCTTAGGATCCGCCGAGCACACTTTGGGAACCACTAGTTTAGGCGAACCAAAGATCTGCCATGTCGAATTTATATTTAAATACGTCAGTATCCGACCGGACAATAACAACATACGTTACGTTGCAACGCTAGATCATACGGTTATTCAATATTCACACAGAACACAAGTCTACCTACTTGAGATTCAACACCACCCTCGTGAGCAGAATAGCTTCCACCCGTGATATCACTGTCCTTTATGATGCCGAATCGTCAATGTCACAACACCACAAGACTACAGCATCACTTCATTTAGACTTCGCGTACTACACGATCTACCAACTATGTGTTCTTCCGGTTGCTTTTACAATAAGAATGTATCCAGCGTGGATTGCAGGACAGTCACACGGCAGTCGGTACTGTAAAAATGATTACACAGGCAAAGTCTATCGCAAAGACTATAGGCGTACGCTCTGGGACACATGACGATACCCAGCCGCTCATGCGCGAAAGTATCGGATACGCACGTTTTACGGACTGTTTCGATATTCAGTACAGCTGTCGGCCTTTGCGATAAAGGCCGTCTGGAAACAGAGGGCGGTACTGCACGCGGCCTTGCTGCGTGCAGTACCGCAGATATGCCGAGTCCCGGAAGTGAAAGCTACCCACTTCAGCCAGACAGGCAGCGTAAATATAACGCGATATTCAGGCGCGTTCGCGTAACCGTTGTTTCCGTGGTAAAGCAATATGTGTTGCATAATCTGTGTGTCTGTATTCTCGCGTTAATTATCCAGCATGCAAAGTGCATGCCCCGTATTCTACTATCTGTGTCCGCCTTTCAAGTTTTAAACCATCAGACGGTTTTTCTCCAAATTTAGTATGAATGTAATTACATCTGAAGCCACCTGAACGGCATACTTTTCTCATTTCCTATAGTCAGTATTAAAAACATGGCGGACGAGCGAAATTTCAGAGCGGCAATGACACCAGCATTGACTGCGGTACTGAAGTGACGTGCAGTTACATATCCTGGTTACATACACAACTTTTGCTAAGGCTTTTTTTAAACGTGAAATAACAAAGTCGTGACGGTGAGCAAACTGTTTAGCTATCGGTTTGGAGGTGACAACATAACAAACGTATTGCGCGCTTCGCGTCCTTACGCAAGGTCAATTCTAGCCGCAAACATTACGGCCCTCTGGGAAGTTTGTTTACATTCGGTGTTAACACGAACGTCAAACGGCACGCGGCGGTTCCCAGCAGACAGACCACACAACGAACCGCCAGCCAGAGTTGCTACAGCTTGTCACCACTAGCGCCACTAGGCTAGGCACCAGGGCTTCTTACAGGCTACGTGTTCGTGCAATTTCGGTTCAACCTCACACCTCGTTACCAAAGTTTCCATTTTTCTGGTCAGTAGCCACAGCGTAGGCTTACGGAGGCTTTTAAATCTTCATTCCAACCGTAAATGTCCTAAAAAGCATGACAGACGGACGTCTTCGAATGATTTTCCATGCGGAATGACAAGTATACACGCGGTCTGGACGACCGATGTATCGGCGTGAGATCGCCGGCAGGGGCAAATGTCTCTGCTTTTCACCCTGTTCACACCGACGCTACAGCCTACCCACCGTTCTATCCAATGAGTGATTTTCCACGGACGTAAAGTGGGCCGGGTGTGAAGCTACCCACTCACATGGAGATTAACCTTTTAAAGCCTAGCGGTAACTTTACGCACCACCAAGTTCAACATTAAAAAATTCTACGTGGTGCCCACATTGCGTTTATGTGTTTTGTACGGATCTCAGAACAAACAGCAACTTTTGCCTTATAAAACATTAACAGACTGGTTTTTATAACCGAAGTGGAGAGTGTTTACAGCGCGGTACGCACTGAGTCCTTACATAAAACAGATACGCTTCGTCTTTAAAGGGTTAACCTTTTAAAGCCTAGCGGTAACTTTACGTACCACCAGGTTTAACATTAAAAAATTCTACGTGGTGCCCACATTGCGTTTATGTGTTTTGTACGGATCTCAGAACAAACAGCAACTTTTGCCTTATAAAACATTAAGAAATTGGTTTTTATAACCGAAGTGGAGAGTGTTTACAGCGCGGTACGCACTGAGTCCTTATATAAAACAGATACGCTTCGTCTTTAAAGGGTTAATAAGGTGTGCAACTATGCCTTCACTCCCCCACACGCCTTCGTGGCGTGGTGCATCACTTTCAATACCCCAATACGACTATGTAAAACCACTGTTAACGGGCCGGGATAGCTCAGTCGGTATAGCGACTCGCTACGGGTTGGACGGTCCGGGGATCGAATCCCGGTGAGGCCGAGATTTTACACATCCGTCCAGACCGGCCCTGGGGCCCACACATACTCCTGTACAATAGGCACCGGGTCTCTTTTCAGGGGGTGAAGCGGCGGGGGCGTGGCGTTGACCGCCCACTCCCATCTAGCGCCAAGGTTAAAGAAAGAGTAAAGCTACACCTCTGCTCCCCTCTCAACCTTCATGACAGATTATATGATGAAAACTACTGTTGTGGGGTCAACAGTCTGAGATCTATCGCGACACCACCGCAGCCGCCTGCGTGACCTTTGTTGATGTGGGAAGACAATATGTATTACCTGTTCTGGGTGTGTGTCTGCAGCCTTAGTTATCCAGCACGGAAAGCGCATGCACCGTATTATATTGTCGTCTGTGGCCGGTCCGGCTGTACCATATTTTTCCACATTATCTCATAAACGGCACGATTTTTGGGAAAAAGTTACTGAACATAAAATGTGTGTTTTGATTTCCTCTACAACTTTAGTCTGAAACATTTCTCATTCTAAGAAGAAATCAGCGAGATATTATCATAGGCGTTCACGCAAAGTACTCGCTTTTGTTGCCAGATTTTAATGAAACGTGAACATTCTTGATAGATTTTCGAAAAATACTGAAATATCAAGTTTCACAAAAATCCAGCCGGTAGGAGCCGAGTTTTTCCACGCGGACGGACGGACATGACGGACAGACAGACACGACGAAGTTAACAGTCGCTTTTTGCAATTTTGCAAACGCGCCCAAAAATGATAGCTCTGTACGCCAGTAAAAGTTTTGTGACACGTGGAATATAGTTCACAGTTTGCATCTCGCGCCTTTTCAACGCAGCAACTGCCCCTGAGGTAAGCCACAGATGTCCCAGTGCTCAATTAACCTTTTAAAGCCTAGCGGGTACTTTACGTAGCACCTGGTTTAAAATTTAAAAAATTCTACATTGTAGTGACATTGCGTTTACGTGTCTTGTACGGATCTCAGAACAAACAGCAACTTTTGCCTTATAAAACATTAAGAGATTGGTTTTTATAACCGAAGTGGAGAGTGTTTACAGCGCGGTACGCACTGATTCCTTGTATAAAACAGATACGTTTCGTCTTTAACATTTTAAAGCCTAGCGGTAACTTTACGTACCACCACGTTTAACATTAAAAAATTCTACGTGGTGCCCACAGTGCGTTTATGTGTTTTGTACGGATCTCAGAACAAACAGCAACTTTTGCCTTATAAAACATTAAGAGACTGGTTTTTATAACCGAAGTGGAGAGTATTTACAGCGCGGTACGCACTGAGTCCTTATATAAAACAGATGTACGGCTTCACGCATTCTTAACCTCGGCATAAGACGGATATCAATGGTCAGCTCCGCACCCTAACAGCTTTATTCCCTGCGGAAGCGCCACCCGTACCCCCCTCAGTACGAGGCTAAGTGACTCCCAGATCCAGTCCGCATATTGTGTAGCAGGGAAATATCTCTGCCCCCGCAAGAAATCAAATTCCGGTCCCTCGGTTGTCCAGTATTGAGCCTAGTAACAATAGTGACGTGTCCTACCCCCTGCACTGCAGGAAAAGTAACGAGAGACAGTGCCACACGCACACACACACACCCCGTGCACTTTCTGTAATTGGTATCAATAGCGAGAACAGATAGGCTTCACAACGCTCAATGCTTCTGTATTTGCTATACGTTTATTTAACGCACGGCTCGACAAATCTCGGGCGCCAGATCGCCATGGCGCCTACATAATATGTCGCGACACCTAGAATCTCAGAAGCACGTACTGTAAATTCTCTCCTTTTTCGTTTTTTATTTGACAACCCCGGTACAACAAGCACGTCGGTACTGAACAGCTCGCTCATCACCAACAACGTGAAGTCTAACTTGGTAATCAGTTTACTGTGATACAAAAACGCGTGGAAGGCAGAGCGCAAGATAAAGGAGGCAAGCAGTAGCACCTGCGGGAACAGGTGGTGAGTCTGTGGTACTGTACAGGCTAAATGTTTGCGTATCTCAGTGCTGAACGGGGAGTTTTAACATAACGCTTCTTCCTTCAACAAATTTATAAGGATTTTAGCTTTTCATTTTTGTTTTGTATTCTTTTCGGAATATTTTGGTACAAAATAATCGCAAAAAGTGGTATCTTTTCGAAGGGATATCTTTTAACGCGCATGTATATTTTGTAATTTATTAGACATACAGAAGATGAGCAAAAGCATTATTCGTTAAAGGATTAATCCGAAGAATAAGAAGACGGAGAAGGAGAAGAAGAAAAAGAAAAAGAGGAAGAACAGAAAGAAGGAGAAAGAGAAGAAGGAAAATAAGAAGAAAGAGAAGAAGAGAAGGACAGGAACAACTCTGAGTACCAAATTTTTGAGCTGGCACCCAGATTCAAAATAAAACTCACAGTTTATAGCACTATTCGTACCGAGCGCGTAGTTGTTAGAGTTGTGAAACACGAGACCAACACGTGCACACTTTTATATAAAATGTGTGTAAAAGATGTTTGCTTACAAACCCAACGTGTTTCGGTACACACAGGTACCATCATCAGGGGTGGTACTGAAGATAAAAAACACTGGTTATTAAACACTAGAGTGTCCGACGCTTGCCTTGTATAAGTAGTTTCACTTGAACGTAAGCGTCGTACCCTCTAGTGTTTAATAACAAGTGTTTTATCTTCAGTACCACCCCTGAAGATGGTACCTGTGTGGGCCAAAACACGTCGGATTTGTAAGTAAACATCTTTTACAAACATTTTATATAAAAAGTGTGCACGTGTTGGTGTCCTGTTTCACAACTCTAAAATTCACATTTCCGGATTTAACGCCGTGTTCACCGTTCCGCCCACACAGTGTCGAATGGTGAGGTGACAGTGAACAAGCGACTGGGCTGATCAGTGCGGGGCAGAGATCGTGAGCTAATTTGAGATTCTAACCAGGCAAATATATTGAGGGAATGAGTAAAACCATTAACCTTAGAATAACCGGGTTTCGGGCAGAGAATATAAACCGGGACATTCAAAATATGACGGAAAACGGCAATTCGTTCTATCGTGACGTCTGATGCCTCTGTTTCAGCTTACTGCTAGAAACACTCCCCTAATTTGCTCACTGCAGACATACCGCATTCTAATCCAATTACGATACGCCTGTGGCAGAGTACAACGGAGCATCTCCCTGTACACTGAAATACAATTACCGTACTACAAACGCCACTACTGTCACCAACGTCATTACTGCAATACATGCACAGACGTAATAGCTGTTTAATAACACACATCGCATGGCACGCAACAAACACAGTGCGTGTGTAAATAAACTTGTTAGACAAGCGGTTCTGAAGCGCGGAGGGGGGGGGGAGGGGTATGTGAAACATTTGACACGTGTCAAACAAAGGAGTAAGGAAACACCATGACAACTTTATCAGAACTATTTTTCCGCGCACGGAAACTATAAGGTTCCTTTACAATGAGATATCTTCGTGCGTTGTCGTGTTTACAGTACATAATGACGTACAGTTTGAGCAGGGCCACCAACAGCGGGTTAGGGCCCCCCCGGTGAAAAATATTTTTTGGCCCCCGTCCCCCCTCCCCAGCAAGGGCGGAGCAGCTAAAAGTCCTTACACTAAATCGGGAAGACTGACTCTCAATTGCTGACTGACTCGGGCTTGATCAGAGAGGGTTCACTTGTACAGTCGACAGATGGTGGAACTACTGAGGAAGACAACGTAAACAACTCACAACACTCAGTCCAACAAAATGCACTGTATTGTTCCCAGATATTTTAGACTTCAATGTCATGTTGAACACTGCTACACGTTTCAGCCCCTTAACCCTTTAAAGACCAAGCGTATCTGTTTTATATAAGGACTCGGTGCGTACCGCCCTGTAAACACTCTCCACTTCGGTTATAAAAACCAATCTCTTAATGTTTTATAAGGCAAAAGTTGCTGTTTGTTCTGAGATCCGTACAAAACACATAAACGCGATGTGGGCACCACGTAGAATTTTTTAATGTTAAACCTGGTCGTATGTAAAGTTACCGCTAGGCTTTAAAAGGTTAAGGGATCATCATAAGGGCATCACATTAAAGTAACACCTCACAAAACCGAACCGGCAATCCATGCACACAATAGAAATAGTAAACAAGTCAACCAGTTAAAATGTAGGCGTTTGTTGCATAATGGATCCTGGTATGCTGTGTTTTAGACTGAGTATTGTGATTTGATTTTCGACGATGCACGCAATGAACAATATAAAAAAGCAACATAATGAGGTCCCGGGACCCCTTACGGACCGCCAGGCCCCGGTAATTTTTACTGCCCCCCCCCCCCTCNAATTCTATAAATAATAAATAAAAAGAAATAATAAGTTTGTAATGTTATAATAAATTTATAATATAATTTATAACTTTATAAATATGTTTTTGAATGGTGGATGGGAAGGATTAGTAAGGAGACATTCATGACGTGTTTGAATGCAAAATCCCGACGTATTTTGGAGGGACTGAGAGGAACCGCGAAAAGAGGAGTGATATCCTTTGCGGTGGATGTTAGGACCGCCTGCCTGAAAGTAGGCAGCGCTGTGTTAACGTGTGGGACGAGACTGTGTCACATTACGTCTAACGCTTCTCAGCGTCCGTACCGCTTGGTCTGAAATTCTGGCTTCACACTTCCCTTGGTTACAGACTGAACTGCCCCTTATTGGTGGCGACTTAAATATTAAGTCGCCACCAATAAGGGGCAGTTCAGTCTGTAACCAAGGGAAGTGTGAAGCCAGAATTTCAGACCAAGCGGTACGGACGCTGAGAAGCGTTAGACGTAATGTGACACAGTCTCGTCCCACACGTTAACACAGCGCTGCCTACTTTCAGGCAGGCGGTCCTAACATCCACCGCAAAGGATATCACTCCTCTTTTCGCGGTTCCTCTCAGTCCCTCCAAAATACGTCGGGATTTTGCATTCAAACACGTCATGAATGTCTCCTTACTAATCCTTCCCATCCACCATTCAAAAACATATTTATAAAGTTATAAATTATATTATAAATTTATTATAACATTACAAACTTATTATTTCTTTTTATTTATTATTTATAGAATTATTGTGCAGTAGTTGGTGGTAATAATAACAACAACAACAAAACTTTTACATCTGTAAATACTTCATACAATGTAAATGCGTAGGGGCTATCACTCGTCCTTGATATTCGAGAGGTGTCAGGTTCGAATCTCGAAATGTCGATATGTTACCCTGACAGCGGTGAGATTTTCAAGGGGTCGACACTGCAACGAGACATTACACTTACAATAATGACTCAATCCAAGCAGCAGAAACACTAACACTCGGTCAGCTACTCAAAAATTCTGCGCCGTTTATCGAATCCATGACGTTTATTACCGTGTTCACAACAGTATGCCACTGGTTGCTGCCCTGAGCATTACTCACAGCTGAGGAAAAACGTGGCACCAACAAATCAAAACTGATATCTTGGCACCAAAGGGTGCAACGAAATAAATTTGATCGTTTCGATACCATGAATTAACACCTAGAAGAATCGAGTATGGAGGTACTAGCAAGTGTAAAACGTGGCATAACTGACAGCCTAAGGCAACTGCCAAACTGGTCTAAAAATATCGGCCAAACAGCAAATACAGTGAATGGCTGAGAAATGTTTAGTTGGTTCATTCTAGACAGAAGACTTCTCAGTCAAGGAATTCAAACAGTTGACAAATACTGCTTGTGATTCGGTTTTAAAGCAAAAAATTGTCCACTATTCTCTTTCAAGTTTTTGAGCCAGCTTAAGTGAAGTACGTATATCCTGAGATCTCAAAGCGTGCTGCTAACACACTGCTGCAGTTTCGAAACACTTACCTTTGTGAATCTGCATTTCAGCGATGTAGCAGACAAGCAGTAGATACAGAAGGTGAGCAAATCACAGACTGCAGCAACTGTTGCCCATTACACCATATTTCACATTTACGTGTTCATCAAAACAGTCTCTCTCATTCGTCACATCGAAAAATTAACGTAGAAGGAGCAATCAGAAAGGAATGTCGTCTATTTTTTATCTCCTTGCATTATTTTTATGGGCATAACCACTACATCAGCCATCTCCTCCAGCATTCTCGATCGTGTTCTGTTTCTCGCAACTCCTTCGCCCGACAGATGGCAGCATCACAGCTGATTCCAAAATGGCAGAGATTGAGGCGCGGTTAAAACGAGTAGTAGTGACCAGGGTTTTTTGGCTGGTGAAGGTGAGAAGCCGCCTTGCATACACGAACGTTTGCTCGAAGTGTGTGGTGCAGGGACTGTGGATGTGACCACTGTTCGATGATGGGTAAGACCGATTAAAGAGCGTGAAACAGAATGAACAGCAATGCGTGATAAACATACAGTGCAATGGTACCTCACGACATACGCCGGGTTAATGAACTGACACGCGGCGTCCGTCGCATAACAGATGAATTATGCTCCACCCCATTTCATCGGTAAAGGCGGTGTCATGGCAACTGGGTGCCACGAATACTGAAAGTTGCACACAAAGAGAGAAGGACCGCAATGACCACTGGTCTTTTGCACCAATACGACACTCGAGGTAGAGATTTCTACCACAGATTATCATGGGGGATGAAGCCTGTGCCATCAATTTAAACCCTAATCCAAGCAGCAACCGATGGAATGGCGCCATACGATAACCCCAAGTAAGAAGCAATTCAAGATAGCGCTGTCAACTGGAAAAAAATATCACGGTTACAGTCCTTTGGGATGAGGAATGTGCTGTTCTTGTGAACTTCTTGCCTAGGAAGATAACAGTCAAGTCTGACCGCTATACTGAAACACTAAGAACTGTGAATATTCGCCTTCCTCCAGTTCGTCCCACAAGAAAAATGTCGGACAACGCTAGGCCGCAGACAAATGTGCGCATCACAGAGGCTATCAGAAATTCTGAATGCGGATTGTTGCCACACCCATCCTACAGTCCTGGCCTCGCACTAAGAGATTATCACGTGGTTGCTGCTTTGAATATAGAGGGGGGAAAAAACCTGTTAGGACAGCATTACGCCAATGAAAAGGCACTGCAGAACGCCGTGCTCCAGTGGCTGCAGAGGAGGGAGAGAAATTTTTACATCGTCTTCTTGAAAGATGGAAGACAGTCGACACAGATGGAGACTACACTGAAAAATAACTAGGCCTTCAGCAATGCTGTAGTGAAGTTCTGTGAAATGTTCACACGTCCAACTCGTAAACAGCATGAAATAAACCACACGAGGCATTCGCGATTTGAGGCTTCGGCCGCGATGCTGATGAGATCTGCGTAATATCCCAGAAGAACGCAGATCTCATATGAGGCATTAATTTCTGACTGCCCCTTGTACAAAAATGTGGTACTGTTTTATGGCTTCATTAAACCTACAGTGAAGCCCTAATGTTATTTTACTTGCCTGTAAGTAAACAGTGATCGTGAAGCTACGAAAATGAGGAGGCCCTGGCGCACTAGGGGCTGTTGCGCCACTGGGGGGGGGGGGGGGACATTGAAGAAAAATA
>BLKM01012983.1:2680764-2974093 GCA_013340265.1 Coptotermes formosanus | reverse complement strand
GGGACATGTAATCAAAATTATGAACCTACACTCTATACTTTTGATATTGCCAATTCTAAAAGAGGGGTCGGAATCCGTCAAACATTTGTCTGAAAATGGGTCCCACAGGCGAAAAAATTAGAAGAGCACTTCGCTAGGGAATTTCACTACAGACAGCCCCACTATACAGAGCAGCAACCCTGTTTCCAGCAGCCACAGTCACCTGTGTTCGTGTCTGCTAGCTGTGGCACGACGCGCGTCCAGCCAGCAACAGGGAACTTGTCGCCGGGAATGTTCGCGGGCAAACACGAGATCGACTGATTAAACTCCTTATCACTGACGTTACCAGGCTGAACACACCGATGCCTAACATACTGATCTATTTATAGACACCATCGTGTGGATGGCGCTTGCTGTGGACGCAGGGGCGCAGCCAACGGGGGAAGGGGCTGCAGCCCGGCAGCGCCCCAAACCCCCAAAAACGAAATTTAAAAACCACAGATTTTGTAGAGGGATTATTATGCTATCAAAGTTTTACGTGATTTCCCCTTCAGTCGAGATCAGCCACTGAAATCGGCTGATTAGTGCATTAGAATTTTGAAAAATAAATTAATAAAATTTAAAAAAAAAGGAAGATAGGACACTGTGATTGCGTCATGGAACACGTAGTTATATTCGTATGTACACAAATGCAGTTGCAAACAGCGTTATGTTGTACTTACAGCATTTTTATAACATAATTTTTAAAATCAAACAAAGTATATATAGCCAGAAGGTCAGCGCCCCCCCCCCCCAACGAAAAATTCTCGTATGCACGTGTGTGGATGAACACTGCTACGTCACGCGGCATGCGCCATAGTCACGAGAATGACAGGTCAAAGGAATTTTAAGGTCACCAGTTATGTTCAAGTTTGGTAACTAAATTCCCTGACTTAAGTTACGATGCTACGTTTATTGCTCAAAACGAAGGGCACTTCAAATCGTCAAAATGGGGTTCTATGCCTGTCCAGTGTCATGTGTTGGCTCGCTGAAGAATAAAGCTCAAGTTAACAGGTGTATTCGCCACAGACGAAGAACTGAACACACGCCTTATCTCTGTCTGGCACACAGCACTAGGTTTCACGTGGCATTCCGGACTCAAAATGCCCTCAGACATGCGGATCTCAATGACAGTGATGTTGCAGATTTCGAACTGGGGTTTCTGATCGGCTGTTTGCGTTCTGTCTTGAGAACCCTAAATCGCGCGAGGACGGTGATTCAATCTTGAGTGGTCTTAATTCACGTTATTCGATCCAGCGTCCTCAGCAATGTTTCTGACAAGCGAAAAAGATTACTTCGGAACTGCGTTCCCTGCTTCAGTTGTTGTGGTCACACTCAACGCAGGCTACTGACAACTCCAACGCGCACATCTACACAAATGACATCACAGGCGTATTGCACTAACGAATTCACTCACTGAAGACCGGTGTGCCTAAAGGTAGCATTAAAATTCACCCTGTAACAGGCCATGAAGGCCCCGAGGGAGAGAACAAGTACAGCTCTACACTTTCTTTAACCCTTTAAAGACGAAGCGTAAACTACTCTATTTAAAGACCCAGTCCGTACCGCGCAGTAAACACACTCCCTCTCGGCTATATAAAAACCAGTCAGTTAATGCTGTATAGGGAAATAATCGCTGTTTGTTCTGAGATAAATACAAAACACATAACTACACTGTGTGGGCAGAACGTAGAATTTTTTTATTTTAAACCTGTTGGTGCATCAAGTAACCAGCAGGCTTTAAAAGGTTCATCTCGGCGCTAGATGGGGGTGGGTGATCAACGCCACACCCCGGCCGCTTGACCCCCGGGGAAAGAGACCCGGTACCCATTGTACAGGAGGCTGGGTGGGCCCCAGGGAAGGCCTGGACGGGTGCGGAAAATCTCGCCTCCACCAGGATTCAATCCCCGGACCATCCAGCCCGTAGTCAGTCGCTATACCGACTGAGCTATCCCGGCCCACGCGGTGTGCTTAAATCAAAGCAATAATTGTACCGCCTTTGTTCGTTAAATAAACAGGATTCACTGTCGAACTCTGCAGCTTATATTCCCATTCTAAGAAGCCTGTCCCAGAATCAAACCCCGGTCCACGGCCGGTTACAACTCCACCCCCAACACCCACCCCCAGCGCAGTTGGTAGTGCCTGGTAAGCGCCACTTCCCATGGCTGCCGAGGGGGTGCAAAGGCTAGAAGGGATTGATTAACCGACAGCAAAGGCACCCCTTTACAAGAGACGTTAATCCTGACAAACACTGCTTCTTTTCCCACTGCGGGATGTTGAGAATATGGCAACGTTCTGCTGACAAGCTCAACCTAAAACGTCGAATTGACACCGAAATAAGCTGTTTGTTTATTCGCGAAATGAACGAGGTAAACAGCGGAACTGCAGCAAGAGACGGCAGCCACAAGTGGATATTGGTATTAAAATACTGATACAGCCTCCATGAAAGATATTTTTAAAGTAACCTGAAAAATTAATATCTACAAATAAATGTCTCCTGCCCAAAAGGCAGAAGGGGGCCCAATGGAACTCAAACTACCCCTCCTAACGCCGCAGTACCCGCATCCTTGTACTCCATCATAAATTAACGTTAAATGTTCCTATTTTTAAACAAATTAAAAGCACAATTTACACGAAATGGAGCAGGTTCTTTAGATTCAACTTACCGGTCCCTTGCAGCTTGGAGTGGTGCCCCACAACCGATTGTCGGCTACGGGCTATGACGCACACAGACAATGACAGGCGGGGAAGTACACGTGGTGTTTTAGATTATCCACGGCGACTGCCGATAAGCCTGACTGAAACCTCGGCTGTCTCTTCACATGCTCGCGACATCAACTGGCAAGAAACAATAGACTCATCGTTAGGCATGTCACATATTGCCAATGCACGGGCTGCAGGTGTGGGGTGGAATCTTACATGATTCTGATTGCTTTTTGCGGACACCGTCGCGCATGGGACTGGGTTCTTGGAAGCCACGTCCATTCTCCCGCAAAGGGGGTGCACAAACACAACGGCCTTAACACGAAAATCGATCTCCATGTTAACCTTTTAAAGCCTAGCGGTAACTTTACATACCACCAGGTTTAACATTAGAAAATTCTACGTGGTGCCCACATTGCGTGTATGTGTTTTGTACGGATGTCAGAACAGACAGCAACTTTTGCCATATAAAACATTAAGAGACTGGTTTTTATAACCGAAGTGGAGAGTGTTTACAGCGCGGTACGAACTGAGTCCTTATATAAAACAGATACGCTTCGTCTTTAAAGGGTTAATGTTAAGAGAGGGGCCGGGCCTAATTTATTTAACGACGCTGTCAACTGCTAACGTTAGATGTCATCGGTGGCAGTCGAAATGAGGACGAAGCAGCGATGGGACGACACCGACAGGGAAAAATCAAAGCACACGGACAAAAACCTGTCCACCACAAATTCCACGGGGACTGGCCTGGGATCAAACACACGCCCCCGCGGTGAGGCACCGATTACTAACCGCCTGGGCCGTCACACGGCCCATTTGACAGCTGATATTTGAAGTCTTAAAGGTAGTGAAAATGCAGGTTGCGATTTTGGGGTACGACATTTTGGTTATGAATGTTTTGGAGGAATCTGCAGGCTCCATCTTTAAGGCAAATTCCGCATGAAGCAATAGATATTTTAATGTTATTTCATGACACTTGTCTTCGTGTTGAAGACAGACATTCAAGAGATGCTTTTAATACCACATAATCCAAATTCCTAAAACCAGTGCACCTTACGTGATCTGTGAATTCCACCAGCAAATTCAGCTTCGTTGTCAAAGGTTTCCCTGCATCGGCTACTATGGTGAAAAACACAACATAAATGTATTACACCATTAAAAACTGCGGGGCCGAGGTGGCGCAGTTGGTTGAGGCACTGCGCTACAAACCGGCAGGCCACGAGTTCGATGCCCGATGGTGTCACTGGATTTTTTCATTGGCATAATCCTTCCGGCTGCACTATGGCCCTGGGGTCGACTCAGCCTCTAACAGAAATGAGTACCAAGAATATTTCCTGGGGGGTAAACGCGGCCGGTACTTATGGCTGACAAGCTTCCATCTTCATGTGCCGCTTGTCTAGAAATCTGGGAGCCTCGACCTCCTGGAACCCTAAGGGCCTGTCCAGGCCTGTAATGGGACTGCTTTACCTTTTTACCATTAAGAACTAGACAGTTCCTTTGAAACATTTTTCCCATAATGTATGTCCTGCACAGGCTTGGTACGATACAGCTTGCGACTCTGCATGTGTTCGTCATAAACACTGTAGTTATGACCAGGACCGAAAGATGTAATAAACTGCAGTGAGAAATAGCTATGCTTCAGCAGGTACTGCAGTCTTGACCTTTGTATGAAACGTTACATAGCACACGAATTTGGTCAAATTGTGATATCAGAGACCCTGACAAACTACACTACATGACTGGAAACTGTACGTACAGTTGTGTGAATGGCAGCAACAACAACTACAAATTCCATCCCACATTTTGTTCATGGACGATGCTCAAATTATCTGGGATGGCATTGCCAACATAACAAGTGTGCACTCTTGGGCACAAGAAAATCCACACACAGTAGCATGTCACACTCATCACCAATTGCAGTTAAAGTGCGGTATGGGCTATTAGGCAATAACGTGATGGGGCCACATGTTATTGAGGGATGGTTAACAGTGCTGTATTACAGATATTTTCTGGAAAATAAACTACTGCTCTATTTAGAGGATGCGCCTCATGCAACTTGAGGACAAATCTGGTTACACAATGCAGCACTGCCACATATTAGCAGACAGGCAATGGAATTTTGAGTGAATATTGTGGAGATGGAAGGAAGAGATGGAGTGGTGCCTTGGCCCAGGCAGTCACCAGACTTGAATCCATCAGAGGCCACGGATATCAGAAACAAACTGGGACACAGGGATGGGAGCACTGATTTGTGCAAGTGCCAGCATGCACACAGTCTCATTGTTGGCATTTTAAACATGTTACAATAACACTGAAAATTAACAGCGTTGTAAGTGTTTGAAACAATGATGATAAAGGTGCGATGATGTTTTTTATCCAGTGCTATCATACGACAGCATTTAACTCAATAACAGCGTCAAAATCACACAGAATTTAGGACAATTTTTTTTGCTCCAAATGACCTTCAGAACACATTCTTGAATCATAAAGATATGTTGTAAAACATCCTGTATTTTCCCATACCCAAGTACTTTTAATTTGCCAGCTGACAGCAATGAAATTTAAAGTAAAAAACATGGGACAGGGTTATAACAAAAAGGTTTAAACATCATGGTATAGTGGCAAGACTTTATTTACAGTTTTCCTGAACTCGGCACATTCTTAATAACACAACAAGTCATGAGGCGACACGCTGACAAGAAGCGCCATTCTTCACACTGACAACCCTGCTTCTGGCCAGAGCAACGTTAGTTACCTGCGGTTCAACTCATCCAAGAACGTTCGGCATTTTAACTTTAACACTTTCACAGCCTCAATAAAGAGGACATCTGGTGGCAACGCTCCAGTGGATTCAATGGTGACTGGAAATAAAGTAGATGCTGGTGGAAAATGCGTCCAATATTTAGGCTATATAAACAAATACTAAATGTAATCGTAAGTTTTAGAGAATGTGCATCTGTGAAATAAACGTAAGCATTAGATGAGTCCAGCACCCAACTCTTCCGCCCACTCACAATAAAGCTCACTACACTATTAAGTACATTCCCTAGGTGAACAATTATGCCTGTCTTTCTCATATGTAGATTTGCTGCACTAAACAGTTACGAAGTGCAAGGACCATCCATTTTCAGATTTTGTCTAATGAGAATCACTTTGAGGGTAGCAAAGAGATAACAACAGAGTGACCTACAAGGAATGACTTAACACAGGGCTAATAAACATCACACAACAGAGCAGTAAACTAGTGCAGTTGATAGACAAAACAAATCAAAATGGTGTGAGATTTCAGGCTTCCACTGTGGTGTGAAAGAGATCTTCAGTCTTCTGGGATGTTACATTGCACTGATTGGTAGTCAGTTACTGATGTTTCGAGGCAACCTGTGGGTCCCCTCATCAAACGTCACGCAGTCCAGTACTACCAGGAGCTAAGGTACCACTGAGATAGCTTCCAAGAGCACTGGTGCATGCCTCACCTGGCTAAATATGCCTTTGACAAGGTGGAGATATCAAGGTCTCACTGATTAACCGACTTCAAAACAATTTATTTTCAAAGTGCATGTTTATATCATGTCTTTGTCTCCAATGAGTACTGCTGTGGCTGCAATTTAAAAACTAGAAGGAAAGCATATATGAATAAAGCAATACATGGCCTATAAGTGTGACAGCTTCTCCTACATAGCATTAAGTACCTGTTAGAAAAGTAATCTGTACAATGTCCCCACATGCTAGTTCTGAACATTAAATATAGTGGGGAAAAGCCGGGACATTACACAAGTAACTGCTGCATACTGAAATACTTTAACTTAAATACGATACCTACAAATAAAATGGTTCTTGACTCTGCCCATCTTCACAGCGTCTTTGAGATCTTCGTAACGGTACACATTTCTGCTGCAGGTGTCGTACCTTGCATCCAAAACTTTAGCTCTCTTTTTCCCTAAAATATCATTTTAATTAAAATTAATAAGTACATATTTGTAAAAGGATAAGAAAATAACAGCAATAAAGTCAAACATGATGGCAACATACAATCAGTTACTGCAGACATGCATGTGCTATCCACTTACTTACACATCCATAAATCTTCAAGCAACAGTTTCCAAAACAGAAAAAAAATGGTCACCTCTGTCAAAATACTGCAGCTGGAAACCACACAGTCAAGCTACCATTTTATGTTGGGCATTTTTGGTTTTACAAGCATTTGCAAGTCTCGCTACACTGTATGTCAAAAGCGAACTGTCACAGACCTGAACTGGCTTTGGACTTGACCTTTACTGGCTCCACATCGTAAGCATGGAGACATACCATGATACCTACTTACCCCAGAATAAATTATTCTAACACCTGGTGTTTCAAATTTTATGCAGATTAGTGAAATATATAAACACCTGAATGTTATGTCCTATTCCAAAATAAAATAAACAAAAAACTGTAACCTAATTTGCTTAGGAGGCACTTATTGAATGAAAAGGCCTCTTAGAAGACCTAGGTATAGATGGGTGAGTAACACTGATGAGGACCTTCAGAAAATAGGATGTGAGGATGTAGGATGGATTAATCAGGCTTAGGACTGGGTCAAGTGGCATGCTTTTGTGAAGGAGGTCCCTATCTCTCTCCCACGCACACATGCCCAGAAAGCTGCTTGGACTGAAATAATGTAACTTCCACCATTTCAGTCCTGTAGTCAAGCCCACTAATATCAGCCCAGTATTACGTGACTTACATTATCTTAGCAACTCAGCTTGTCCTAAAAGCATTTAAAACCGACGGCCAACATAACAATTATGCCATGTCACTTGCTTACCAGACACCACCCCTTCACTGTAGTTTAGTTTTCTTTAGTGTTGAATTCTTCTAATAAAAAGTGTATCAGTAAATCGAGGCTCTGTATTATTGGTGGAATGTTTGTATGGCACCTTCTGTTCTACTACATTACCATATGTCACAACGAGATCATCTGTCGACTGAACTCTGACACAGTTTCATTTTCTTGCCTGTATAGAGTATCCCCTGACTTACATGTTATATAAATTTTCTCAATTTAATGCTTACCACGAAGTCTAAAAAACTAATTTCTCTGCTAAAACAAAAAAATCTTACACAATTAGAGTGATACTAAACTACAATAAACTGTACATTTTTCAACAAAAATTATGGAC
Organism: Coptotermes formosanus; assembly: GCA_013340265.1. Lineage (NCBI taxonomy): Eukaryota > Metazoa > Arthropoda > Insecta > Blattodea > Rhinotermitidae > Coptotermes > Coptotermes formosanus. The sequence goes on along the minus strand of BLKM01012983.1, from coordinate 2,966,213 downwards.
AGTGACGAAACCAACGAAATTACAAAAACTAGCATAGATTTTCACTTACACAACCACTCTTGAACGCAACCATCATGTAAGCTGGAGGACACTTGCATTTTTCAGAAAATGATGACAAGTTTAGAACTGGGCTGCTTGGTGACTTTTACAGGAACTACATGCATTATGCCACCAGGTGCATTCATTCTAACAAATATGGCTGCAGGACCTGGTCATTCAGGTCCACAGCCCTTCTCTCATGTCATCACCAAAATCATACCCTGGTAGTACAACCCACAAACAAAGGGGTTTCCTTCTTGCGTTTCCTTCCTCTGCTACTCATATAATTTAATATTTAATTTTTTGGAATGAAGTATTCTCAGACAGCCAGTCACATCAAACTGGAATGCATTTCCAGTGTTCCAGCAAGCTGTTACAATGGAAAACGTGGTGACTGCCACCAGCATACATTGTATTTATAAATACATTTTACCCCTCATAGCCAAGTCAAAATTGTATTTATGAATAAAATTCTCTTACATGGCAATATGCCCTGAAGACAGAGGCAGCAGATTCCTCCAAAATGCCAGTACCTATCCATAAAACGACACATACCAGAAGACTCCAATTTTGTAAACAAAGGCAGTATAAGGTCTATGAAACAAACGGAAATAAGACTTGCTCACCAGTTTTAGTTTCTTCAACACCAATAACGCCAGGGGAGAAGCACTTCTGTAGCCTTTCAGCCTGTTCGTCCTCCACGTCACGAGTAAGGGTAATTTCTGGCAGAAGCCTATAGAAAGCTGTTGCTGCAACAGTATATTACACATCAAGGAATAAAGAGTGAAACAGAGACAGCTATCAAGGAGATGAGGGATAAGAAAGCTACAGCAGAAGATGATGTACCCGTGGAAGTCCTCAAACTAGAAAATGGTCACAAACTAATGACACAACTGATCAGCAACATGTATGAAACTGGGGAGTGGCCACACAGTGACGAAACTTTGGGTTCAATAGAATGAGGGGAATTTCGTGACTAGCTGAGGAACTACTGGCTTAAAATGCAGGACTCTTGTCCATGTGGTTCTGTCCATTAGTCAGTCAGTCAATTAGTTAGTTAGCTGGTCAGGCAGTTGGTTGGTTGGTTGGTTGGTTGGTTGGTTGGTTAGTTAGTTAGTTAGTTAGTTAGTTAGTTAGTTAGAAGCTTTAGATTGTGACAACATGAAGCCCAACATGTGGTTCCTTCCACCCCAAAGATGGAGGTAGCAGGTTCCTTCAAAATACTGGTGGCCACGTACAAAGACTACACATTGTGAAAACCCTGAAGGCCACAGCGTATAAATGATTTCATAGAATTAATTCCATTTAAATTTAAGACACATCTTCAAAATCAAATTCACATTCTATAATATGCATATGACAACGATACAAGATGGCTCAGTAACATTGTGACAGACAAGAGCAAACAGACTATCAGGATAGAACCGGGTCCAAAAAAGGGTAAAGCTGTGCCTGTCCACGCCACAAAAGCATACAGGGGGAGCAGAAGTACAGCTCTACTCATTATTAACCTTAGTGAAAGAGGGAGGTGAGTGACCAAGATTATGCCCTGGCCACTTACCCCCAGGAACGAACCCTGGTTCCCACTGAATACGAGGCTGGCTTGGCCCCATAGCCACTCTGGGCATTTAGGAAAAGACAAAAGTCTCTGCCTGCCCCCCCCCCCCCCCCCGGGATACAAACCCCTTACTGTCGGACCCACAGCCTAGTCTCTATAACTACTATTCTATCCCTGCTCATTGGCTGCATACCATATGTAATAATGTGCTTCTGTAAAACAGCGAATGCCACAACCAGGAAATGGGCCAAAGGGCCATAGTAAGGAATGCTTCTCTACTAAGAGTGTTGAACCTTGAGGCTCTACTACCATGGTAATAGTTATAAAAGACATCTGATGATAATACCTGTGAAGATTTTTGGACTCACATAAATGAAAAAATAATACTTACCAACAGGTGAGAATTTTGCATGGTCCTTGCCAATGCCTTTCACAGCATGAAGTTTCAGATCAAGCTCATGCCCTGGTCTCATCTTACTGATCAGAATATCATCATGCACAGGGCCAACATCCTTTGCCTTGTATATGTCAGCCTGGCCTCCAATTGGCAGCCACTTCATATGCCTGGTATAGACTGCAAAATTTAATTTACACATTATTCATTCTAACATCATTACACACTGGCAACTGATTCATGAAAAAAGTCATGAAAAGATAAACGTAAAAAAAAAGAGACAGTTTATTTCAACGCAGAAAACCTAATCAAACTGAATCCAATGGGAAGAAAGGAACTAAACCTGAAAGTAATCACTTTCTGACATGGAAGTGATCTCTGGATCACAGTAAAAACATTGAATTAATGGGTTAACAAGTGACATGTATCACTTACACCTTCTATTTTCATGTCAGTCTCACTCTGGCATGACGACTGTGTGCACTTATACGTCGCTATGTAGTGTGAGTTCAGTTCCTTTCATTTTAAATTTTATCTTCATGATCATGGTACTAGTATTTTAAATATCCATCAAAGAGCAGTATCGTACAGTTTTAAACATACATTGTTATTCTAATTGTCACTGTGATCACCTTCCCATCTGAAAGGGGTACATATTTAAGTCTACAATCATACTTAAAATAATACTGACACTATACATATACTTCACACTGAACTGTTACTTAAAAATATTCTTTCCACAAAATTTTTCATCAAGACTAACCACCTTTTTAAAGAGGAGGACAGTGTAAACATGTTTTGGGGGATAGAAGAATACACTTGCAGGCTGCTCAATGCACAAAACCGAAGGGGAACACATGAGTTAGTTGGCCCTGTATTAATGAATGTGTTTTACTGTTGACTACTGGACACTGCTGTAACTGCATCCCGAATGTCATGTGCTATTTGCCTATAAATCCTTGCAGAATGGAGGAATCACAAGGACTGCACTGCAGAACAATAATGCTAACACAGCAACAGCACTTACTTTTATGGTCCTTGTAAAGATCATCAGGGTTTGTGGAGTCTTTGGGTGCATTTGAATTCCAGGTACATTTTACCTTCAACTGAAATTCCAGAGTGTCTTGATCCGTGCCATCTTCATCACCTAAAAAATTTAGATATGGGAACATTTATAGTCCTCTTACCTAAGTTAAAGGTGTATGGCAACTGTTTCACAAGGTGCAGATGAGACAAATTGATGTACTAACCACAATAAACCTCTTTCACCTGCCAGATGTTGCACTATGCACAGAGAGATCTGGGAATCTGCCACCTCTGTGGGTGCATCACTCACATGAATCTGATTAAGCAATGGTCCCATTAACGTAAGCCCAAAATGGGAAGTTCAAAGAGGCAAGGCCATGTGAAAGATGTACCAGAAATAGAAATGTTTTAAATCAATATTTAAAATCAACTTAAATGTATAACAAAAATTAGTCATTTAATAGCAAACCTGTTCAAAGTGCCCCTCTGTGACATCCAAGCAGACACTGTGCCATCACAATGCACAAAGTTGCGACCAATTTCAATAATATGCCATGCTGAAATGTGCATTCAACTCCCAGACATTATACTACAGTGAAACCAGGTTCAGGCATCCCCAAATAAAATCTTTTCCTGCCTGAGAAGTTACAACAACATTGTATCAAAATTTCCCCAAAGGATTAACACACAGATTGCCCTTCTAATAAAAGGATTTTTTTTCCCATGTCACTGATCAGATTCTTAGTCAAAGAGCATCCAGTTCCACTCATGGGAGTATTTGTGTTCCAGTCACTAAAGCCACAAACTAACACTTTGGCCTAGCACAAATTAACAGATAATATACTTCTTTGAGTTCATTATTTTATTCAGCCAAAATCCGTTAATGTTCTGGGCATCTTAATGATGCACAGCAGTACCTAATGAGTGACAGTACCAAAAATGACAGCAGTGATGACAGTGTAGAAGTTGACACAGCAGGAGAAAAAATATGAATTTATTGCCCACACTGCAAAGTCACACGGCACTTTGAAGGCTAGGATACAAGTTTCTCCAAAGTCAGTAGTACACACATGTTAATACAAATATGGGACAATTTCGTACTCCTTTGTGGCCTCATTTTTGTTAGTCCAAAATGCCCCAGCTGTGTGCGATCCATTGCATGAAAATAAATAATGTGACAGCCAGACTGCTGCGAAATCTGAATGCAGGTTCCGTACAGGCAGGCTGCTGGTGCATTTTATGTATACGTCAGAGGGCAATGCCATGAAGTTGGAACTTAAGTCATGGGACTTGTACGTAAACAGGCTGCTAACACGCATTGCAGAAATGCTAGAGTACAGTGGCATGCAGTCTGAAATTACCTACATGCAAGTTCCTCCCCACCACAATAAATAAATAAAGTAAGATAAATTAAAAATTAAAAACTAAAAAATAATAAAAAATAAAAAAACAAAAACAAAAAAACCTGCTAGTGAACTTTTTACATTGCAACCTCCACAGTGAAGGGATTAAAAAAGTACACCAGTTATAATTAAATTTAAATTCTGTACCCTTTGCTGAACAGACTGTAAACTATCTGCTTGTAAATCCCTTGCTAGTTGTTGTGGCAATTTCAGTAAAGCACTGCATTTATTGGAAAACTGTACAAAATTCGTATATGAACAACTTTACTGTAAATGTACACATTTTGCTGAATATCAGTTTCTTTTTAACTTTTGCATTTCTTCACATTCAGACCATTCTCAGTAAAGCACTGAATCTTTGGCATAAAATATTTAAATATGCTCTGTCCATAGAGTAAGGTTCCTATTAATGCCCTGTCGCTAAAGGGTCTATCTGTGGAAACTTTTGGTGGGAAATGATGTCACATTCTGAACGTGATTGCATCTACTTCACACATGCACTTCAAACAGCATGACACTGCGTAGTTTAAAACACTGTTCAGCATGGTTTTAGTGCAGCACCCGTGACCGCAACTGTTCTACTTTAATGTAAATAATTTGAAGTATTCTGTGTGCAAACTTTACAAACTTTTGTGTTCACATCATGTTGCTTATGTGTGTAGTTCTCATCACGTAGAACCGTTAATTATTAAAAATATGATCAGCATGGCACTACATCAAAAATCCATACAAAACACAAGTTGCTCTCAGTTCAAGGAAAGCTGGATATTGCAGGCATGATGCATGCTACTTCAATTTTTCCTCACAAAAAAAAAAAACTTCAAAATGTTGCATTTCTGTGCCAACTTCAAATATGAGACAAAATACACAGGCTATACAAAAATAGCTGTGCAGGGGCCCAGGCGGGGGGGGGAAGTAAATGTGGCATTTATGGAATAGTTGTGGCAAAAATTGGCACTTCAGGTACCAGTTTTGTTAGTAAAAAGAATTCCTGCCTTGTGTCCAACCATGCGTCAGAATCACCAACAGAGGTACATGTACAACGTAAATGTGGCTTGACAGAAGAAATAAGGCATTTAATGCAGTACGCCTATTTATACAGAATAATATTCTAGTAAAGAGGCTGCCAATTTCCATACAGAATTACAACACAACAGTGTCTTCAGACCTACCCTTTCAAGATGTTTGCCCACATAATGCGCCAGTGTCATTAAATATTTCCACAAAGTTTTACTGTATATATTGGTATGTGTCTTTTACCTGGTTGTCTATATTCAAATAGCCGTGGGTCAGCTTTCAATGGAATAAGACCCAACCTGTGAGCCAACACCTCATCTTGCAGTAGTGACGTATTGTTGTACACAAACACCTTCTCTATCGCCATGCTAGGAACCTACACAAATGGACAAAAACATAAAGCATGCAAGTAACACAACATATTCCTGAAATCTGCGCTCTTCTGGGATTTTACAGTGCAGAACAGGAGTTTGTTATCGACGTTCTGGGACAACCAGTCAGTAACAAGCTACCATTCCATGCTGCATAACATTCCAGAACAGCACAGATCTCACTTACACTGCAGAAGAAGCCTGAAATCACGCAAATTCCTGAGATGTTAAGACACTCACAATACAGTGAAATCTCTTTTTTAATGCACACCAGAATAACAAAATTTCAATACAACAGCATTTGACTGGGCCTACCAATTTACCATATATCCTTATGCAAAATGTTTCACTTTAACAAATACCATTTAGGGCATATCTTATTTTAACACAAGTAACAACACCTCCTGCTTTATCTCGTCCTACATCTGGTAAGGAACAGAACAATATAAAACAATAATCTGCCACTAAACCGAATCGCACATTCATAGCTATAGTAATTCAACAAACATCACCGTAAACTTAAAAAAAGTACTCTACAGCGGCTATTCATTGTTATTTAATGTTTTCTACAAACATAACTTCAGCAAAACGTGCACACACACGTCAGAAGTTCTCATGGCCACCATGCTAGAGGAGCTAAGCATAAGTTTTTAAAAAATGAACATGGCATCCAGTCACATTGCGGCGGCATGAACAACATGTACATTCATGACAATCAACAATTCACTTTTAAATTTATCACACTGGTGTGTATACAAAACATGGCAATCAATCACACAACAAGGTTGTTTCTACCTTCCTCACATGGCAGACACAATGGAACGTGTGTATGCAGCGCATTCTTACACCACATTTCATATAATGAACAGTCCATGTTTTCCACAATAACTGGAGTAAGAAGATAACCTCCAACTACTGCTGAGGTTAAGAATTCCATCACAGTTTTGTGCTGAGGCCCAAGGATTTCCCACATAACACATGCTAACAACTTACCTCTGAAAGAAGGAGTCTTCTAAAAGCATTTGCTATAGCTGCATGTATGCCAATCAAGTCAAATTCCATTTCTGTGTCATTGCACTTTACCACTGTCACAGCAAAATTCTGGAAAAGAAGTTTCAGATCAATGTTTTCTGGAATGTGAAAATTCTTCTACCCTGAAGATGCAAGCACCAGATTGCTCCAAAACATTGGAAATGGTAATAAGCTACAAAATCAGAGCATCACATCCCAGAAAACAGTGACACAGTCAACACCAAAACCTCAAACCTTACATGAAGACATGGAGCTTGTAATTTGACTGATAACTAACCAAACCAAACCAAACTAAACTAAACTAAACTAAACTAAACTAAACTAAACTAAACTAAACTAAACTAAACTAACTAACTAACTAACTAACTAACTAACTAACTAACTCACCCACTAACTCCATAGAGCAGAGTCCTTCTTGAAATGCTAACAGGTCCTCAGCTAGTCAAGAAATTCCCCGTGTTTTGTGGACCCCGAAGGTTCATTACTGCATTTACAAGAGCCCGCCACCTGTCCCTATCCTGAGCCAGCTCAATCCAGTCCATGCCCCCATCCCACTTCTTGAAGATGTAATTTGACTAATGATTAAGTCTATTTAAACATCCACAAGCCCCTGTACACAATAATCCAGATTTAAACACTGTGCCACATTTATAACTTCCTTACGCCACCACCCAACACAGTGTCTAGACTATGGCAACAACATCCACACCGGTACCACACAGGACTCAACCACACGCTGTCACCCACACCAACTACCATAATACTACAGGTACACAGATAACCTCTAACAACAAATTGTGAAGTATTAAATAAACTTCCATTTCATAATAAAATTGTATTATATTACAGAGCTATATCGGCAAATATGCCTATATAAACACATCAAACCTATGGCTTACACCACTGGGACCTACTTACATATACACTCCAATGTACTGATATACTGTTTGGATGATTGCTGTTATCATCCTTAGAGACAAGTGCACATCACATTATAATATCCACGTGGAGTGTTCTTAACCAGTGTATTGTTTGGTGACGGTATTACAGTGTGCTGACTCATGGTGAATATACAGATTTTTTAAGATTTTAATAAGGCTTGAATACTGTGACACACGCGCATCTTCAGTATTTTACTATAAGTTGTTTTACCACACAAGCTAACTGTTGTACTAATATCTTGACAGTGGATATGTGATGTCCTGTCCAAGGCCTACAATGTGACATACAGTTTCTGTAGAGCCCTCGGTATAATACCCCGGATGATGATGTCATGTGGACATCGAAATATGTTGGGTAAAAAAGTATATCAGTGACGTGATAGCGTTTTATTTTATATATATATATAGTGCATTTGTTGGTGTCTTAATTTTGCAATAAAAATGCATGGTGGAAACAATTTAAAATCCATAAGCTTATCAGAAAATGGGCAAAAAATTCAAATAACTCACTTTCTTGAACTTTTCATGACTCCATGTATCATCAAAGGTACAGCTTCCAGGGTAGTCAGATGATGATGTCTAAGAATAAATCAATGAAAATCATCAAGCCCTTTTCAACACAGGAGTGGGGATACTACACAAAATACTCATCTCACGAACACAGCAATCTTTTGGGGTGAAGGGGCTAATGTAATCATAATATATATGTTTGACTGTGCTTCCTTTCTTCTCACAGCTTACAGAATCCACGCCACACTCTAAACAGGCTCACAGCACACAGTTACAGCAACACAAGTCACACTAAGAAACACACAAATGTAACCCATCAATGTATGTTCACATTTGCTTGATGTATTCCACTGTGTTTTTTATATAAATGAAAAAAATATAAAGTATAGTTTTCGCAGGTACTAATATAAGTACAACATCAAGTTACCTTTAGTAAGTATTATGAACTGTGACTACCTGTTTCACCCAAAATCAGCCATTATCTATTTGGTATTCAAATTTTCCCACATGGTTTATCAAAAATGTATTATTTGAACAGACAAGGATAAAATTATGAAATAACTGGATATCTGTGGGAAATAAAACTGAGATTATGCAGCATGGCTTAAAAATTCACTAAATTTCCTTACTCCCTAAATACATAAAATTAATTTCTAGGGGTGTCTTCTGTTGTACATTTGGGGGTAAGTAGACGTGATATCTTAGATGCATGATACTGTGTTTGGAATCACAAAAATGTCTGAAACTGACTTGGTAGCAGGTAATGTTAGCCTAGACATGCAGTCACCATTCACAGCAGTTAACAAAGATAATTTGGTACTTTACTCACATAAGAGCTGTAAATTTTGATTTCAAATGGTCTGTGTTTCCTGCTTGTGACAGCCAACACTGATAAGAACATACAAACTGCAGTCCATGAGAGTCAGGCTTTGAGTTTTCATACTAGTGACAGAAACACAAGTCACAATTGCCATTATACAAAGTGGTTAGGTTCTGTGGTTTCATTTTAGTGACAGAAACTCTAGTCAATCGAGTAAAGATAACAAAAATAAAATGTGATACACCAAGGTTAAACTTCCAGTTTTCATATCATTTGCAGAAAATTAATTTACAGAGGTTGCTTCTGTTACTGCCAGAAACTATGAAGGTAACCCAACAGGCACTATGGTTTCCACTAATCACAAATAAACCGAAGCAACAAATGACAATGAATATTTTGATACTGCTTCTGACACAAAAATACATGTATTTTGAAGTTCTAGTGAAGCATAATGCCAAACAGATACATACTACAACGGATATAAGGTCCCTGTTCCATCTACGTTCCCACATTTGTTTTTCAGCACTTCTAGAACACGAACAAGATCTCAAGTCCTACTCAGTACACTAATTTTGCTTTTGGGTACCACTGTTACAGATTCTGCTACATTAAAAAATTGGATCTGTTGCAATATACTCACAAAATATCCTGGAACATCTCAAAGTGTAACAGTCATGGCATGCAAAGTGCAAGGAAGTATTTTATTGACAGTTTGAAAGTATCATTAATTTCAGTTATCTTTGCCAACCTGTCCATGCATATGCAGAATATAGTAATGCAAAATAGGCCACGACCATTTCTTTTCACTCATCTTTTGTAACAATCTCACAACCTGACAGTCAATGCTACATAACCCCACCAGTTGATGTGGTTTATCAAAATAACGGTACAACTAGTAAACGTTTATGGCATGGCGAGTCACCGGCACTATGCTAAAATTCCACGACTGCAAAAATTTTCTGTTGGTTACCACTATCTTTTAAGCTCTCATGCATCAGTCTGAGTCTTGGCAAATTCAACAGCCAAAACTCAGCACTAATGCATGTCTACAAAGGAAGGGGATAAGGAAAGGTTACAGCAGTGGTTCTCAAACCTTCATGTCCAGGATCAAAAATCCAAATCACATCGACCTTCCAACACAAACAAATCTAGTACCTACTGAGCACGCCGGCATCAGCACATTATAAAACGTTTAGGATAACATTTACACAAAACTGCTGAGCTTCTTCTAACTTTATTTTTTCCGGATTAAAGTTAAATTGTTGAATACAGAAACCTGCAAGCTTCATTGTGTTGGGGTCTCCCTACCCATCGCATGACTCGCGATGCAACTATGCCTAGGTTACAAACCAAGAACAGTCGAGGAAAAACAGTTTCATGGTCATTATTCACGAGACGCGTCCTCGCACGAACAGCAATCTCTATCAAATTATAACCTCCGAAAACCTATAAACTGTCTGTGAATTTTCCTCACGAAGGAGCACTGCGTAATAATCAATTACAACGCGCACACACACGCCACCTACGTTACAGCTAGGTTATGTTACGTAATCATACTACTACAAACACTGACAAACACTATCCAAACAAATTATTACATTTAAAACGCAGTTTTCTTTCAATATGACCACTGATCGGCCTTCTTCTATTACATCCATCATTCAATTACAGAATTACTACAGTATGACAGCGACCGCCTCTCACACACACACGCTTTCGCGAACATGCATTTCACGGAGTACAGATAAATGTGCAACGAAGCGCCAAGCGATCGCAGATCCTCATCCATGCTTTAATTTCTGCTCCTTATTGGCGGAACGGCCCACTGCAGGTTAACTGTCTTGCGTTGTGTGTATTTTATTGCGTGCATAATGTGATGTATTTATTACCATGTCCGAGAACTTTTCAGCCCGCTGCTGACCATTATGACATGTTTCATATCCAGCAGCCGATGGGCTGATATTGGATTGATGAAATGTATGTATGTAACGACAGCTGACCACTTCTTGAATAGTGCAGTGTAGCGTTGCTCCCGAAGTGTATTGATTTGACATGCAATGGCTGCGTAGATGTTCCCCCCTCCCCCAACTAGTATTAACCTTTTAAAGCCTTACGGTAACTTTACATATTACCAGGTTTAACACTAAAAAATTCTACGTGGTGCCCACATTGCGTTTATGTGTTTTGTACGGATCTCAGAACAAACAGCAACTTTTGCCTTATAAAACATTGAGAGACTGGTTTTTATAACCGAAGTGGAGAGTGTTTACAGCGTGGTGCGCACTGAGTCCTTAAATAAAACAGATACACTTCGTCTTTAAAGGGTTAAAGTCAAAATTCCCAAAGTTTGCATGTAACCAGTACAAGGGGTTGAAACTTTATATCAGACTATGTAGGATTAAAAAATTTATTTGAATTCCAAGGCCTCTATGTCAATGACAGTGTTGACTTTACATGAAATTACCCTACATGTCATTGTCTTCCCTCTTCACCCCATCTCTGCTTTTGTAATTTCACTTACTTTATTTACATTGTCTTCTGTTTCCTCAGTTCTAGCTCTGTTCACATCACAGTTTCCTGAATTACTATTAACACACAGCCTGTCACTTCTCATATGTGTACATTCTTTAGGACTGTACATTAAACATGCAGTTCTTGTAACATTCACAAAACCTCCAAAACCACCATGATTTTCAACTGTCTTTGAACTTGGCTCTGCATTGGTGCTGTCTGCTGACTGGTAATGGCGCTCACCATTTTGACTGCCAAAACCTGAAATGTTCAGCTCATTACAAGAGCTAAGTAACTGATGAAAGAGTAGTGGGTTGAACACACTGTCTACTTCAAGATGTCTAGCACACATTTCCATCAAGTAGTCAGTTGGCGTGTAAGAATCATCTGTGTGCTCAAACTGTAACCTCATGTCAACATGCTGTAACCTTGTTCCATTTGATACAGTTTTAGGAACACCTTCATTCTGGATCTCACCAACTTCAGATCCACACATTCTTGAGGAAGTTTTACTGCCACTGCCAAAATCATTAGGATAACAGCTGTCTGCCAGTGAGCTTGTATGATTCACTGATATATTTGTGCCTACACCATTTTGTCTCCCTTTTTTAAACTTGATTTGACTGCTGGTTACACTACTTTGTGGCAGTGAATTAGTACTGGTGTTTGAACAACCTGCAAAATTATTACTTGGTAACAAACATGCAAGGCTACTTGTAACATTTCCACACTCCTGACAGAAATTTTTGGGCATTTTATAATGCTGTTCTGCAACTTTCAAATGGGACCTTTCTGTATCATTAGTGTTTACTGAAAACTTGGAATTGCCCACAGCACCTTCAGACAAATTAGTAATTTCAAGGACTGAATTTCCTTCATATACTTCTTCATTCACAGATGACACTACTGCAGTCTTTGTACTGTTACCATATTTTGTATTTGCTGCAGTGTGACTGCCTGCTTCAGACGTGAAGGAGTTTTCAGCTTCATGTTTTGAACATAAGAACGGTGGAGTGAAACCTTCATTCATTACAACAGCTAACTTCTTTAAACTCTGTGTAATTTCATCCAATTCAGAAAGCTTCTGTCTGTAAAGAGACATAAAAATATGAAAATAATGCTGAAAAATTCTAAGATACTCCAAAATATAACTGATGCGTAAGTGAATGGCACTTGACTTGCACATTTTGTGGGGCTGAGGGGAGCTGGCTCAGTGTACTATCACAGACAGAAGTGATTACACTTCACCTTCTTGGTTTTTCTTTTTTTAACAAAATACAATAAAATATGATATGGTTGCTGTACATCCCTCACAGCTGCACAACTAACTCACAAGTCCCACCTTACTTCGTGACAGTTATACTATGTATATTTTGGGAAGCCTTCATTTTTTCCATAACGTTATCCTCAGAAAACCTATCTAACCTGAACAGTGGATTCTGGTTCAACAAATTTATCATTGGAGTCTGGCTCCAGACAATATTTGGTGTCCTAAATTATGAATGTAATGTGATAATTTTAAGGTTGATGTAATTTTGAATATATGATTCAGAGGTATTACTGCAGTTTTAAAGCACACCAGCACAAAACTAATTCTACAACTCATTATAACACGCACAGCTGAGGTAACTTGAAAATGTTCACTTTCTGTTTCCAGAAGCCTGGATTCAAAATTAAATTCTTAGGGAACACTTGCAGCCATTCAAAAAATGTACATGCATTAGCAGTTTCTCACACATATATCACAACCATGCGTATATACTATCTGATGGATAACGGTAGAGCTGTCCCTGTGCATGCCATGAAGGCACATCACCAAGTGCATGTACAGCTCCCCTCATTCTTAACCTTCATACTGGACAGAGTTGAGTGGTCAGCCTCACACTCTGGGCACTTTAGTCAAATGGAAGAAACCCCAGGCCCCACTAAACAGGGAGTTGGGTGGACTTCAGTTTCAGTCTGGATGCTTTGATGAGAAAAATCTCTCCCCTCTGCTGGAAACTGAAAGAGCCCACAGCCCAGTCACTAAAGCAGCTATGCCATCTGAACTCCACAGTATACAAATTAACAAAGACACCAAAAAGAGCGTACTATTCGTACACATATTATCTGCATTCATGTTACAATTGTATGCACAGTGAAGAGAACCAGCCCCAGAGTCAGGTCAATGAAGAACATCTCCAAGCAAGAAATATTCAGCACCAATAATACACAAGATTAAAAAATTAAATCAAACCTATCATATGTATGTGTTTGTGTGTGCGCATGCATGCATGTGTGTGCATACACACACACAGCAGTATTACATCCACAAAGTCCCCATCACTTCAAATGACGATCCTCAGCACGAGTCTCACAAACCTTATGGCCTTACTACCTCTGTCACGATTGCAGCCGCTACATACCCCGGAGGCATACTTACACCTCCACTAATATTACCTTTCCCTGAAGCTGGAGACTTTGTGGGATTCATCTGGCTGTGTGCGTATGGTACGTACCGATGCATACTGTAACAATGTTCATAAAAACATCATCTTAAGAATAAACTACACTAACCCTAAAACAGTTAACTCTCAGACTGTGCACGAGTTTGAAACCAAACTATACCATCACATTACACTGAATTTTGTATGTCATACTTATTTAGTTTACTTACATGTTTTGATCTTCAGCAAAATCTTTCGGTAGTCTCCAGAGCAGAACAACACAAGGTTTTATGATATAAATATTACACAACTGACACTCTTCTCTGACGACACATGGATAATACTATCTCAAAAAACATTGTAATAAAATTAGAATATTTTTAAAAATGAGAATTTTCACCATATGCTTGGAGTGTTGTAATTAGGGCCTGCTGTATGGGCTACCTTCTTCTGGTTTCTCCTAATATTGCAAGGAATGTTTACTAGTAGATCCTCATAACTTTTAACGTCAGGTTTTCCTACATTTTGAAGACTACGTTTTCATTCACTGAATTACATCAACACAACTGAAGTAAATACGCAGTCAGTCTACTATGTTGGTACACTTAGTTTCAAATACTAACTGTCAGTTTCATAACACTTTCAAAGCAGCACTTGACAGGCAGTCCTGTTGTTGACACCCAGTAACTCTATGAAATGAATCAGTACTTACTTGAGAGCTTGGGAGAGACATGATGATGTGTCTTGAAAGCCTGCATCATATTTCACAGAACAGTCTCTCACAGTATTTGATTTATTCCTCGTATCATGTAATAATACTTCACGAATATCTGTCACTTTGCTTGGTAACGTTCTTGTACATGTTTCTGACTGCACATGACATATGTCATAAGAATTGTAATTAACTGCACATGAAGATGTATCTGCAAGGCTCTCTTTCAAGTTACATTTCTCACACTCAGTCCGCTGACAATCCACATTAGCAGACTGACACTTGCTATAACAGCTCCCCCATGGTTCATTTAGCATTTTTGGTTCAAATGTTCTGTACTGCTGGAAACTACTTAAATCCTCCAAAGGTGTTATGCTGATCTAGAATATGAACAATGACATTAATATTATATGCAAACAAATTTACACAGATGCACAAATTTAATATAGATTTGTGTCCATCTAATGACGTTTATGCCTCTTCCATGCAGTGTCATAAACACCATGATCTCCCCTACATTAGTGACACTAAGCTAATGATTTACAACCAGAACAACTTCTGCTTCTATGTTGGCACATCTGACACTTCTGCTGTTCCGTTTATGATAAGGACTATTCTGAAGAGATCACATCACCTCAGCATGCTGCACCAATTTGCAAGGAATACTGACTGTTTTTGGGACATAATCTCTAAGCTACATGATTATAACTGGATCTTCCCATAGCATAGCACGTCTTCAAGTTGCGTAAAGAATATTTCCTCTGTTTTTGGGGTACTATATCTAAGCCACATGATTATATCTTCATTTGAATATAGCAGACATGTCTGATTTTTTAAAATATTTAATACCAACCCTTGTTTGTTCCTTATTATGTTTATATTTACATCTATTTAAATTGTGTTCACATGCAGTAACTGATATAACTGTGAAACTGAAAGTAATGATAACCATGGCCCATCTGAAGTTCAGGAAACACTACTACACTTAACAGCAACAGTGCTGCAGAATACAATGTACCAATGCCAGCCCACCCAGGCACCCAGGTACGTTACAGTGTAGAAGTCAAAATGCATGGTCAGCATATCAACACATTTATAAACAGGCTTGTGTGACCAACCTGTGATGGACCATCATCAGCTACTCTCTAGCAGCACACCACAGTAACATGATAAAACTAACATTCTCGGCACTCTATTGTAAAGTACATTACACTGACTGTGTGGAAAGCTAATGAAACAAATGGATGCCATTACAATTAACTGATAAAGAGCACCACCAAACACAGCTATATTTACTGTGTAATAATATACTGTTACCAGTGAGCTACACAGTTTGGCCCAGAAAGGTCACCATTAGGCTTTGTATAAGAACATAAAAAGGAAGCAAAAATATAAATGTTACAGGTCCGACTCATTTACAAAGTCATTAACACTGCTAATTGGATTTTAGTGGTGAAGGGTCCCGCAGCAGATGCTACGGACGCACCGCAGCCTTGAGGCTTCTTGTGCAACCCTGCAATGAAGATGACGATTATTTTTTGTCCTTTTCTTAGTAATGAAGCACCCGTGGAATGAAATTTACAAGGGAAAACCGAAGTACTTGGAGAAAAACCTGTCCCAGTGCCACTTTGTCCACCACAAATCCTACATGGACTGACTCGGGATTGAACCTGGGCCTCCGCGGTGGGAGGCCGGCGGCTAACCACCTGAGCCATAGCACGGCCGCTAATTGGACTTAAAACCTATCTTCTTGGTTGCTTAATTTTTTTTGTGTTTTATTTTTTATTTACACACACATCTCAGTTGATGTGTGTGTAAATAATAAGCAAACGTGGGGTAACGGTTCTGTAATTTACAGAAAATTCTACTTATCCACAAAAATGAGACAGAACATAATGAGGTTCAAGTTAAATCAAAGTAACACATACCCAGCCCTTATATCAACAAAAAACCCAGCATACTGTTGATTTGCAAGTAGAAAGCACAAGGAATACAAGGAAGATTAACATTCCCCATCTCTTAAAAAGCCCCGAAAAACATCAACTTAGAAAAATCTTATTAGTCTAACCCAATGTTTTAATTAAGTCTTTAGTTTAAATTTCAGAGGAAACCATATAATATTCTGAATAAAAAACAGATTACCAGTAATATCCAAAAAACACAACACAAAAAATTTAAGCTAACACAAAGGCAAGTTTTAAGTACAATTTAAAATTGTAAAGACCTTGTGATACTTCACACTAAGAATACACATGTGTACTATTTACACTTCTAGTTTCTTTTTTATGTTTTATACAAAGTCTGTTGAAGGCCCTTTTGGGCCAAAACATGTAGCTCTTTGGTAACAACATACTGTTACACAATCACAATGATGGTGGTCTTCATCAAATAATTATTTCAAAACACAATGGGATGTCCTTTATCAAAGGATGCTATTACACTTAGTGAGCGATGCAATGGTTATTAAAAACTGAAACACTATTAAAGCAAAATGGAAAACTTTCACCTGAATAAAGCATGAACTACTTTCTCTCTTTAGTATTGCTCAGTTTCTCGACTTTGAACATTGTCTAATGTTCCACAGAGAACAAAACACTTTGGAAACTGAGCCATTTCAAATTCCTGCCCCGCCATCTTATAAAAGAAATATAATTACATTACTGCCTAGTGTAAGGAACAAAAACATAAATGATGACTTCAAATGGCTTCCATCAAAAGTAAATGCTTCATGTGCAGCCTTTTATAGCACATATATTTAAAAGTAAAACAAGTGACAAGATGGCCAGTTGCTGTGGAAACTCACCTTCATCTGCCCACTGCAACGCCCTGCAGAATCCACAATGTTGAACCATCCAGATATTGATGGCATTCCAAACAATAAAACACTAATATCAACAACTGCAAAGCCCAAAACTATGTCCCTCACAGGATCTTTGGAAGTTCCATTCACACACTGCCAAACTCTGAAGATCATACATTTGGAGTTCTACAAAATGTAAGTCATACAAAGATTAAAAAATGAGGTACTTGTTTTGGCTGGCATTAACTGATTAGGATTAAATATAAATGCCATAACAAATTTTGCAGCAATCCTGTTACATGCCCATAAGAAAAGGGACTGGAAATAAGTACAGATAAACCAAAGTTTCCCAACATGACACAAAATAAAGATTGATGATATTGATGTAATATAGCAAAGGCATTCCCTGCAAATGCTGCCATGTTTACATTGAAGAAAAGTATAATTTCAGCTATTGATAGCATCACTAAATAACATACACTGGACAGACCAGTCAGTCTAGTGTGGCTGGTTTAAAAAATGTCACTGGCACATCCGCTCAGACAACCCACATGCTGCCTATGGCTGAGAACAGACTCAATCATGAACATCACATCCAGCTACATAACACCAAAATCCCCTCCATTTAGACACCACTACACAGAGGATGGCCTGATCATGAGCAGGTCACGTAATTCTATCACTCATCCCCTAACGGAGCATATGATGCCCCTCTCTGATGGCAGTCAATTATGGCTCTTTCAGGGCCCAACTTACTCATTCACTCCAACTATTCCACCTTCTGTGTAGCTGAACGGCACACCAATCCTGCCATTACGCCAACAACCTACCCACTGCACATCATTACCACACCCACTGGCTCAGCACCCACTCTGTCCTTTCCCCACCCACAGTTATATACTAGGCCCTAACTTTCTGCATGGCTATTTTTGGTTACAGACTGTGGTGAAGAAATGTTGGTCTTTACTGACCAATTTGCTGCTCATTTGCAGAACACAAAATTTCTCAGGAATATAAATGTTGTGTTTTCCCCAGCTAACTGTACCAGCCAGCTACAGTCTTTAAATATGGGAATCATCCATGCATTCAAGTGCAATTATAGGAAGCAGCTCACTTTAAATACCATCACCACGATATAATGTGGACGGCTCCAAGATGCTTCACCCACATAGTTGGATGTACTGTTTGCTAAGCATTTCATACCAGAAGCTTGGAAGTTGAAATCTGATCACGCTCAAGAACTGTTTTGCAATATGTGGGTCTCCAGTTGATCATGTCTAGAGCAATGATAATAGACTGAAACTTAATGAAGATGAAGAAATGACTGGCATAATTTGCAACCTTCTGAACTGCAGTTTGAGAACTGCATGACATGTAACAGTGCTTTGAAGTTTGTGGAGTCCAGAGTATTGGTCAAATGTTGGACTAACAGTTGACCAGATCAGAAGAAGAACCAGAAGAGGAAATGACAAAAGATTAGGAAACATTTTTGGATGCACGGAAAGCCAAGTGGCCAGACAGTACATGTTCCAATTGGACATCAAGGACAGTACTATTAAAATGTGGACCAAACTTGAAAATGAACTATGCAGACTGAGAGCTGGGGGGGCTTAACAACTGACTGAACAAATAACTACTGTGGATCATTTAACATTCACGCCTTACTATCAGAATACAGGAGCAGGTTATTATGTCACTTCATGACTGCCAGCCCCCACCCTCCGTTTTGCTGTTTTCAGTTTAAAATGTATGAGGATGTACAATGTGGGTACCCAGTTATCATGGGTTCATGTGTGATACCACATTCAGACAAAACTGTGAGGAACTTCCAATTCATATTATGTGTACCGCGCTGTGCATACACTGTAAATGTTTAACATTCGTATATTAAATGTTTTGCAACAGTTTTGTCATACAGCAACCCATAATTCTTTAGAGTACGTAATTTTCATTTCTTAGATTTTAGACTTTCCTTGAGTTTACATTCAATGTAAGATGTTCCTTATAGAAGTGTAAAATGTGGGTTTCCCTGTAGTTTCTCAAGAACAGTTCTGCATGAACGTGTATGAGGCTGACACAATGAATGTTGTAATGCAATCTTCTGGATAAAATGGATAAAAGTAATCAGAAGAAGGAAATGTTAACTGTATCCTATATAACACCATTATTACCGACAATGATTCATCATGATCTATAATATGCCTTCACATAACTGTCCCAGTGACTGACAAACAGCCCAATGTACACTTCTTATTTTATATATAATTTAATGGAACATGAAAACTAAATGCAAAGGGTTTAAAGCAGTTTCTGAAATCTATAAATGCTTCATTACAAGGACACTCACATCTGTCAGCAGATCTGATGGCAACCATGTATCACACTGCCAGTTCCACACAGGATTGGCACTGTGTGACGCTAGTGGAGTAACTATCTTCAGCTCAGACTCATTGGTAGCTGGACAACCCTGCTTAAGCACGAAAGTAACATATGTACTTGGTTCAAATGCAGTTCCTGCTACAGTTTCATTGCTGTCATGCTCTGTGAAACAGTGAAGGTGCATGGCCCTTTCTATTTCTACATGAGCATGAAAACTAAGTTTGGCATCAACTTCAGCAGGCAGTGAGGGTGATGACTCATGCAGCAATGAAGATGACTGATCTGTGTTTGAAGCTTGACTGACAATTCCCGGATAACTGTCTGCATTCAAATCAGATCTTGGTGACTCAGAACGAGGTTCATTTATACCTGGCAAAGCAGAACTCTCAACACCAGTGTTCAGTTCAGCAAAAACCTGAGACATTGATGTCTGTGTGCTCTGACAAGACAATTCTTTCTCTCTCACAGTTTCCTTTATGTGCTCATTTTGTAAAACACTGGAATTCTTTGAGTCACTAAAGCCCTCAGGCTGTACATTTGGTACCTCATTACTACCAATGAAAGCTTCACAGACAACAGCAGCTGGTGGGGTTCTAGGCAATTCGCATTTTGCACCTTCTGTGGTTTTTGGGGTGTTCTGTAACGTCAGTGTTTCAGGACTGGTCAATTCTGTGACATGTAAGTCAGTCTGCAATCCGTTGTGCTTTGAAATACTTCCCATATCTGCTTGCTTATCTGAAAACAGACAAGAAACAATTTTGGAACTGACAATGCCATGAGTTTGCAGTCCAGCACCAGCCTGTGAGAACTTATCATATTGTGGAGGCCCCACCTGCCGATCCACAACAGACTGTGAAGATTCCTTTCTTCCTGAGGAATCAACATTATAATGACTTGCAATCATCATACCTGTTGCAAACTGGAAGTTTGGCTCTTGTGCATGTGTCTGTCTTCTAACAGTTGGACATTCAAAAGATACTGCTGACCCCTCATTCAGAAAGTTACATGGTTTCTTGGCATTACTTTCTCCAGCATGGCTGTTTTTAAACGACAGATGTGTTGCCACATTAACGTATGAATCTTCCTCAAATTCTGTACCGTCGATCTTCCCTTCCTGATGTTTTGTTCTATGTAATACCGATGTTACAGAAGACAATGATCCTGTTAAATCACTTACATCCACTGACAAACTTCTACTATCATCTTGGGCATCTAGTGTGGGTACACTGTCACTGTTATGGTAACAATAAGATTGCAAAGATTCCAATGCACACATATGATCATAAAGACTTTGAGGTACTTCTGATAAACTATTTCTGACATGCCTTGTCTGGGATATAGATTGCCCTAAGAAGACTGGTTCGTGATGGTTAACAGCTGAATATGAAACTGTTTCGCGATGGTTAATTACTGAACATGTTTCCGACGATATGGCTTCTCCTAGAGATGCTGTTTGGATATTGTGACTGCCATCACAAGTTGCTTGGACAGGTCCCTGGAAATCCTGTGATGGATGTGTGGCGATAGCTTCCTTAAGGCCATGAGTTACTTCCAGTAACTGAACTTGATCTTCAGTACCAAGGGCTAGTAACACACGAAGACGACCAGGCAGGAGACCAGTCACTGGGTTGTGAACTCCTACCCATCTATCAACACCAATTACAGGATACTGTGGAAATAAAATTTTAAGAATTAGTTACTCCCCTAATACACAGATATAATCTCATTGCCAGGGTAGCCTGTTTTTAAAATCACACATATTCACCTGCCATGGCCACCCTGAGTGCTCACTCAGCTAGCTCCATAAAACAGTAACAAAGAAATAATGGTAGGGCATAACAAATTTTACCAGTCACATAACTGTCATGTTATGTCACGCCATTTTAAAATATGAGGACAACCTGCTCAGACAATAAGGGACTCAGGAATGCAGTTCAGGCAAATCCGTGTCCTTCTACCATATCTATTTAAATCACTTTGTTAGTCCATTCATCTGTACACATGACAAAACTACAGAACTGCTGAACAGTTTTTCATGACATCTAATATTCATATAAAATTTGTCAATCCATTCCAGTTTTCTTACAGAATTGAACAAGAATAACAGACACAATGGATGAAGACTTATGCACTTATGACAGCATCCTCAGATTAACCAATGTACAGTTTACTAAATCTTTGTCACAGTGAATGGCTCATAGGCAAGAATTGTACAGAAACATGAAATATGTATGCTTTATGTCCAATACACGTTTTTCACACTTCTTAGGGTTTCTCAGATAATTAAACATAGGAGGGTGAACGTGCCCAAATTGTAATACTATGCATACATTTGCTAATGTGTATATTAGAAGATGACCAACTGTACAAACAGAAATTAATACGTCGATTATGAAAATAATTATCCTTCAATTCGACACCAAGAAAATGTTTAAGGCTTATTCAAATGAGGTATGTCAAAACTAACCTTTGACAACAGAAGCTGAGCAGCAACAACAGGATCTCTGTAGGAAATAAAAAACTTGTTCAGAGGCAGTTTGGCAACCCCTGTAAGTGTATCACAACCTGCAGCAGATCTTTCCCACACTTCCACAGCAAAAAAGTTGTTGTGACTGCGTTCTAACATCTCTGCTGATAACAGGACTGGAATCAGCTGAAACAATAAACATTACATTCCACCAGACACAGCAACAGACTGTGAGAACATGAGACATACAGAGCCATGGCAAGGTACATGGAAATCAAGTCTGCTGTACTGTATGTGACAGATATTTGTAATATTAACTAGTTTTAGTAAAAACTTACGTTGCCTACTTTTCCTCAGATGTTTCCATACTACAATGTAGACATGAACCATAATCAATTACATAATAAATGGCTCGTTCACATGCATACCTTCCACCAGTACAAGCACTCATTAGATTAAATCTGTTGAACACAACCTCAAAGTTTCACACACAATTTGCAGGTTCATTTATGGTGTCCATAAAATTTTATATATCTGGCTTCACTGGTTTATTCTTCACTATTAAACATAAAGTTAAATATAGACTGACACAGCCACCATACTGCCGTGTAAGAAACCTAAGTTACAGAACGGAATTTAGTAAAATCTTCTTCAGCTCACAGCCACACCAAGCATCTCAAATCAACTGACATTTCAGAGACTGACTCTTGTCTCCATCATCAGGGCTCTGACATGACTCAACATGCAGCCTACCAAAATTACACACCAGTAACAATCCAGAGCTTGCAGCAGAAAGCAAGCCAGTTGGGTTAGGCTAGAATCTGAAGAGTACTGTACCTGGCCTTGATTCCCACTTGATTCATAAATTCACTAGTTTAAAGAGAAAAGTCTCACAAAATAGCTATGTAAAGAAAAAGATTTTGCTATGTTCCCTGCAGTGCGCTACAGATGTAACCTGCACAAACCAGCATATGGTTCGTTAGGCCAGCAGGCACTGCAATTTAAAGATTTGCATATGGTCTTGCAGAAAGGTAAAGATCAAATTCAACAGCTCAAGGCAACACATCACATGGATTACCTGGTGAGGAAGGCAGTAGAAACATGGCTGCATCTAAATAACTTAAGCAGAGATGGGGGACTTCACATAATGTTGAGTGTGGCAGCCCATAACTAATTTACTCAAACAGACTAGAAAAGCATCCAAAGGGAATCAAGACCAGGCACAGGAGTCTTCAGAGTCCAAACTAATCCCAATGCCTCACACCCTACAACAAGCCCCGGCCTGTTAGTGATATATAATCTGGGTAGGTTGAGGTATCACGATCCCAACAACAAGAGAGTCTGAAATGTCAGTTGATTTGAGCCACTTACTGTGGGTGTTGACCCATGAAGATTTTACTAGCTTCTGTTGCCACGAAAGCTTAAAGTTGTTTATTATAATACTTGCTTACCCGAAGTTTATTCCAAAGGTTAACTAACACCTATACATATTCTACAAAATGTCAACTGAATTTTATGAAATTCAAGTATCTGTATACAATAGCAAGTCATTAACACTTCACAAAGCTTACATCACCTCATGGAGATTATAATATGGATTTCCTGTCTTGTAACAGATGTCACTGGTGATGATATCATCTTTCCAGAAAGCTCGGCAGACAAGGTAAGAATTCAGACCGTCATAACCTTCGCCCTGTGAGACATGCAGTAAACCATACAGAAGGATTGGCTGTAAGAAAAAATATAACCATTATATACTGTCACCTGAATTACACTGTGCTTTACACATCAGAAGTAACAAGGACGAAGAACATGTCAGATGCCAGAAGTATTCTTTACTAAAACAGAGTTGCACACTGTCCTGCATATTTCTCAAGGTGACAAGAAAAAACCAACCTTCTATTTATTCTATTTATTTCACTATTTATAGTTTATTAAATGATACTTTCAATAGCTCAAAACTGTATAGCTTTTAATGATACGGTAATTAGTGAATAGTGAACTAGAAGGAATGTGAAAAAAGTAACCATGGTCCAATTGCATGTAGTATTCTAGCATATATCAGAAGGGAGAAGAGAGAACCACAGATATCCTGGTATGAAAGTGATGGTGTGTAAGAAGCTTATGAATATTGCCATATATAAGCTACAGCTCAATGCAATCAAAACATGAGATCCTTTGTTGAATGCAGGAGAAAACTTCTCTTACATTCCATCCAGTTTTAGTAATCTGGTGACAAATTACTGGCCAGAGCACAACATCTGCTACCAGTTAAAACTGCAGGAGCTCTGTACCAGTCATCTTTTGTTTTGATCTTATCATCTGCAGCAGCACAACCAGCCTGACTTATAATCCCATATCACAAAATGTGCACAGACCAAGAACAATGTCATCTTTAAAAGCTTCTGCAAAAACACTGTTGTGATGACAATCACTGACTAACTCTTTGATTACAATGATCCATCTTTAGTAGGTCAGATGCATTGGACAGAAGCTGGGATAGCTCAGTGAATATAGAGACAAGGCTACAGGCTTGACAACTAATAAATCATGGTTCAATTTCTGGTAGAGGCAAGAGATCTTCCTCTTCACCAAACACACAGACCGGCTGCGAGGCTGCCTCAGTCTCTTATTCTAAGGATATTAGGCCTTCTACCCCGCTAATAACACAGCCAGGTAATGAAACCGACCAGTCACATCCATCTACTGCTGAGATTACAAATAAGTGCAATTGTACATCTGCTCCCCCATGTACTTTCATGGCATAACTTTAGATATATGGGTAACAAGGAACAACACTGAATTAACTAAATAACTTTCACAACACTAAAAACTTAACTCTGAATAACAAAGTGTGATTAACAGTTAGCACATGTGTTAGAATTCTTGCCTTACCTTGTTACCACTCACTTCTCTCAATGAAGGATACACTACTTCATTATCTAATTCAATCTTCTGTTGACCATTCTTGCAAAACTCCTGTTCCTTGCTTGCACCACAGCTCGTAACCTTCTTTCTGCTGTTTTTAAAAATCCTTCTGGAAGAGTTGAAACCATCACATCTGGGTGCCAGTGTCGGATCTGACACATGCCTTAAGCTAGCTTCACTGTCATGTTTCCTGCTCTCACAATTATTGCCAGCCTTACTGTCTGGGAACTCTTTCTTTAATCTCTCCAGAAAATCATTACCAAAATGCTTGTGTCTTGCCCCCAGCTGAACTGTTACCTTCAACAGTCCTATAACCACCTGACATTCAGGTATTTGAGTCCTCCAAACAACTTCCACATCTTTGCAAAAACTCAAAATTTCAGATTTTAAAATGTCAGTCATTCTCAAGTATGCTTCACCAACTTGCGTAGGTACACGCTGATGTAACTGACGACAGTAAATCCTAAATGTAATGTTTCCATCCCTCAGAAACTTGTGCAATGAAGCCTTGCTTGTTGGCAGATTGTGCAATGAGCTTTGTCCAAAATAAATATCTACAAAGAAGAAAGCCTCACTTAGTACAATGAATTTGTGTTTTCTGCACAAAGTACAGAAATGCATAATGAGGAGGTCATGTATGTCCCTCTGTGTGTTTGCACTCTGAAAGTAACAGATGGATTTCAATTAAATTTAGAATTCATATCAAGGATAGTAATAAATATGAATCAAATGACAAACTGGCCAGTTACCTGATCCCATTTTCTTCCTTGAGCAGAATCTCTTCACACTGATGTGCCACGGTCTATTCTCCTTCACATATCTCCTTAAATCTTGTGTCACCTTTTTCACTACTGGGAGTTCGTACTCCACAAAGTAAACTGTCCCACGCTGCTCAGACAGTTTATGAAGTAAATTCATTTGTCTCGTTTCTGACTGAGTCAAATGAATGCCCGACCGTACAGAATTTTGATATCTGTATCTTCCAGTATTGTTTACGGCCAAACTATGAACTGTAATTTGAAGGCTGTCAATGTACTTCATTACGCAGTCCCTAAGAACAGTCTCTGTAACAATAAGAATAATGGTGAAAGGACATTCATCTACAGTGACACAGTAAGTATATCAGAACATTTATTAATTCACCTAGCAACCATTACACCCACCTCCTTTACAAACATGTTACTGAATTAAAAGCATCATTTGTATGGTTACGGATAAATCAGCAGTCATAACTGCTGTGTTGTGCCATCAGTGATGACAGACTGGCAAATAAAAATATCAATCAATCAAACACTAAGAAACACAGACATACAGAATTTGACTTTTATTCAAGATGTTATATTATTAATCCATACAAATTTCAGGATAAACAATTTTCTTGGTTAAAACTCTGCCACTACAGTATCAACATTCATGGGATTTTTCAAGAACACAAACCTGCAGGAGGCAAGATCTACAAGTTCCATTCATTCCATTTTATGATAATGTAAGAAAGAAGTTTTACTAATAATGTAAAATTTCAGGTTCATTAGAGCCTGAACTCTGAACAAAGTCTCACTCTTTAGTGTAACTAATCTACCCTTAAACTGTTTTAGCAGGGCACTGATAAATCTTCTTCATACATGTTACCATACAAAATGTTATTCCCTCTTTGCTTGTGACAGTAGTAAGGCATTCTCTACACACATACTGCTGTAGGATTTATCTACCTGACTGCAAACACCCAGCACTAACTTCCTCACATGATGCAGTATCTGTTCAATGTTCCGCTGCATTTTAGTGTTCAATTACCTGAGCATAATGGTTCAGTTGTAACTTCCTTACACACTGCAGTATGAATAGCATACCCCCCCATCCTTCTATTCTGGCTAGCTTCTTCTGAGGGAACTGAAGATTCAGTATCAGCTTTCAGCTCTGATTCAGATATCCTGCTACATTTGCTTTCAACAGCCTTATGATCCTGAACAACAAAGTCCTTTCCTCCACCCAACTCCTCAGCTGTTTCCAACAAACTGGCAACTGGTGACATATTCTTCAGTCTCTCCATGGCACACTCCTCAGCTTGGTGCGTCATCCTCTCACCTTGTTAAACAAGAAACAAGTTTCTTATGTACCTGTATAATTTCAAGAGTACAACAGCCTTCCGTACTTCATACAACAATTCACATTCATTGCTGGGCGCAAACCAATATACAAATTAAACACACAGGTTAAGTACACAGGACAAAAAAACAGTGTACCACTGTAACATGCATTGAAAGTGTACACCGAGTCACCTGAACACCCATTTACACCATTCGTCTACAGAATATATGTTAAATCTGGCAATAAAGAAGGATCAGGCAAAAGAGTAATGCTATTGGAAGTGAAACCAGACTCAACCAAATGACATATATCCGACTTAGACAACTCTGTCAAGTTAATGGAAGTGCAATGGAACTCGGAAAAACACTCAACACCACAAATCTCCCCATAAATCAACCAGATCTAAAACCCTGGGTCACATGACAGCGGTCAACAGCAAACATGTATCTCACTTAGATGTACAGCCTCCGTTACACAAACATTTCTCTATATTGTGTAGTTATCACCCAGCAAACATCACTCTTAGAATGAAATCAAAATCCCATCCTCTACAGATTCCATGCAGATCTAATGCCTAGTTACCCCTGGAGCACGGTTTCTTAACCTTTTTTGTACCACAGACCCCTTTCAGAGTCTGGTGAAACCTACAGACCCCTCCTCAGAAAAAATGTACTTAAATGCATAAAATAGAGATAGTGAGATTTACTGAAATTAACAAACATGTTTTGAGTCTACAGGCCATAAACTGCTTTGTTGCTTACATTCATTACTGAAAGAAAAGCTAAATTTTAGTTAGAGGTTAGTTAAAATAAAGTTGTTATTTTTCCCCGCCAAGTTCACAGAACCCAGGGTCCATGGACCCCAGGTTAAGAACCACTGCCCTAGAGAAATGTGTTTTGTTAAACTTACAATTCCTACATATCTAAATAGAAATATCACCATGTAGCACTCATGTGTCCCACTGCATCTGTCAGTCAAGGCTTGCAGTGAAAGCATCCTTCTATAATTGTACCAGTACTGAAAACAAAAACTATATTCTGCTCTTCTGCATTATGATACCATGTATGGGAGGCAGTTATAACATGTCACAGCAACATGCTGCCCCCAAAAATGGGGCACTATGTCAATGTTGGCAACTTAACTACCAGACCACACAGTGTCACAAAGTAGAAGACCACCGGCATGCAGAACTCCAATCTCATACAGACATAACCATGATTATTACAAAGAGACAACCAAAAATAAAGTTTCTGTGGTCAGTATCTAATAATAACTGATTTCAAGTTTGAGCCCATTTAGTCCTGTCCTTCCACTGTTTCAGCAAATATTTCAGATGCCATGTACTGGGTCAATGTCATAGACAGACAGACAAAAGCACTCATACACATACGTCTCAGATGGGGAGGGGGGACAAATGTTTGAATGGTTACTGTCATGGTCAACAGGCTGCATGCCAGACTTTGGAATGATGCAACAAGACATGATGGGAAGCCAGATTTTAGCCAATATGTATCAACATAACTCGTTAATTTGTTCAGACATCCAAACAAATAGTTTGTGGTTGTACTAATGGCAGTCCTTTGATTTGAAATGTGACTCTTAATTTCAGTACAAAATAAAATATCAGTACAACGCAGTTTGTAACATATAGTCTTACCAGAAAGAAACTCCATAACCTCTGGATCATCGAAGTCCATTTTTCTGTCCACAGTCCATGTACCTATGACATCATCAGTCAAACTGTTAGAGTAAGGATCGCCCATGTCAAAGTCATCAGTATCATCTTCAAGAACTGATCTAACCATGGCAACACGGAGTCTCTGCCCCTGTTCTAAAATGTCTGATATCACTGAATCTGAAATAGGCTGTGTTCCTCTTGACTGCCGACATTTATAAACATCACAGGCACAAGATAATGTATCGCTGGCGAGAGTTTCACACTTCAACAAACGTTTGGCACGCTCAGGGCACTGTCTCAACCTCTGCCTTTGTCCATCCAGGGCATTCACTTGACTCGCCACATCTCTGTGTTTTGACATTTCCTTCATACTTGACACATCTGATGTAATCCAACATGTGAAATGGTGCGCATTCTTAGACTGGTGAATAAACTGCACCATGAATCCAACATGAAGGTCACCAATTCTAGTCCCAAATGTGTTCACAATTGGGAAAT
This sequence comes from Coptotermes formosanus, assembly GCA_013340265.1. NCBI lineage: Eukaryota > Metazoa > Arthropoda > Insecta > Blattodea > Rhinotermitidae > Coptotermes > Coptotermes formosanus. The sequence goes on along the minus strand of BLKM01012983.1, from coordinate 2,936,618 downwards.
AACAGTGACATGGGTTTTCTTGTATTAATGTGTGTAACTCACGAACAGTGACAAGCCCTATAATGGTACTCAACTGCTCATCAGTGACACAAAGATCCAGAACTTCACAGTCTTTCAGGTATTCTTCAAACAAGCTGATAGTTGTCCTTATCTCATATGAAACTGCTGTATTTGTTGCAACTCCATTCAAGCTGGAAATTACATTCATTGGTCTGAAAAGAAAACACAAAGCTCAGTAGATAATTTTAAAAACACAATATCAATCATTCTTGAAGTTTATTGTAACGTACAGGATGAAACACTACACGTTTCCCACACAGAAAATTTTAAATATCAGCATTACAGAGCACAGAGACAACTGTTTCCATTATCTGGCTAGACAGACATGCCAAAGCATGACAATCAAACCATACAAGCTATCCACTTGCTTTATGACTGAAGCAGGCACTCCTCATTCCATTAACACACTGAAATGAATATGGCTTGCAGTCTGTGTGGGCAGGAGCAACAGACATAGGAAGGTTAAGCTGTTCCTCTGTTTAGTGCTGCCCTTTCACCCACGTCAGTCTCCAACCCCCCCCCCAACATCCTGTATATGGCCAGCAAAGTACACACGCATCAGCAGACATCCATGTCCACACTTCTTTGATTCATCATGTATGAACCTGAGAATGCTTAAGTATGTGAAATTTATAATGTTGAAAAACACATCTACAAGTTTTGTATGATCTCCTTTGCCATCATAAAGAACTGGTAGCAGACCCTCACCACTCCACTACACTAATCACATAACACCCACAAGCAAAGCTCAATCCATTTATGCCACCTCTTATGTGATTTTCTACAAAGCACAAAAACTTTACAATCAAATGTTCAACAAACTGATGCAGAATAAAGCGACATGGCAACACACAACACAAAAAGGCACCATATTTGAGTTGAAGGTTCAGATACTGCTCTACCTCCAATCAGCATGCTTAATGGTGTGTAATTAAGCTCAAGAACTATTTACACTGCCGGCAAAGACCAAGAGAAAATCCAAATTGCAAATACTGGTGAATACACTTCACAACAACCAAGACTGGAACCAGGTACCTCTGGCACTCAGGATACAACTGTTAGTGCTGCGTTAACAGGCGACGTTCAGAAGTTTGCAAGGGAAGTCAATGGCAAGCGGTGGAACCCAATGTACGACAATCGCCCATTTGATTACTTGACCCAATACGAACATATTACACACAGTAATGCTCACCTAAAGACTGACGGCTCGTTTTCACCCCACCACCGAACCAATACAACCGTATTCACGCTGGGTTCCCTGCACCACACAATTTCATCCACCTTCATGGTTAAATAACCATTCACCTCACCATCTATAAGAGGTGGTAAACACCGCACTTTCACCGGTTCTTGTTTCTTATTCATTCCTACTTCGTCCGTCCTTTCAATTAACTTAACCCCCACGCACGCATGACCGCCAATTACAAACGACCTGCGGTATGAGCGACGGGGTATCGAAACCCGCACTCAACTGATGACAGACCAAAGGTAAACGAATGGGTACCATGAGGTCACATCACGGATAAGAACTTGACACTGGAATACGTTAAACCTTTGACGACAACGTCACGCTGGGGTGACGTAACCACGGATCATCTATCTCCCTACTAGCGCGCCGAAGGGGGATGAGTGAAATAAGAACGGCAAAGACAGAGCCGTTCGCGTACGTGAGCACAGATCGTAAATGAGCGACGCTAAATAAGCGGTACGTACGAATGCAGGATGTCGAAATGTGTACCGTAGAGTAAGATCCTGATTTGAAACTATTTGCTGCGCTAGAGTCGTATGGAAGAAAGAGAAGCGTATGAAATTAAAGCACTTTTAATTTTGTGAATTCCATATTGTCCCCGGGATTTAGTACCAAAATGTAAGTTCAAGTCGTAGGCTGCAGCGTACCATTAGTTAGCCTACTTGGCCTGTTGCCCATGCTTTTATTCCATCTTTGCCTGTCTCAAATGGTCAAAACAATGTTTAATTTTTTACTCTGAGAACGAGTTTATTGAAGCCATTCAGCAGAAAACAATTGGCAATGAAACACCAAAACAAATTAAGAAATTAACAGCCATGGAGCAGAGTCTTTCGTGAGAAGCTAGTAAACCGTCGATTACAGAAGGCTTAAGAAATGTCCTGCATTTTATAAAATCCAAAGGTTCGCTGCCATACTCACAACCCGCCACTTTTCCGCATCCAGAATCAGATGATTCCCAGGTTGTGGCCTCCCATTCTATTACTTTAAGATCCTTTTAATATCACCATCCAAACTATGCCTAGGCCTACAAAGTGGTCTTTTTCCTTCACCTTTTAACATGAAGATCCTGGATGCATATCTCTTCTGCCCATACATGCCACATTTCCCACCTTTTTCATCCTCCTTTATTTTTTCATGCAGACAAAATTTGTTGAGGTGTACAAAGCATGAAGCTCAAGGGGCCCTGACTGTTCATGTCATTTCCAATTACGGAAAATGCACAAATTGCCATTTCATCAGAAACAGTGTCCCATGGCAATAAAGACAGCACTTGTCCAGAAACTTAATCAGAAACACATGGTAATAAGCTGAAATATGTACACAACACCAAGTCAGTAAGTTACTGCCAACTACTGAGACATGTTCCATTTCTGCTGATGAAGGCAACAGGGCTATCAGTCATCATCTGTCCAAGGGTGGTTGTGTTTGATGGAGTCCCATCCTTTATAGCTAAGGACCATTCCTGTATCTTTATCTGCTGTAAACTTATGTTTTTAACATTAGCAGAATTAGTGAAACATTCTCATTCTTGTGGAACCAAAATGTTCATCCAGTTTTGAAAGAAGGCAGCAGAACTGTTTGTACCTTTTATTGGCCTATGTCTTCCTTTCACAATTTATAAAAAACTCATAACTTATTATTCAAGATTATTTTCTGAAACATAAGCTTAATTATTCTCAGCATGTTTTTTGAAAAACCACACCAGACCCAGTGACATACAGTCAACTGAACACACACCCTTCAATGCCACAGAATCCTACCTGCACAATTACGGTTACGGCATGGTCTACATGCAACATCCACCAGCAAAACCTCATATAATATCACATGTTCATTATTCAACATACTTCAACTTCAAAAGGCTACAATTGAATTTTAAAGTGACTTTAAGGACAAGTGCACACGATTTTATATATTTTTATATAATTTAAGCATTTTATGTATTGGGTGATATGTCTCTTATATATATACTATTACTAGAACAATTACTCCCAAAAGTGTTAAAGTGAACTTCCAAACTCAAGACTGTTATGAACCATATGGACATCCTGTGTCATTCACAATGAACACCCCCTGATGATGGCGCCACTGGATGCCGAAACATGTCAGGAAGTAACAGTGATTAAAGTGCATTAGTTGGTGACCTTACTTTTATAGTGAAAATGCACAGTGAAAACAACACAAAACTCACCAATTTTATGTTTTTGTCAGCATTTGCCCATAAGTGGCCTCTTCTCTGTTTTCAGGGGCTCTAATAAATTACACAGACTTAAATTATATGTCATAAATGTCATCAACACAGATCATTGCAACATATTTACCCTGACAAAAATGTCCACTCTAATGCATATATTGAGCATTATTTCTGTTTTTGTACTCCCTTCTATGTTTGTCTATTTTATGCGTTGCATATTGTAATGCTGCTTCTATTTCTCTTATTTAGCAGCAATAAATAATTTTGTTGTTTGAGTTCTGTTACACATACCTTCTTTACAGTACCTTCTTAAGGGAGTCAAAACACAATACAGGATTATGAATGTTAAAATGATTAACATAAATACAACAGCTAAACAGAATGTGAAACGTAAATGGTTTAATTTACATGCCATGTTCAATGTAGCAGATGACATTAATTTTATTAAATACTACCGGATTAGGAACAGCAAAAGATTTTAATTACATGCAAATAAATTTAAATTATCTACTACACCTAAGTTGTGTTTCCACTGCAGTTTTACATATTACGTATTATGAAAAATTCATAAATTTCAACCTCTATGGCCATTATAGTGGGAAGAAATGCCTATACAGGTAGTACGGAATGATCATAAGGATCTGCGGAGGAGCAACCTGGATGCTCGAGTTGAAACGTGTTCCACTCCCAGCATCTTTGCATTGCGCTGGTAACAGGGCATATGGTACAGTCCAGCACAGTATTTTTTTAAATGGAACCACCACTAGATCTAAGTCAAAATCCAGAGTACTGGAGAATTTAAAATACCCTGTTCCCTACCAATATAGATTAAGCACACTCGAGCTATCACAGTGCACAACAAAGTATTTCGAGTAGCTCAGGAAACATAACCATTGTTGTGGTATAATACAAACAGGTTCTGGCATGCTCCTAATAGCTTGAAAATGGTTACCTGCACAAATTTCATCATTTACTGGTTCAGCTGACACTCGTGCACAGACTTCAACCAGACGCTATCTCATAAACAATGCTTATACCAACTCTTACTTGCTTCTGGATGTGAAATAACCCTCAAATTACCGCCATACAATAACATGATGGAGATTGTTTTGAACAAGTTTAATATTCTAAAAGTGGAATGCTGGAAGTAATGAAGGGCAATTAGGACTCGTAAAGCTATGTTTGATGTACGTTTCTTCACATGATACACCAATATTCACAATATCATACACAATTCACAGCAAGGAAATAATTTTTCTTTTCAATATCCAGATACTATTCTAAGGAGTTCAACATGAGGAGCTGTTTCAGCACTTTTGTTTGACTTGTTTCTCTGATCTCACCAGCAAGAAACATCTCATCCACCACAGTATACACCTGTAAAAGAACACATCTTAATGAATGTACAAATGCAGAAAGTTAACACACATTTTATCAGGTCAGCAAACTATTATGTACTTGCCTTGTAGAAATTGAATACCAAATCGAGTTCACACACATTATGAAAATATTCATTCAGGACTTCAACAAAATTGTGTATTGCTTCAAGATAACATAAATTATTGTCATTAACATCCACACAAATGCAGAAGTATAAACCTGCATATCTTCGATACACGATCTTGAAGTTGCGGAACTGAAAACAAATATGCAGTAATTACCACACTATTCTCTTGAAATCACGCTTGATGATGAAATATTCAGACACAAGCAGAAGTACAACTGTGGCTCCCAATCGACAGTTCAATAGTTACCTGGCTTATCATTCCACATACATATTCTCAGGAAACTCAAAATATTGCTTTCTCTTTTCTGCCTCCTCTTCTCGTTTCAGGTATTTTCTTAACACAGATGTCCCCAAGCAACTAACCTCTTACGTGCTATGATTACCTTTCAAAATCAAAGCAAGCTGGCGCAATTCTGTAAAATTACATTGCAGAATGTGCCCCCCACCCCCACCCCACACCACCAAATAATCTGAAGTACAAATACAGTAAACACCAATATAATTTTTGTGTTCTGAATATCCCTAAAAGTATCATTGCTACATTTAACAATTATGCTGAGCAACCATCAGTTTCTCACAAAGGGCTCTGCACTATAAAGTTGGTACAAATTTGTCTCTTATATAACAGAACAGCAAGATATTCTCTTTGTTAGAACAGATGTTTATGTTGAAGGTTTCATCCACTGTTCCAGTGCCAAAACAGGTCGCCTGCAATTAAAAGGGTGTGCCATGGTGAATCGGATGACGCAGTGACCATTTGCAGCTGACATTTAAGTTTGCAGAACTGTATTTAACACAGGATCCTTGTTATATAGCATTCTCCACTCCCCTGTTACCTCAACCCTCTTAGGCCCAAATACCTTCCTCAGCACCCTATTCTCAAACACCTCAGCCTACATTTCTCCATAAATGAGGCCGACCAAGTTTCACACCCATACAAAACAACAGGCAAAATTACAGTTCTGTTCATCTTAACCTTTTAATGCCTAGCGGTAAATTTACATACGACCAGGTTTAACATTAAAAAATTCTACGTGGTGCCCACATTGCGTTTATGTGTTTTGTACGGATCTCAGAACAAACAGCAACTTTTGCCTTATAAAACATTAAGAGATTGGTTTTTATAACCGAAGTGGAGAGCGTTTACAGCGCGGTATGCACAGAGTCCTTATGTAAAACAGATACACTTCGTCTTTAAAGGGTTAATCTTTATATTTCTGGATGGCAAACTGGAAGGCAAAAGATTCTGCACCGAATGATAACAAGCATTCCACGAATTCGATCTGCTCTTAGTTTCTTCCTGAACGGAATTTCAATTTGTTAGGGTTGTTCCCAAATATCTGACATGTTCCACCCTTTCAAAGGATTTATTAACTACCTTTTTATTGTGATTTTGTTCCACATTCTAGATGTGACCATGTACTTAGTTTTCTCAGTATTACTTCTACACCAGTCTCCTTACTAATGACTACTAAAGCTTCTGTGTTTTTCTTTGTAGTATGTATGCTTCTGCCAACATATTAACATCATCAGCATAAACTAGAAGTTGATGTGTACCATTTAATTTCAAGCCCTCCTGGTTTGCCTGAACCTTCCTAATGGCATATTCTAAAGCAAAGTTGAAAAGCAATGGTGATAAAGCATCACCTTGTCTCAAACCATTCTTAACAAGAAACATGTCAGACAAACGTTTGCCTAACTGGACTCTAGCATAGGTTTCATTCAGACACATTTTTATTAGCCTTACTGGTTTCATGTGTATACCAGATTCAATGAGAATATTATATAAGACTTCCCTCCTAACTGAATCATGTGCTTTCTTGCAGTCTATAAATGTCTATAAATAGCTACTCCAAAAATAAATATCAACTGCAATAGAATAAAGTTACTTTATCCTCAGCTGCTATGCATTCAGTCCTTTGGCTTGGTCAGGTTGTGAATTAACTTCTGAAGCTATTAATCCTTCAAGACATCTAGTAAAAAATGCCATTAACTGAAGGGAAGTGGATGGTCCCATTGTCAGGTCTCTGCACAAGACACCATGATACACCACATAAAAACATAAAACATTCATTGGTTTGGTTTTCCCCACAGTGCTTCTTCCACTAGTGTTCCACAGTCATATTCATTCACCTACAACTGGCTTTATATAGCTGGGGCACTGGAATCACAAACTAACCACAATCATGCAACAGGTAGAATATGAACCTAAAAGATCCATGTTCACATCTACAAACACATAAAACTTTGACTGTCTAGCCACCATTGCACTTCTGTTAAGCAAACTGTTTCTTGGGACATTTAATTACATGTTATCAATGTAACATAATACACAGAATTAAACATAAAAACTGTATGAGTTAAGAATTAGAAAGGTTATGGAAGTGCTGGTGGTGTCTTCTAAATGCTACCCATGCACTTCCACATAAAAGAACTTCACCCAACAAGTTCAGCTTACGGATCAGGAACTAACTATGACGACTGCCGCCTACTACCTTGTTACATCTGAACTCTTCAATGAAATCATTAAACTTAGCTTCATACCTCTACAAAATTTGTGTGTTTGGCATCTCTGACAGTTACGACCGCATGCACTTCTTCAATTAATTTTTGCTTTTCATCGTCATCAAAATTCATATACCATTTGGCTAGTCGAGTTTTCCCAGCACGATTCTGGATAAGGATGAATCGAATCTGCAACACAGAGGGTAAAATTACAGCGTCCGTTAGATATACAATATGTATGATTCTAAAGCCGTATGTATGTAAATGCATATCAGTTACGTTTAAAAAGAGCACTTTGACATTACGAAACTACATGCACATACACAAACACCCAACAGTTACCATTTCTTGCCAACAGCCAAATAAACGTCAACATGCACACACACCCCTTCCCTAGCACTAACCACAAGTAACCCGACTACGTCCGTACTCCAAGCGGCACAGTTCATAAATGACGCACCACAACACAGATTGAAACACAGACTAATAAACGTACAGATTGCTCACGTCACACTACAACGCCATAAGCGGAACCCGTATGCATTACTTGTTGGCGGCAGTGCGCACAGGCTGCGGGTAATGGATGTTCCTGGTGGTAACTTATGGAACTATCTAGCATGACATCGGCAAAACAGCTTCCTGCCTTAGCATACGCCCCCCCCCCCCCTCTCACGCTCACTCACACACACACACACACACACACACACATCAGTTGTCTTTCCACTCAAAACATTACGAAGTTCGAAATTCTTACTAACTAACTCCATGGAACAGAGGCCTTCTTGAGAAGCTAACAGTTTCTCAGCTAGTCAAGAAATTCCCCGCATTTTATGGAACCCGAAGGTTCATTACCGCATTCACAAGAGCCCGCCACCTGTCCCTATCCTGAGACAGCTCCATCCAGTTCATGTCCTCCCATCCCACTTCCCGAATATCCATCTTAATATTATCCTCCCATCTATGCCTGGGTCTCCCAAGTGGTCGCCTTCCCTCGGGTCTCCCCACCAAAATCCGGTATGCACCTCTCTCCTCCCCCATACGTGCCACATGCCCCGCCCATCTCAGTCTTCTCGATTTGATTACCCGAATAATATTTGGTGATGAGTACAGGTCATTAAGTTCCTCGTTATGTAGTCTTCTCCAATCCCCTGTCGCTTCGTCCCTCTTAGGCCCAAATATCCTCCTCAGCACCCTATTCTCGAACACCCTCAGTCTTTGTTCCTCCCTCAGTGCGAGAGACCAAGTTTCGCATCCATACAGAACAACAGGTAAAATTATAGTTCTGTATACCCTAATCTTTGTGTTTTTGGATAGCAACCTGGAAGACAAAAAATTCTGCACCGAATGATAGGAAGCATTCCCCGACTTCAATCTGCTCTTAATTTCTTCATGAATGGAGTTTCGATTCGTTAGGGTTGCTCCCAAATATTTGAATTCTTCCACCCTTTCAAAGGATTTATTATCTATATTTATGTTGTGATTGTGTCGTGCATTCTGATTTCGAGACATGACCATGTACTTAGTTTTCTCAGCATTTACTTCTAGACCAATCTCCTTACTAGCAATCATTAAATCTTCTGCATTTTTCTTTATGCTATGTACGCTTCCGCCCAATATATTAACATCATCAGCATAAACCAGAAGCTGATGTGTACCATTCAATTTCAAGCCCTCTTGGTTTGCCTGAACCCTCCTAATGGCATATTCTAAAGCAAAGTTGAAAAGCAATGGCGACAGAGCATCTCCTTGTTTCAAGTCATTCTTAATAGGGAACGTGTCAGACAGATGTTTGCCTACCCGAACTCTGCTATATGTTTCACTTAGGCACATTTTTATTAACCTTACTAGTTTCATGGGGATACCGAACTCAATGAGAATATTATACAAGACCTCCCTCCTAACTGAATCATAGGCTTTCTTGAAGTCTATAAATAGCTGATGCACTGCCTCATTGTATTCCCATTTTTTCTCAAGTATTTGACGAATGCTGAATATATGATCAGTGGTTGACCTGTTACGTCGAAATCCACACTGATGATCCCCAATCATTTCCTCTGCATATGGAGTTAACCTTGACAAAAGGATGTTGGATAGAATTTTGTACGTAGTCGACAAAAGTGATATGCCTCGATAGTTATTGCAATCTGTCTTATCACCCTTCTTATAAATGGGCACAATGACCGACTCCTTCCATTCCTCAGGCAATTCCTCCTTATTCCAAATAGAAATAATAAGTTTATGGATTTCAGACCGAATAATCCTACCCCCTGCTTTAATCAATTCTGCTGGAATCTGATCAATACCTGGTGATTTGTGTCTTTTTAGTTTTTCAATAGCCATCTCAACCTCAAAGGCACTGGGCTCAGGCACTAGTGGCTCTGCTGTGTGTACTTCAATCTGCCTAACATCATTAACCCCGTGTATATTCAACAGCTGGGAGAAATGATTCCTCCACCTAGCCAAAATACTGTGGGAGTCTGCAACCAGGTCACCCTTCTCATCCTTTACTACATTAATTCTAGGCTGGTACCCCCTCTTAAACTCATTGATACCCCTCCCCATACGAGTCTCTTATATTCTTGTTCTTACTGTTTGTTTCAATTTCATTAATTTTAGCTTTCAGATATTCCTTCTTTTTGTGCCTGAAATGTCTACTAGCTTCACGTCTTACGTTGTGCAGATTATCTCCATTATTTTGGTTTGGATTCTGTAACCACTGAATTTTAGCCTGCTTCCTTTTATCTAAAAATTCTGCACATTCTGCATCAAACCATGGTTTATGCTGCTTCCGTTCGTGTAGACCTAGACTCTCTTGAGCCGAGATTTTGATATTCTCTTTAATGTTTTCCCAAGACCTATTCATGTCCTCACTAACATTTAAGTTTTCCAGAGCTGCAAACCTGTTTGAGATCTTAAGCTGATACTGTTTCCTAGCCTCTAGTTCACTTAGCTTCTTGAGATTAAATCTCTCTACATCAAACTTCTGTGCTGCTTGTTTACTTACTGCCAGTCTTTCCCTAACTTTCGCAACCACCAGATAGTGATCAGTATCACAGTCAGCTCCCCTGAAAGATCGCACATCGAGTATACTGGAATGCCGTCTCCTATCTATCAATATGTGATCGATCTGATTGTGAGTCTTCCCATCAGGAGAGGTCCAGGTGTATTTATGAATGTTTCGGTGCGGAAACATAGTGCTCTTAACAACTAGATTCTTTGATGTGGCAAAGTTTACTACTCTAACACCATTATCGTTGCTATCCTGATGTAAACTCTCATTCCCAATAGTCGGTTTGAAAATATCCTCTCTCCCCACTTTTGCATTAAAATCTCCTAACATAATTTTCATATGGTACTTAGGAAAATGATCAAAAACCCCTTCTAATTCCTCATAGAAGCTGTCCTTTGAATCATCACCCTTCTCTTCCATTGGTGCATGCGCATTCAGAACAATGATATTACACCAGCGGCCTCTCAACACTATGTATGACATCCTAGCACTAACAAACTCCACTCTCTTGATTGCTGATACCATTCTCTGGTGCACAAAAAAACCTGTTCCCAATTGATGATTTTCCTGCCCTTTGCCATAGAAAAAAGTATACTCCCCGGCTCTTACAGTCCCTTCTTTGTCCCACCTAACCTCCTGTACACCCACTAAATCTAACTTATACTTAGCTAATTCCCTGACCACTGTCATAAGTGACCCTGACCTATACATGCTCCTCACATTCCATGTTCCAAAACTCATATCCCTTTTCCGTAGCTGGGGTCGTACCAAGGATTCGGTCCAGGTCCGAGGCTTTGTAGGCTGTTTCGTAACATCATAATTTTTTACGGTGAGGAGTTGTTAGCACCTCGCCCAACCCCCAACCTGGAGGACCGCCCCTTGTCCGCTGTCCGCGACTGCTTATTCAATGTATTCGCAGCTACCCTCCATACCTGGAGGCCGTTCCTCCATCCGCAACCTGCGGACGCGCCATGCCGTGGTGACAGGGACCCACTTAACATGGAAATTATTACGTACATCGAAATTATTACATACCAACTAAATACACGTACTCGGCAATACCTCTTATCATTTTACATTATATTTTCTCCAAAATACTTCTGCTCAGATCAAAACATGATGTGAAATAATATGGTATATTTATTGCCTAATACGTATCCAGTTACGCGAGCCTCACAAAACTTCCGGCTTCCTAGCGCAGTCACGTGATTGCAGCTGCTACGTAAGCAGACGCGTACTGGCACCTGCACCGCTCTGACTGCAGAAACACCCTGATTTACGAGCGCACGACTTCGCGCGCTCTCGTGATTTGTGACATCAGACTAGGTTCGCTAACGCTAGCTTCCTCTGAAGCTGGAGACTTTGTGGAATTAATTGTGCTATATACTTCACTCTTTGGGGTAAGGCGAGACTAAGCCTCTCAGTCTACTGGCCTTAAGTGGGCAGATTACACCAGCTCCTCATGATTCTATGGAGCACTGAGAGGGAAAAACCACAGTTTTCGGAGAAACCCCTACCTTACTTACACATTTTCCACCACAAATTCCACATGCAATAGGATCCGAACTCTACGATGGGAAGTCACGGGAACTGTGATAGGGCTGCCACACAGGCCCTGTTTTCTTTCATTCTTACAAAAGTTAGAAACCTAAAATTAAGCATATGTTATAGCTAACTGTCCAGAAGGCGCGCACCCAGAGTATTTCACTGGGAGGGAGGGGCGGGGGGCTGACCCTGAAGGTATATAATTTATGTTTGATTTTAAAAATGATGTTATAAAAACCGTTTTGTAAGCACAACGTAACGCTGTTTGCAACTGCGTCTGTATACATACGAATGTAACTATTTGTCCCATGAGTCAATCACAGAGTCCTGTCTTCTTGTTTCTTTTTAATTTTATTAATTGATTTTTCAAAATTCCAACGTACTAATCATCAGCCGATTTCAGTGGCTGACTTACGCTGAAGGGGAAATTAAGCAAAACTTTTGATATCATAACATCTACAAAATCTGTGTTTCTTAAAGTCGGTTTTGGAGGGTTTGCAGCCCGGTAGAACCCCCCCCCCCCGGTTGGTTAAGCCCCTGGTATCCAGAATAAATAAATATATATATATATACTAGGTATATATATGTGTGTGTGTATGAACACACTCACAAATCAGGGAATGCATCCGAAATTTCTGTCTTTCAAAATAGAGCGCCAGTAACTTCCTCCGCTGAAAATTTGGTAACAGAACACGTGATATACCCCTACTTCACACCACGACACAGCGAACTTGAACCGCACGGGTCAAGGTACCCTCGCGTTAGCTACGCCTAAGTTCCTGTCAGCTAAGCCGATCCGCCATCTTCAAGGGACCAACAGTCGACCGCCTGTCGCCCGTCTTATGTCAGTCGAGGTTATCAGTGACAGATATAACGCTTAGCCCCGCTCCGATGAGATTACAGCTTATATTGGCCTTCAAGCGAGGAAATATCGCCGCCCGTGTACCTCATAAACATCAGCCCGCAATCTGTACAAAACAAAGCAACCAAGTAACGTCAGCCACAAATTTCTTCAACGCCTGTATCCACTGTCGATATGTTGGCATCAGAAAACTCCGGAACTGAAATAAACTCGTCGAAGGCCGTGCCATGGCTCAGGCGGTTAGTCGCCGGCCTCCCACCTCGGAGGCCTGGGTTCGATCCCGGGTCAGTCCATGTGGGATTTGTGGTGGACAAAGTGGCACTGGAACAGGTTTTTCCCCGATTTCTTCGGTTTTAACCTGTCAATTTCATTCCACCGGTGCTCCATTACTGTGAAAAGGACAAAAAATAATAATCATCATCGTCATTTTTATCACAGGGGTGCACAAGAAGCCTCAAGGCTGCGGTGCGTCCGTAGCGTCTGCTGCGGGCCTTTCACCACTAAAAAAAAACTCGTACAAAATTACACGGTGTCGTGGGACCGCGCCATAAGATCACAATACAAAAATGTTTAAGATGATCCATCCACTTTGTTTTTACAGCACAACTAAAAGTACAAAATATTCAGCCCAAACACAGCTTTTATAATTTTCACTTTTAACTCACCGTGCATTTTATATCAGATGAAAAAAGCAACCAACAAATGCACTGTACTTACTTATTCAACTTTTTACTCTGCTTTTCCCCGACATTAGGTTACTAAGCCAAAACTATTGCCACTTCGAAGAATCTTTCTATCAACCTGATAAAGGAGTGGCCATGGGATCTCCCATCTCCAGCATTATGGCAGAAATCTATCTACAACATTATGAACAAAGATCAGTTAAACATTGCATTGAGAACAAGAGAGTTCTTTCATACTATAGATACGTTGACGACATTTTAATAATCTTTGACTCAAGCCTAATAAACATAGAACAAATATACGAGGAGTTAAATAATATAAATCAGCACTTACTATTCACATCGACCATTGAAGAAAATAATACAATTAACTATCTGGACCTCACACTGGTCAGAGACAAAGACTCAATTGATATTAAAGTGTTCCGGAAACCCACCACAACTGACACCACCATTCACTATACTTCTAACCATCCTTTAGAACACAAACTGGCAGCATTCAGGTACATGCTAAACAGAGCTAATAATTTACCCCTCAAACCGGAAGATAAGCAACAAGAAGAGATGATAATCAAACATATGGCAAAGGCTAACGGTTACCCTACAAAACTTATAAAGAACCTACAAAAAAAGATTACCACCCAAGACAAACACAGTATATCGGACTCTCAAACTAGACATAAATGGGCCACTTTCAAATACTATAGCCCTTTAGTTAGAAAAGTAACCAATATCTTTAAGAATACCAACCTCCGTATAGCTTTTCAGCCTACCAACACTATCTGGCAACTATTGAAGCACAATAAGAATCCTCCAAATAGATATTCTAATAGTGGCGTTTATAGCATAAAATGCTCATCATGTAATAGGTTCTACATAGGTCAGACAGGACGTGAAATAAGTACGAGATACAAGGAACACATTCGATACATACGCACGAATAACCCAAAATCCGCCTTCGCTTTGCATATGCTTGACAATAACCATCAATACAGTCCTATAGAAGAATCATTGCAACTGATCGTACCGTGTAAAAAAGGAAACAGCCTAAACCTTCTAGGGAATTTGTACATACAGCTTTTTCACAATCTAGACCTATTAATGACTGAACAGAATACATTTGAATACAACCCCCTATTCTCCCTGCTTCTTACCCATGCATCCCATAATACCTATATACAGCGCCTTCTGACGTAACTACTCTGTGGTAGCAGACTCCCGTACCTACTCAGTGACACACGTAACACGGTTGGCCTAGTACACACAACGAAGCTCAACGCTGAAGCCAGTCTTTCGGTACCCACACACCATATGGCTGTTTCCAGATCGACGACTGCACAAATAAACCGACTATTCAACCTCCTGCACAAGATTAGTTAACTCGTGATGGTGCCTTATTATTCTCATTGTATACCATACTTTTAACATTTTATAGTTTTGTGACAATGTGCTGTGTTACATTTTAATAATCTTGTAGACATTCTTATTATTTAATGGGGTGCCACTGCACTCACAGTTAATAATGTGCTATTCACATCGGACCATATAATTATGTGTTGTAATCCAAGAACTGTCATCAAATTAATATTGGAAAACAGTGTGTTATGTGTGTAAATGCTATATTTTAACAATTTCACATGTGTGGAAAACATCGCCTGAGGAAAATAATGTCTTAATTATATACGACCCCCTGAGGATGGCGTCTTGCTACGCCGAAACATGTCGGGGAAAAGCAGAGTAAAAAGTTGAATAAGTAAGTACAGTGCATTTGTTGGTTGCTTTTTTCAACAGCTTTTATACGCGAAGTTAAAGGTTCACCCTAAAACAGGAAATGAAGGCCTAGAGGGGGAGTCGAAGTAGAACTGTACTCTTTCTTTAACCTCGGCGCTAGGAACGTGTGGGTGGTTAACGCCACGCCCCGGCCGCTTTACCCCCGGGAAAGAGACCCGGTACCCATTGTACAGGAGGCTGGGTGGGCCCCAGGACCGGCCTGGACGGGTGCGGAAAATATGGTCTCCCACCGGGATTCGATCCCCGGACCTTCCAGCCCCTAGCGTGTCGCTATACCGACTGAGCTATCCCGGCCCACACAACTATTTGTATCACAAGGAAATAAAATAAATGTTTCGACCAAAACACAGCCATCATCAGGCCGATTACGGAAACAAGAAGAGAAAGTTCACAGCTGCATGGGATTGCTGACAGCACCATGTGGTATAGTGAACATAACATAACTATGTGGCAGCGTCAGGACGCCACAGAACAACCTTCCCTTATTTAAATTTTTCATACGCAAGCGAGGTCACAGGAGAGAAGACACACATCTTAACAACGCCCCCAAAAAGCACAATTTGCTCCTTGCCTATTTTTTTCGCGTCGTTGCTACCATCCGTTTACTTAACTGCTTCATACAACATTACTTATGACTACGTATTTCACCGTACACACTTTTACTTCCATTTTTATTCTGTCTACTTATACACAAATCACCCATCTTACCCCACACACACAATTTTTGCCCTTATTTTATCTCCAATGCTTCACGTGCAATAATTGTTGGATAGAGTTGCATTTATAGCTCTAGCATCACTTCGTTTCGTTTCTTAGTCCGTCCCTCTTCTACCTGTCCACAGCAGGTGTAGCGGGTTTTTATTTTCACTTGATCACACTCAAACAAACACCACAGTCGGTAGGACTCCTCTGGACGATGGATCGGCCCGTCGCAGAGACCTCTACCTGACAACACAAACACTCACAACAGAAAAAAAATCCATGCCCCGGTGGGATTCGAACCCACGATCCCAGCAAGCGCTCGGCCGCAGACCTACGCCTTAGACCGCGCGGCCACTGGGATCGGCCGTCGTTACATTGTAAAAGTCTAAGATCTGACGACTGCTTGCACTTATAGTTTTTCTTTTTAATGTTCTAGTTGCACGCCTAATGACGGTTTTTTCAACCCGAAATATGCAGCCTAATTAACCTTGCATTATGAGTTGTGTATGAGATCTTGGAACGAGAAATGTATCTGTAACAGCAGGTAATCTCAACAAATAAAACTGTATTTATTAAGACAATTATCTTACAATCATAAACTTCAGTTGATACATGTTTAGCAACCCCTGAGACTGCGTCCAGCAGTGCCTGCAACTGTCTGCCCAATAAGACCCTACGCGCAGATATTTCTTTGTTACAAATTGACAGCGTAACAGTTGGTAACACTTTCGAAATCACAAAATATGTTACTTGTTATCAATGATATTACAATTACAAAGTAAAGGTCAGAGGTCAATTTGTTCATCTGCACGAAAGCATTAGGGGGGAAAGAAGCATAGCTCCACATATTCATTCGCTCTTAACGTCACCACTAGATAGAGGAGAATTGCCAACTTCACAGACCGGCCGCTTTACCCGCGCAGAAGGAAGCAACTTTACCCCCAGCACGGGACTGTTATTACAAAAGCATCAAAGTGGTATCAAGCAATATTATCGGCAAACATCACTACACACGGCCCTGGTTTACCCTTACATGTGCTACAGATGTTAGCAGAATTTTCTCAAGCTTTTGTTTATTGCACAAACCACGTGCGTGACATGACCCGCAGAGCTGCCCTTCCCCTCTGGCGAAGTAAAGCATCACAAAGAGGGAAACAACAGACCCCGTTTCACTACAGCCTTCATATTTATCCTGTGCTTCTTATAGCCACGGTGTTCTTTCACGTTTATGGAAATTTTAATTGTATCACTTTACGGTCCTTATTGAAAAAGATATTTCAATAGGAAATGTGATGGACTTTTAACAAATCGACCTTGCAGCCTAGTTAATTAACCCTTTAAAGACGAAGCATATCTCTTTTATATAGAAGGAAGTAGTCCTACCGCGCAGTAAACACACCCCGTCTCGGTTATAAAAACCAATCAGTTAACGCTGTATAGCGAAATAACCGCTGTTTGTTCTGAGATCCACACAAAACACGTAAACATATTGTGTGGGCAACAAGTAGAATTTTTTAATGTTAAACCTTGTGGTATGTAAAGTTACCGCTAGGCTTTAAAAGGTTAAAGACGAAGCGTATCTGTTTTATATAAGGACTCAGCTCGTACCGCGCTGTAAACACTCTCCACTTCGGTTATAAAAACCAGTCTCTTAATGTTTTATAAGGCAAAAGTTGCTGTTTGTTCTGAGATCCGTACAAAACACATAAACGCAATGTGGGCACCACGTAGAATTTTTTAATGTTAAACCTGGTAGTACGTAAAATTACCGCTAGGCTTTAAAAGGTTAAGGCCAAAGTAAAAAGTTTACCGTGAAGACGCCATAGAAGCACGGAGGTAATGGAGGTACAGCTCCAATTATTCTTAGCCCAGTCTCGACACTAAAGAAGGCTAGCGGCCAGTTTCACGTCTTGGCCACTTTATCCCCAGGAAAGAGTCCCAGGCCTCAATTGAATACGAGAGCGAGTGGACGTCAAATCCAGTCTGGATACGTTGGAAATAAAAAATTCTATTGTCCTTATCGGGAATCGAACCACAATTCCTCAGTTTGCCAACCCGCACCGCAGTCATCTTACCGATAGCGGTAACCCGGCTGCCGTAGTCAGGCCAGAGAGAAGCATAAAATTGCAAAGAATGCATCTGGAAAACAGTGGCAAGTGCGATTAGCATTTGATCGCAGATTTTCTATTATTTATTTGCGTCTTTTGTTTAATGACGCACCCATAACAACAATTCTCGGAAAAATATTACAAGATAGAGAAGATAATAGAGAAAGGCAGTAGTTTTGTCTGTTTCTGCTGTATAGCGGTGCTACACCAGCTATACTGGAAAATTTGCCACTAATAGTAGCACATGGAAGTGGAATAGTAGATTAAATTACAGCATAATCATTCTTAGGTCTATACTAATCCTTTAAAGACGAAGCGTATCTCTTTCATATAAGGACTCAGAGCGTACCGCGCTGTAAACACTGTCCACTTCGGTTATAAAAGCCAGTCTTTTAATGTTTTATAAGGCAAAAGTTGCTGTTTGTTCTGAGATTCGTACAAAACACATTAACGCAATGTAGGCACCACGTAGAATTCTTTAGTGTTAAACCTAGTGGTATGTAAAGTTACTGCAAGGCTTTAAACGGTTAATTATATTACTTAATAGCTCCATTATAATATAGGCCTGGTTTTCACATCAGATAATGTGCCTGGTAAATGCAGGGGATAAGCAAGTGAATAGGATCCTTCCCAGTCGGAATAGGAACATTGAAATGTGACTTAGGATTTGATAAAACACCACAGGTTTCTTCATCAGCTGGGCGACTATTAGCTTCTCAAAAAAGGTTTTGCTGCATGAAGTTACTTAATCTTTTAAAGCCTAGCGGTAACTTTACGTACCGCCAGGTTTAACATTAAAAAATTCTACGTGGTGCCCACATTGCGTTTATGTGTTTTGTACGGATCTCAGAACAAACAGCAACTTTTGCCTTATAAAACACTAAGAGATTGGTTTTTATAACCGAAGTGGAGAGTGTTTACAGCGCGGTACGCACTGATTCCTTATATAAAACAGATACGTTTCGTCTTTAAAGGATTAGTATAGACCTATGAATGATTATGCTGTAATTTAATCTACTCTTCCACTTCCATGTGCTACTATTAGGGGCAAATTTTCCAGTATAGCTGGTGTAGCACCGCTATACAGCAGAAACAGACAAAACTACTGCCCTTCTCTATTATCTTGCCACCAGAAAGCCAGCAAGCAAACCTCAGTTACCAGACTGCCACAGTAGGTGCATTTCGAAGACTACTCAACACCGCCAACCGCCAACCACTCTCTCATACGCGGTAGCCAGTTCAGAGGGCGCTGGTTATGGCCACCGAAGAAAAAGGTCGGTGGAACTGGGTATGACGGACAGGAATCGTGTCACATGCAGCAGGGTGGGCATGGAGGGGTTACTGTCGAGTCCGGGGGGGGGGGGGTGGGTCACCACACAGGAGGGGTAAATGGAAAACAGTTTTTGTGGAGCTCGCATTTCAAAGAGCGACGCCGACTTCTGTAGCAAGTTAATTAAGTTTAGTCGCAGAAGTCGGCAACAACGTAACACTGCTTATTACAGTTCTCTCTCTGTCTCTCTCTGTCTTTTCCAACTATCCGTCTACGCCCCACCGTCTGTTTTTTACAGACTGACATGTCGGAGTCGCTACGCTGAGGCCACGGAAAGACGGCTCATGGATGGTGCCGATTGCTGTCCTCAAGGCTGCCACAGCACTGACATCCTACGTGTTTACTTCCAGCCTACTCTGATCAATGTCAACAGTCCCCAGCGGGCCAGGGACTCCTCATTATCCAGGGTTCACGATCGTACTCAGACACACCACACTCAGTAGGATTCCTCTGGACGAGGGATCGGCCCGTCGCAGAGACCTCTACCTGACAACACAAACAGTGTACAATAGACAAACATCCATGCCCCCGGTGGGATTCGAACCCACGATCCCAGCAAGCGCTCGGCCGCAGACCTACGCCTTAGACCGCGCGGCCACTGGGACAGGCGAAGTCGCCTTTTAGAAAAGCATAACTTTCAAAGATTCTTTAGGTCCATAAAATATACGTTTGTGCCTAAAACCTTCTCGTTTCTGATACGGTTAGGTATATTAGCTTCTATCAAAGAGGATGGGGTGGGCAGAACATGCAGAAGGCTTGTGAAATAAAAGAGGCATTAAAGTATTTTGAGAAGAATGGCTTGGAGAAGTCCGCTTAGGGACAGGAAATTAAAATTAAAGCATAGATAAATCGTTCGCTGTCCTTCCCTCTTCTACCTACTCACAGTACGTGTCGAGGTTGTTTATTTTCACTGGATCACACTCAGACACACACCACAGTAGGTAGGACTCCTCTGGACGGGGGATCGGCCCGTCGCAGAGACCTCTACCTGACAACACAAACACTGTACAAGACAAACATCCATGCCCCCGGTGGGATTCGAACCCACGATCCCAGCAAGCGCTCGGCCGCAGACCTACGCCTTAGACCGCGCGGCCACTGGGATCGGCGCATAGATAAATAAGGTGTAAAACTGGAGACTGGATTCCACTGACTCAGAACATGGCACAGGTAATGGCTTTTATGTATACTGAAACGAACATTCGTATTCCATAAAAGCGGTGGTGCGTCTATTTATTCTGTACACATGGACAGACAGAACTGCCAGGTGACTAAACGCAAATTTTCCTCGCTCACGCCGTGAAAGCATACAGGCCTGCGGGACTACAGGCATCACTGCACTCATTCTTAATCTCTGATCTAGCCGGAGGTGCGGTCAGATTCACGCCCCGGCCGCTCTACCCCAGGTGAATGAGCTGACGGTTACCATTGAATAGGACGCTGGGTGGGTCCCGGAAGACATCGGGACATTTTGGAGAAGATAAAAATTTCATGCTCCAGCCGGGACTTCTTCTTGGACTGCTTGATCCTTGAAGATGGGGCAGATATGTTACCCCGAAATGTCGACAGCTATCTACCAATCAACGGTGTGTAACATCCTAGAAGATCGAAGATCTCATTGAAACAGTGGCGAAAGCGTGCAATGCTGCATTGTTACCTTCACATCCAACAGGCAGCATAAGCGTAACTTGGCTAATAACAGTACGGGCGGGGGGCGGGGCAAATTGACCATGGGTATTAGGACCTTTATTTTACAAAAGGAGTCGAATTTGAAGAAGGGGAAAATTGGTCACATGAAACAAATTTTTTCATTTTCTTTTTTCTATCTTCTTTTATTTGCTATTATTCAATTCAGTAACTAATAAAACTATTCCTAATTTGAAAAAATATTGGAGGGGCATTTGCCCCCTTGCCCCCCCCCCCCCCAAGATACGCCTATGCAACCCACAGCATAATACTTTGACGTCCCAAAACTGACCTGTTGCAGAAGTAAATAGAGAGGCGTTACAGATATTAGTGTTGTGGCGTCACTAAATATAGACTCCGCCTTCAAATTTTTGGGTAGCCTCAAACACAGCCAGCCATTCAGTGCGTTGAGTTGAGGGGAGCCGCCAGAGAAGACGCAGGCGTCACGCATCAGATCTGACAGACGCAGAGCGAGTTCTTACACAAAAAGTTACTGTAGAAGCAACCCGCCATAACAAGAATTGTACAGTAATGTCGGTTGTCAAAGGAAACGGAAACGCAGACCGGAATGTTCTCTACATAAGCAGCGTCTCTTGTCTTGTATTAACGACTGTGCCTTTGCAAAACACGAAGACGCGGTAAGCAGTGCTGCTTTTGAAGTCGGCACTCGCGAATTTTATGCGACACTCTGCATATTGTCACGTTTCAGTAGCGGACACAAAGAAATATTGCTTGTCGCTCTATTCTTCCTAATCACGCCAGGTGTAGAGTGTTATTGTTGCCCCTTCATCACACTCAGACACGCAACACAGTCGGTAGGACTCCTCTGGACGAGGGATCGGCCCGTCACAAAGACCTGTACCTGACAACACACAACACTTACAACAGACAGATATCCATACACCCCCGGCGGGATTCGAACCCGCAATCCCAGCAAGCGAGACCGCGCGGCTACCGGGTTGGACCACAGAAGAATTCAGTCCCACAAAGCCTACCACATCTTAAATGAAAAGAATAAATGAACCCCAAATACATGATCCTTATTTCTCTTACCTGTAGTGTACGTAAGGACGTTATCGGCAAAGTAGCGAAGCGTAGGAACGGGAATGCTAAAGGTAGGATTGGAAGGGCTTACGAAAGACTTGTTGGTGGAACTACCGAGGCACTACCTGGGGAGGGGCCGGACAGGCGCAAGGAACACTTCAATCAGAAGACGTGATAACATGGCCGAAAGGTACGCCTAGGCTACTCCACCGTGCAGTGCAGAGCGTCTATTTGAAAGTGGCACCCGCGCTATGCACTGGTTTATCGGAATGTGTATGGTTCAGTCACCGTTATTTGATCCGAGCGCCTTGCGTCACATAACAACATTTGAAGGTTCAGCCACACACATATATTCTAAATCAGACTGTAGTCCAATCCACTTTCAACCGATACGTGCAAAAAGCGTGATTTTTTTTTCGTGAACGTGTGGTAAGTCACGTGTGAGTTGTAAAACGGTGTGTTGTTTATTGCAAACCTGTCACTTGTAAGGAAGAACTCCTGTATGCCTGATGACGTATCAGATTTATGATCCAGTTTTCCGGCATTTGACTTCGAAATCAACACTACACACATGTATTGACCGGTGAGCCTATTTCGGTCATCAGTTTCCCTGTTCCAGAAGAAGCGATAGCAAACACGACGCGTTCTTTCAGTAGAAACGTTGGACGACGGCCGAAAAGCGCCCAGTCCCAAGTTGAATTTGTATTTCCCATAAATGAAATATTATAAAACGAGGACTCGTTCCTGGAAAATAATTTAGTATAATAAAAACACCAATATAAAACGAACGTGAATGAAAACAAGTCACCAACACAGTAGACTTACGGCCTGTGTGTTTCCACAAACGTTTTTAACCTTTTAAAACCTTAAACTTTACGTACAACCGGGTTTAACATTAAAAACTTCTACGTGGTGCCCACATTGCGTTTATGTGTTTTGTACGGATCTCAGAACAAACAGCAACTCTTGCCTTATAAAACATTAAGAGACTGGTTTTTATAACCGAAGTGGAGAGCGTTTACAGCGCGGTACGCACTGAGTCCTTATATAAAACAGATACGCTTCGTCTTTAAAGGGTTAAATTAAGAAAAAATAAATGGTTGATATAAAAGAAAGTGTACGAAGTACATTTTGACAATTCTCAAACACGGAACGTCAAAAATTCAATTCCTCATTGAAGAAGCTCTGGTTGGAAGGGCGAAGGTTCGTTTGAGGCTCGGGAGAGAATCGGTTTTGACTGCGGGGGTAACAATCAGAGACTGTTACCTTCGGACTGTTTTTGCAGCTGTTCCTAAACAGGGGCTATAATTGCTGTTCTGGGGTCCTTCGTACTATTAGAAAGGTCGCAAAAGCGGGGGGACACAAGTCTAGCAATCGCACGTCTGGGTCTACTGCAGGTCTACCAGAGTCTTCAAGGCGATGCCGTGTCAGGCGGTTAGTGGCCGGCGTGTCACTGTTGGATTTATGGCGCATAAAGAGGCAGTGGCACAGAGAGGTTTGTCTCCGAGTGTTGCTGTTACCCCGCCTGTGGTGTGGTGGGATGGCGTAGTCAGCAGGGCGACTTGCTAGGGTCTGGAAAGTCCAGGGGATCGAAACCCGGTAGGCTGGAGGGTTCCAGCACCCGTACAGACTGACAAAGGGGCCCACTTAACCTCCTGTACAATAGGCGATAGGTCTCTTGTCCGGGGGCTAAAGTGGCCTGGGCGTGGCGTTGACCACCCACCCCCATCTAGGGCCGAGGTTAAAGAAAGAGTAGAGCTATACCTCTGCTCCAACGTCTGGGTTTTCATGGCGTCTTCTAGGGTGGAATTCACGTGTACTTTGACCCTGCCAGTGGGCAGCACATACATCCACAAATGCTCCATCTAAATGCTGCTCGTGTCAGAAAAAATCAAGCGAAGCTGGGAAAGAAAAATACAGAGAAGCGGACTGAAGTCTTACGTTAAAGGCTATATTCGTAAAGGAAGTGGGCGGAGTTACCCGATTTACCTGAACAGACGGTACCTATTGTTCATAAATAGCAGTCACGTGATCCACAAGCGCTGGTTTATACATAGCAGGTAATACAGGATTCCCCGCCCACTTGTCGCCATTGGTTCCGCTCCGGTGCATCCCCAATATAGAATGGCATAAACTGTGACGTCAGTTCCACATCTCGCGCGCGACGCAATTCAGCAGAGGGACTGCAGGGTCCATCAAAGTGGCGAATGTTTTGGACATTACTGCTTGCTGGGAGGTGAGGGTAGTCTACCAAATCACACGCCATTAAAACACCGTAACACCGTAATCTCGATACCCAAAAACGCCCCGAACTTAAAACGTCCAAACGTTTATAGGAAAAACTGTCAAATATATATTCAGAATTCAATATTATTCATTTCGGTGCATTAATCGACAAATCTATAAATAATGCCCAACAAAACGTATTGGTGTTTCAGTATATTTATTATGTGTTTCGATCCGTTATGGTACATCTTCAGCGAGGAGCTACTTTAATCAGTTATGTACAAAACACAAATTAAGATAAAATTAATATATGTTTCTTCCTCAGCATATTTTAAAGAACAATTGTGAACCTGAGAATGATCTGAAGTATGTCGAAACATGTAGTTCTATATAACAACTAGAATTCAGTTGTGTTTGGACAGATGCTAATTTAATTTTTGTATTTAAAAAGTTGTGAAATATTAGTGGTTAATAACGGGAGTTGGAATAGCCTACGATCGGTTAAAAATATAAGGAAATTTAATAAGACCCAATAAATATTAAGCCTGTAATCTCAGCAACATAACCTCCAATAATCTTTCACGTTTTGTGTGTAAAACACTAAGCTTAACCTGAATTATGTATAAAGACTCAGCTCGTACCGCGCAGTAAACACACTCGGTCTCGGTTATAGCAACAAGTCAGTCACTGCTGTGTATGGAAATAGCGACTGTATGTTCTGAGATCCGTATAAAAAGCATAACGAAATGCAGCCAGAACGTACAGTTCTTTGTGTCAAACCGTGTGTTAGCTATATAGGCCTGCAGTAGTCATTAGGCTTTAAGTTCAAGTGTCATATTTCCTCAGCGAACAATATATAGCGCGATACAAGAGGAAGGGCGCTGGTGCCTTCGATGGAATAATGACCTCTACAGCTTATGTAACGATCTAAATGTCGTGGGGGACATTAAAATCAGAAGACCAGGACGGGAGGGTCATATAATAAGAATGGAAGATGGAAGGATCCCAAAAAAGGTTTTGAACGGGAGATTCCACAACACAAGACCAGTGGGAAGACCAAGAGCCAGATGGGCGGATGTTATTCAGAGGGATTCACTACAGATACTAGGGACACGGGGATGGAGGAGAAGAGCTGAAAATAGGGACAAGTGGTGGCATCTTTTGAGGGAGGCCAAGGCCCGGAAGGGGTTGTAGCGCCATATATGGATGGATGGATCATTTTTCGTCAGTTAATTTTCTAACTTCTAGGAAAGAGGTAAAATTAATTGAGTAACAAAGCAATTATGATCATTTAAAAATTGCTACATCCCAATTTCTTGCTATACATTTAATCCCAAATAAGCCTGTGTGATATAAGGTTTTTTGTAATGTGTTATAACACAGGCCTATCAGTGGAGTTTACACCTCCATGCTCTCTTTGTGGCCACTGCAGATTACACAGAGTAAATCCTTAGCACGTTCACTTCTACGTGTTGTTCATATGAAGAGTGCATAAGCCGAGATACAAAGCAGTAAGCTGCACAAACAAACTGACACATTCTAATGCCTTCTGCTTCTGCGTTGTTTGTGTGACCATGTGCGTGACGTGTCAAGTTGCACACAAATGTAATGCTCGAAACTTGCTGCCCTAAGCACTCTGATACACAACGAAAGAGCACGACGCGTGAAATGTGACACGTCTAAGCTTCTAATAAATAACTCGTGTTTTGAGAATGTACCACAAGAGAGCGCAACAATCGCCACTGTGCTCACACGCACATGTCTGATAATTGTCACATTTACACCTACAGAGTGCTGGTTATTCTGATAGACCTTAGTTTCAACTGTTCGTCCGTGGTGCAAATTCACTGCTACGGAAAGGAAAGTCCGTGTAAAACATCGCTATCATGAACATGTCTGGGCTTAAATCTTACACTTTAAAGAAGTTTAACTAAAGTGAAATAACGATGCAAATTTCCTAGAGACCAAATTCATTAGGCAATAATTTCGCCGATGGAAAAGGTAAAAAATTTACGGCGCTCCTTGTCTCATATTTGCAGATTTCTTGGGGGGTCTGATAAAATATCGCAAGGTTGAGGTGTTGTGCTTATATAAAATTCAGAGCAACAAGACACGCAAAACCCCGCAGGCAGTTTAACGCGATTTCGGCACCAGTTTTAATAAAGAGAAGCCTCAGTACCGCGTAGCCTTGACTGGCATACCGCTCACGAAGCAGTAACTTGTCGTAACACACAGCAGGCGCGCACTCAGAATTTTTTCTTGGGGGGGGGGGGGGGGGGCGGACCCACAGGCTATATATAAATTATGTTTCGTTTTAAACGTTATGTTATAAAAATCGTGTTTTAAGTACAACATAACACTATCTGCAACTGCATATATATATACAAACGAATATAACTACACTTTCCGTGACTCAATCACAGTGTCCTGTCTTCTGGTTTTTAATTTTATGCATTTATTTTTCAGGATTCTAATGCATTAGTCATCAGCCGATTTCAGTGGCTGATTTCGACTGAAGGGTAAATCACGTAAAACTTTTAATACCATAATATCTACATAACCTGTGTTTTCTAATTTTCGGTTTTGGGGGTTCTGGGGAGGCTGCAGCCGGGCAGTCCCCTCCCCCCTTGTGTGCGCCCCTGACACATACAATTGATCAAACTGACATTACTGCGTTAACGTACAGTTGGGTTACAAACACGCGTTCTCTCAAAATGTTTCCACAAAATGTTCTTTTCCTTACATTTTCTTAAAAACATACACGCTTAAGTGTCGGTCTGTTAAACACGTGTCAAGTCTGTTCTGTCTCCCGTAAAACTGCATATCGGTGATTTACAACAAATGACTCTTTCATGGGTGACACCATACGTTATGGCGAAGATATCTTAACAAGGCCATTTCTCTAAATTGCGGGGCTGTTGTTGTAACTCAATTGTAAGCTGAATGTGATTCACATTTTCCAATGCTGAGACGCTTCCTGCCCCCAGACGCTTTATGGCACCATGCTTCGTATTGACTGGTAACTGGCCCATTCAACCATTTTACAGCGACTGCAGTGAACGGGACTTTCTGACCTGCAGAGTCCACAGCGCGTACAGCTGTCACTGCGAGACGGGGGTGGGGTAGCATTGCGGAGTGTAGTGCCGCTGTACTGCTGAATTCACTACGCGCAATAGAAATAGTGCGAACAGTGTGGCGAATATTGATCAAAGGAGAAGCCAGTCCTTTACGTTGTTCGTTCCGTGCGCTGTCGATAACCAGTTCACAACATTCAGACCAACAAAATGCAAAATATTTTTCCTTAGCTGTTTATATCACGCTGGCACATAACATTGATACATGTTTCGATATCCAAGGGCTCATCATCGGGGAACTAACCAAAGAAATACTGCATGAAACTGAATTAGCGACTTCTGCGGACAGCAGACGTTTTGTAAAAGAGTCAACAGCTAAAACGCAGACAGTTCTTTGTAGTACATGTGTGTGAGTGTGCTGTATTTTGGTATGCAGCACGTCGGATGGAGTCTATGTCCTTACAGAAGAACAGCACAGTACTACTGTGTGCAGAACGTGGGCACGCGGTGGCGCAGTTGGTTGAGGCACTGCGCTACAAACCGGCAGGTCGCGGGTTCGATTCCCGATGGCGTCATTGGAATTTTTCGTTGACATTCTCCTTCTGGTCGCACTGTGACCCTGAGGTCGACTCAGCCTCTAACAGAAATGTGTACCAGGAACACTTTTTGGGGTGTAAAGGCGGCCGGAGCGTAGGAATATGCTATGATATGAACATCTAAGGAAGAACATTGTGCATTTTGTTGGTCTGATTGCTGCGAGTTGAGAAGGCAGTTCCTTACTTGAAGTCAAAGATGTTAAGGAAGATAAATAAGACGTTGCAAATACTTAATCAGGTTTTATTTACATAGTTGAAAAAGGAAGACTAAGAAAACCAACGAAATAAAGGAGACAAGTTGCAACATTACCTAAGTGTAACGTTTTGTGACGACTCTTTGTCAACGTCAAATCTCTCTGTATCGCGTGACAGTCGGCTGTGTTGCCGACGTTTCGGCGGAACTTATCCACCTTCACATGTTGCAAAAACGGAAAGCGAAATCGACATAAACAAAACTGTAACTACAACGATGTTCCAACTGTCCTGCAGTACAAGTCCCATTTGTCCTGCAGTACAAGTTCCATTTGTACGTTTATGTCCAAAACACAGACAGCACGTTTCTCACAGAGAGGCAGGAATGCAGCCCACGTTACCCGGGCTTTTGCTATCATGACGAAAATTGCTTTTCTGTTTTAGTTTCATAAATACATCAGGCCCTGTACGGACAGCACAAGGTTAATACATCTCACACATTATTCAGTTAATGTTTCTGTAAATAAGCGTACCTTTAAACGACTTTGCTAGGTACATAACGATAGGAATATAACGGGCCTTAGTAACAGCATGGTGCCGATCCCAGTGGCCGCGGGGTCTAAGGCGTAGGTCTGCGGCCGAGCGCTTGCTGGGATCGTGGGTTCGAATCCCACCGGGGGCATGGATGTTTGTCCTTTACAATGTTTGTGTTGTCAGGTAGAGGTCTCTGCGACGGACCGATCCCTCGTCCAGAGGAGTCCTACCGACTGTGGTCTGTGTCTGAGTGTGATCAAGTGAAAACAAACAACCTCGACACCTACTGTGAGTAGTTAGAAGAGGGAAGGACTGCGATACGATACGTAATAGCATGGTATATAAACCGTATTAAGACACGGACCTACGTTCCACACACAAGAATGAGTATCATTTTTGTTCAATCAGAGGTTCAAACTACATCAGCGCCCTCCCGATAACCAGTGCCAGGTCTCTGAACTGTGCCCATCGTCTCTTTTTCTGAACAGAGGCGAAAATTCGGAAGATGGATCATTTTCCCTGTTACCGACTAACTGCTAACAGATTTTGTATTATGCGTCATTTTGTATTCACGTAATGTTACGGTTAACAGAGACGAATTGATACCACAAAATACGATGTATCTGTCTCTATAAGCGAGGTGTCGTATAAACTGGTGTCGTTTTGACGGGATTCGACTGCACATCAGACGTGTCTAAGGACACCTGGAGGACAATTGGCCCTAATTGCTAGCTTTCTAACTTGAGGGCCGAAAAACTTTCGAAATGCTGCATTCTGCTGAGAACAAACCAGGCCACTGTAAGGGCAGGCCATACACCACCGTCAAACGGTATATGGCCTGCTGAATTACAAAGCACTTCACTAGGGTTAGGTTTATAGACGTTTAACCTTTTAAAGCCTAGCGGTAACTTTACATACGACCAGGTTTAACATTAAAAAATTCTACGTGGTGCCCACATTGCGTTTATGTGTTTTGTACGGATCTCAGAACAAACAGCAACTTTTGCCTTATAAAACATTAAGAGACTGGTTTTTATAACCGAAGTGGAGAGTGTTTACAGCGCGGTACGCACTGAGTCCTTATATAAAACAGATACGCTTCGTCTTTAAAGGGTTAAACAGGCTTGTGTGGTGACCAGAGGCACTATGGGCCGATTGCTTCCAGAAATATTTAAACGATGCTGTGAGTGGTCTGAAGCCGTGCCTCGTGCATGCAACTGTTTTTTGTCAGACCGACGTGAAACCGCAGAGGTCAATCTTTGTGTACTGCCTTTCAGACATGCCTCAAGTTATACACAGTTTACTAGACGAATTATTGTGAGTATTTATTTATGTTTCAGTAAGATTCGTTTTCAAGACCGGAATATAAGCCTACCGGCAGAAATTGGAACACTTAACTACAAAAACTGACGCCACCCGGCGGTAAATGTTGCAGTGCTGTGTTCTGACCTATGGCACTGCGTAGCCTCTGCTGTCGAGACTTTACGGACTTCTTGGATTTGCTCTTTTTTTCAACCTTCAACTTTATTCTGAAGAGGGAGGCTGCAGGTTCCACTGCAATATCCCCCCCCCCGTCTGAAACCACGAAAATTCAGATCTTATAAACCCAGAAGGGAAACCCATTCTCTAGGAAACCAAGTGAAATAAATATCCTGCATAGGTTTTTTTTATGGTTGTCAGTAAAATATTTGTGTTCGAACTGCAGCCTATTTCCATCCGATAGTTCAGTGTGGCGTCTGAACGCACCGTTAAGTTTATTTTATATCTGTCAAAGAGTTTACAATCGTACCGCTACTGTATTTCCGATTTCACGCAGCTATTTGCTATGTTACATGAAGGCCCGTGTCTCTGAACCGTTTGAACCTTAAGAGTGTATCACTCATTCAGCACATTACAATCAGCGATCTAAAACAAACAACCAACAAAATGCACAGTTTGTCATTTGTACTCTCACAATTAGGCTTGTATTGAAAGAGTGAAACTCCTACAAATTTTGAAACTCCCTGATGATAAGCCTATAAGAGTCGAAACATATAGGAGTTTATTGTTTTAATGTAATTACGAATGTGTAAATGACAAATTGTTTGTATTCTTTTGGTTGATTATCGCAGCTTAATAAGTAACACATTCGTTGCCATTTGATTATTGTACAAAATTATTTCACGAAGAAGTCGCTGGATCGAGGCTTGGGCATCGCACATCTTTAAATTCCCCCCCCCCTCCCTCCACGGCGCAAAAGCCGCTAGTGGGTCAGGGCCTCTTCATTAGGAAGGCTTCACGATTACACTCAGATATAGGACACCCGGTAGGACTCCTCTGGACGAGGGATCGGCCCGTCACAGGCACCTCTACCTGACAACACAAACACTGTACAAGACAAACATCCATGCCCCCGGTGGGATTGGAGCCCAGGATCCCAGCAAGCGCTTGGCCGCAGACCTACGCCTTAGACCGCGCGGCCACTGGGATCGGCCCTGAATGACACACACTCGCGAAAGCTGCTGTACTCAGTGCTCTTGTGAGGGGGAAAGCTGCTCTAAGCAGGCACTGCTGTAGCGACACTTGTGACCAGACTTGCTGAACTGAGCTTCTGAGTCTATAACCGTCCAAATTTGAACTCCGTTACGAAGCAGTCACGTACAGCCACATGCAATGTCCGTTTTTCCGCTCGCGGCTACAACGTAGTGGTCGGACTGGACAGGCTGTGATGTCCGTTCATCACCGCGAGGGCTGCCGGGTTGTGGACGGCCGCTGGTGTGGCGTTACAACTCTGCAGGTACATATGATAGTAATTGTAGTTCTGAGCTGCAGACGTCGGGTCGGGGGACACAGACACCTGTCCCGCCGCGGAGGCTACCGTCGGGTGTTGGGCCGGGGGTCTGAAACCAGCAGCTGCTGCAGCCGCGGCGGCGTGATGGTGCGCGTTCGCCAGAATGTCTGAGACGGAGTGCGAACTTGGCCAGCAGTGCGCTGGAGGACCCCGTGGAGATGCAATGCAATGTGGACCCGGAGGAGACGGAGGGGCACCTACCCCTGGGATCTTGCTGGCCATTGCGGCTACACCTTGATGGGGCACAGCCCCGGCCGCCGTCGGATAAGGGTACGTTGGGTAGATGGAATTATAGAGATGAGGGTGGTGGGCCGCACCGGAATGGTGATGTACCAGAGCACCGATCTTGTTCCGCAGGATCCGACTTATGGAGCTAACCGATGGAACGTTGTACTTGTCGCACACACCGTCTGACAACAGTCTGTCTCTGATCTCCCAGGCGAATATACCAGGGTCTTTCTGCTTCAGTTCTTTTATATATGCAACCACTTTCGGCGTCGTCACGCGAGGCTTGCTTCCTCCGATAGCACCAGGCAAGATGGAGCCCGTCTCGTGGTAACGCGCCAGGATTTTAGACACACATCCGTGAGACACCCGTAGCTGTCGCGAAATATCGCAGGGTCTGATCCCAAGCTGCGCCAATTCTACGATGCGCAGACGAACGGCGTTCGGAAGAGGCCGGCCGTTCACGAACACGCCACCCAACTGGTTCACTTCTCCATATTGCTGACACTGGGCATCTGCAAAAAGAGAAAACCGTTTGTCAGTGGAAACGAGACAGAATTTCGTAAGTTTTCTCTACGGTTTCAGACTCTTGCTGAGCAAACATTTCTGAAATGACTGCGAGCTGAAAGCGGTGGAGCAGACGGGGGCAGAGAAGCTAGGCCTGCGTTAACGGTGAATGCTTTCTGCTAAAGAACCTTAGACTTGATGTCATCGTCATTATCGCCCTAATAATAATAATGATAATGATGATAATAATAATCACCAATTGCAATGCTGTTTCTGCTCCGGCCCCAGACGCACGGCGCAGGCTAATACCTCATTCTCAGATGCATTAAAAATTACATATTGAAGACAGCAAAGTGCACGGCGATTAAACCTGCTTGAAGAGGAGAAATGCATTCAGGCGACTGGCCATGTCACGGGTTGCTCGTGAAGTAGGTAGATATTTTTAGCGACGTTTCGTTATAATACGTCAGTCCCATATTCAAAAGCGAAGCTCTGGTACCTCACAAAAGTCAAACGAAGTCAGCCTGTAACAACCGGACCAATATGTGGTGCTGTTTAGGGACAGGCATTATTTGCGGAATCGTGAGAAACGCCTGGAAATGTTCTGTGAGCAAAATTAAGATTTATACTTGTTACAGCGGTTGGTACGTATAAACATGACTGTGCTCTTAAATGGTGAAATAGCTAAGGGTAAAATCCGTTTTTTTTTCTACTAACGTGAAAACCAAATGTCTCTTAGAGGTAGTGAAGCGTTTTTGTACTATTTGTTTCAAGTAAGTCTTGAATATCGCATTTAGAATTCTGGCTGTTTGACAAAGAATAATTCGAAACTTTTTGCGCCATATAAGTTCTTGACAATGGCGCAATAACATTCATATCACCAGCGTCTGGCAGGACTCTTTGCATCGTTCAACAATTAAAAATTACGACGTTTTGGAAGAAAACTTCTTCCGTCCACTGAACCCAAGAAGTGTACGCTAACCAAAACATGCAGAACCACTCCATAAATCGTCCGCGAGAAGCACCAAAAACATAGGTTAGGTTTAGGATGATTGCATTTTTATGGTACATTTTTGTATGTCAGGTTTATTTGGTACTTCTCACGGGTGATTTATGATGTGCTTATGCATATTTCGGCTCACGCACCTTTCTTGGGTTCAGTGCTTATCAACTGAGGACGGAAGAAGTTTTCTTCCGAAGCATTGTAATTTTTAATTGTTGGATGATGGAAGAAGTCCTGCAAAATTTTAGTGATACGAGAGTCGGAACTTATTGTTACGTAGAGCAATTTTATTCTAAAATAGCGGTAGGGGTGAGCCGATTAGCTGCTCCAATCGCTCATGATCGGCCGGTTTTGATCACGCCATATGCCATCCCCTCAGTTCAGCGTGCGCAGATGCCTTAGAGATGGGATAGAGGGGAGAGTTGCGTTCGGGTGGGGGTTAACATGAGTTCACTTCGACAGTCTTGAGTTTGTAAGAACTCACTCTCCATGTGGACCTCTCTGGAGGTCGAACTGGGACCTGACTCATCTCTCTGTCTCTCTGCCCCTCGCTCGTCTAGTGGTTTTGTCTTGTGGACGGGCGGTGTGACGGTACGTATTTTGGGTTGTATTTGGGGTTCTCATTCCCTTGGTTTGTTGCCTTGTTTATGGTTATTTTCCTTTCTTTGGGAAGAGGGTTATACCGTCCGTCCCGCACTAGTGACCAAGGGAGTCATGTCTTTCCGTGACCGATATTGTTGTTACGTCGAAGGAGCGAGAGAGGGAGAGATGGGGACAAGTATGAACAGGGTCGAGTTTTCTTTTTCTTTGTTGTTGTTTATTTGGGGCTGTAACTATGGTTGTAAATAGCGTGTATGAACTTTGAGTGTAGAAACAGAGAATGAGAGAGGGAAAGTCGCCCCGAGAGAAGAATCAAAATTGTGTTTATATATGTATTATTTGTGGCCAGAAGCATTGTGATTCAGTGATTCCGAGTCATATTGTATTATTTATATTTCATCGTTAATACATGTTTGATATTTGCATCACTATATTCTCCGAGTCTGCATTTTGCCAGCGACCACTGTTCCCCACAGGGATGGACATTGGGTTGATTCCCGATCGCCCAAACACCCGACGGCTTTTGTAGAAGTGCACCCCTCCTGTGTCCTATTCCCCTGTGTCCTTTTAGGGTAATTAGTGTCAGGGTGGCGGTTCAGGGGTACAGTTAGAAATTAAGTCTTGAGTTGCTAAAGAAAAATTCCGATCGAAAGGATTTAAGATTAAAATGAATTTCACTACGAAATGCAAAATTCAGAAACAAAACTGACGTAAAATTTCACTTGTTGAGGAGAAAGTGTCCCTTTATCATTGAACAATAGGATGACTGGTGAATAAATGAATTAGGAGGAAAGCGAAAGAAAACTGTTTTTCCGTCCAGGTCTCACGTTGCCAATGTCCGAAGGAGCTACCGGAAATGAAATATAAATTTGACATCTGTGTCCTTGTCTGGTTCTTATAAATGAAGCCAAAATACAATTAAGAAATGTTATTGGAATGAACGTCTTTCATTCACAGAAGGCAGTTAAAATTGCATTGTTACAGACTCAGGATTCAAGACAGCCGAAACTTCAACACAAGGACTGTGAGAAAAGCGACACGCGGGAGGCAAAACCTAACGCGAGCAGGAGTACAAGCTGTCGTGCTCGGCAAATGCTAAATCTCCCGCAGAAGTCCGGTTCAACAGCAGTAATCAGAAGCCAGTCAGATTTCACTGAATTTTGTAGCGAAATTTTAGTATCTTACAGCCTGAATGTGGGGAACCCGTAACAAATTTCGATTCAAATTGTGATAACCGCAAAATTCTGAGTATATATATGAAAAGCGATATCTAAACCCAGAGAGGGGTTTTACTTCCTCAAATTTCCCAGCGGAAAGGCATTTTACATATTTTAAAACAACCATTCTAAACCACCCACACTGCAGTGACATGGCCAGCATCTTGCTTCCGAAAGATTTGCTATGATATTGCTGCCCAAGTCAGTGAACGGTGGCTCTCAGCAGCGTCCGTTAGCGAACGTCAGTTTTCGGCAGTCATTAACCAACTTAATGACTTCGGAATTAAAGTAACCAGTTTCAGGTCGTTCGTGATGTGCGGTTTTATTGCTTTCCCCATAACGCAGGACTGCATAAGCGGCCTGTAGGAATCCATGATGTGGCCCCCCCCCCCCCACTTCTTGATTTTTATCAAGTTTTACTTTCCTTCTTCTTTTTTCTATTACATAATGCACCAAGGAGCTAGAGCAAAATTACATACAAAAAACAGGCAAATTTTAGGTATAGGCCTTACTACATTGAAAAAATAACAAATGAAAGATGACAAGCGACTGTGACATGTGTTCCAGTCAAAATGTCGTCTTCGATTTGGGATTTAGACCGCGGAGGCCCGTTTTGGTTTCGACAGGCCAGCCGCAAATCCCCTCTGAAAAATAAGTATCCTCTGACCGACAAGCGAATCCCAGACCAACAAAAGAGGCGGAGCACTTTTCAGCGAGGAGACGGTAACGTCACCGAGGCCTAATTCCAGGCGTACTTTGGGCATTTTTATCGGGGGACTGAGGAATATAAAGAGAAGTCCGGGGCAGTGGGAATAACAACCGACATTCGAATTGCCCACCTACCGGAAACAGTTCAGGATCGTTACAACGTGAGACAAGTTGCTCGGTTGACGAAACTTTAGATATGTCGGATGAGACAGCCCGTGTGTTTCCCTCAGTGTCACGTGGCTGGAAGCAAATATCACGTTCAGAGAGGAGAATGGGGTGCCTACACATGCCGTCGGTTTCCATCCAGCAGGACTGGAGGCGGAAGTCAGATTTCGGTTGTGACGGACAGACAGACTGAAAGCAATCCGACCCGCGCGTGAGAGCGTCACTTGTCCGCCTGACAGAGCTGCGCGGACAAAGCAGATGCGGCAAATCCTAACTATTTGCAGCCCTGTTCCCTGGTGGGCCGCCCCACACTGGGACAGCTCTGAAACACAAGGTCTTCCAACTGCGGAACCCTAACTGAGCGTACACGGTAAGTTTAAAGGCGGGAGATAATGCGCCTATACCGCAATGCTTCATTCAGGGTATCACAATGTGCAGGGTCCAACATTAATACAGACTTCTTTGCCAATTATAAAAAACGCCCTTCACTGTAAAATTACACTGTAAAGAAAAGGTATGCATAGCCCGATAATTGCTTATTCTGTGCATTACAGGTACAATTCTAAATTAAATCCGCTTCACGTAGTCAGCGGTTGACCAGTACGAAGTAAAGAAGTGCTACTGGGCAAATGTAACGCTATCACAACGGGCAATGGTGCGGTCACCCAGTGGGACTTGTGCTCACTACGAACGTGACCGACGCACGAAAGAAAGGAATTCTGACACAATGATTATTTATAGTCACACGTTAGTCACGCTTTCTAGGAAAACACTTGAACTGCCATGAAGCTGTTATCAACCTTGGATCAAAACAGAAAGTGATGTGTAAAATAACCGGTGTGTGCCCCAATTTGCACGCTTTATTCTATTTTATATTGCCTCATTTTATATTCTTACGTTCTATTCCTTTCAAGACGTAACGAAACAGTAAAAATCAATTGTATAATTACTTGGCATCTGTCTCAACGTCTTTCGTTGTTTGAACTTGATCGAAGTTAGGTTGAAACATGTAGATTATACCACAAACTGTAGTCTCTTGTATGATAAAAATTGTTGTGTTGGGAAGAAAACATGATAATATTTTCTTCCCAAGCCATTAACAAGCGAAAAACATTCTTTCGACGTTGTTCACACACGTGCAGCGCTAAACACTTCACGAGGTTCTGCAGTACTTGCTAGTTGGCATGACCGCGCTACACCAGTGCTCGCCACAGTGTTGACACTTTCGTACTGTGCTGGTTGTTCGAATTCAACTACGTAAGACCCACTCCAGCACAGTGTGTAGACGGTTAGTTACAATATTAGAAGCATCTGTTACAGTGCAACATGTTTCGGTGAGGTCTGCACCGCCACCAATAGGGACCCGATGAAGACTTCACCGAAACATGTTGCACTCTAAACGATGCTTCTAATGTTGTACTAAACCGTCTATATATTGTGCTGGAGTTGGTCTCACGCATTTGAGTTGCTCCTAATGTTCTTCGTGCCTTTCAAGTGACAATATCCCTGTCCTGGCTTTGCAGTTCTTCCTGAATCAACCGCGCCTGTCTTTCAGTCAAGTCCTCGACTGGTTTCCTTTTGACAGAATTATTTAATATCTGTCGGTTTCAGCCGGCTTCACTTTACTTATCATGACTGTGCATTACATCAGCCCATAAAGTCTCCCTACTTTCATTACACTTTATGTAGCCTTTACATTTTTCATTACTAGAGCACCGGCGTTCGATGGTCTTAGCGAGAAGATTTTGCAAACGGAAGTAGAAGCCCTTAACGTTTTAAAGCCTAGCAGTAACTTTACGTAGCACCAGGTTTAAAATTAAAAAAATCTACGTGGTGCCCACATTGCGTTTATGTGTTTTGTACGGATCTCAGAACAAACAGCAACTTTTGCCTTATAAAACATTAAGAGACTGGTTTTTATAACCGAAGTGGAGAGTGTTTACAGCGCGGTACGCGCTGAGTCCTTATAAAACAGATACGCTTCGTCTTTAAAGGGTTAATCACGAGGAGCTTTAATACCCTGACCCCCAGCAGCCTGGGACGCAACTGACACACGGCCGTTGTCTGAAAACTGGCCGCAGGACGCAGCTCTTAACCCCCATACTTAGTACGAAGGCACACGGAATGTGGCCGTCTGTGTTCGGTAAAACAATGCAGCTATTTAGAACCCAGTGTATATGGAGGTAGCAGGGAAAGCTTGGATTGCATTCTGTGTAGCCGTACACGGCTGCAGTCTTGCTGCTAACGTTTGTATTATTACAGTGAAAGTTTTATGGCTTTGGGCGGGCGGGAGAGGCGATATTACTGGCACAGTGAGACCACGGAAAGATTACTGCCGATAGTGCGCAAGAAGACGGGCGAAGTTTTGCAGGCGCTGCTTTCCGTTCTGTTTCCCATCGGTGTTTCTCGCCTGTGCCAGCCAGCCCCACACGCTTGTAGCTAAACTGATGCTATTATGCGATTATCAGTACAAACATAGCTGACAGCAGGGTTGTTACACGAATGGAGGACAATATAAAGGGAAGTGTCAGATATGAAGGGATATCTGGAGACGGCCAAACTGGGACTTATTTCCGTGGCCCCAGTATAGGTTTCTGCAGCTGCAAATGTTGGTTTTGATGCTAACTTTAGATTTCCTTCTCTCTGTATATGCTTGTCGTATCTGAGTGTTGCGAAGACCACAATTTCTGCGCAACGTGTTTAGTGGGAATGGGGTTTTTGTCAGTCAAGATAAAGAGGTTGTAGACTTACGATGACAAATTAACTCTAACTAGCGCCGAAATTGAGAATGCGTGAAGTTACACCTCGCAACACCTTTGACCCACATTCATGGAATGATGTTTTATTAACACTTTAAAGACGAAGCTTATCTGTTTTATATAAGGATTCAGTGCGTACCGCGCCGTAAACACTCTCCACTTCGGTTATAAAAACCAGTTTCTTAATGTTTTATAAGGCAAAAGTTGCTGTTTGTTCTGAGATCCGTACAAAACACATAAACGCAATGTGGGCACCATGTAGAATTTTTTAATATTAAACCTGGTGGTACGTAAAGTTACCGCTAGGCTTTGAAAGGTTAAACACACGGACAATTTGATACTTGAGTTAATGTGTGGAATAACAACAGCTTATTGCTGTAAATTCTGTTCTTTGTTATAGACTGTGACGTTTTCATTGTGACACAAATTAGTAAAAGTCGGCCTTCGAAACTGTAATGTACATTTGAACCATTTGACGCGGTTTTCTTTCCAAGAAGATTTTGTGGAGTTTTGTTATTTGTTTTCAACGCATGCAGCTTCTTTCTGTACGTAATCTCTCAAGGACAGAGTGTTAAAACAGTACCGCTCGTAAAATGTTTTGTGTTTTTATTCTTCACAGAATTTTATTATCCGAATTCGACACGTCACTTCGGAAGGAAACCTTCAAATCAGACACGTTTCATAGCGAAAAATATTGTCTTATAATCCACGTTACATTTATTTTAAGTGTAAAAAATGAAAATAATTTTACATATGCTTTTAATTTGGCGATTATAGAAAATGTTGCCGCCGCTTCCAATGACCGCGAGTTTAAGGCGAGGATCAGCTAAGTCCATCAGTAGAAGATAACAGTTTCTCAGTTAGTGACGAAGTTCCCATCCTCATTTAGCGAGAAGCATGAAGTTCATCACCACGCAGGCCTGAACAGCACTCCCTGTGCCAAGACAAGTGTGCCCTGTGCACAGTGCGTCGCCGTATTTCTGTAAGAGTAATTTTAATGCTATCATCGCGTAGAGGCCCAGACTTTGGAAGGTATTTCCTTCTTACAAATTTTTGGATAAAACCTCTCATGCACTTTTATTTTCTTTCGTGATTGCTAAATGGAATGTCCGTAAGTGCGTTCATTGTGCAGACTTAGACCTGTGTTACTAGGAACGAAATTTATTTATTTGCTAGTTTTAAAGGACGTACAACTGAAAATATTTTCACAACGGTCTGACAGTACTGATTTTTTTTGCCCCATTCCCCCTCCCCCAGTGGGCCCAGAGTGCCACGAGGGAACGTCCAGTTTCCCATGTTTCTTCCCTTATGGTAAAGTGGCCTGTCGCACAGCTGAGTGTTTCGTGCAGGCCTAGGTCTGTTTGGACGGCCTAATTCAACAAACACGTACAAATATACCTCCATTCCCCAACACGTCTTCATGGCATAGTACTGGCCCAAGAACTGGGATAAATTTTGTTGAAGATTCTAAGTGATTACTGCGGTGGTGTTAAGATACAGATAATCCGGTACATGACGCCGTGTAGTGTGGCGGATATATACCAAAATTTCTTAGGAATCTGCTGCCTTCAGCTTCAAAATGGAAGTTTGTTATCCGTGAAACTAGATGAAACACTTTCTCCCGAAACGTCGGTGCGTATGTACTATACGGCCTTACGTCGCAGATGACATTAACCCTGATATTTGAGATCTTCTCTCTTCTGGGATATTACGCAGCGTCGATTGGCAATATTTTACCGACGTTTCGGGAGAACGTATCAGTCCCATTTTGTGACCCTTGAAGAGGGGATAGATACGTTATCCCGAAACGTTCGTAAAGGATTACCACTCGAAACTACCTAACATTCCAGAAGAGCGCAAGTTTAGTCAGCATCGCGGCGGAAGGCCGAATCACGAATACTATGCTATTTACCCTTAGTCCATTACCTGTAACCGCGAGGCCGGCGTGTGCTGTCGGTTCCTGCTTTTATGTGATATGACAACCCGGTGCTAGAGACGAAAACTATCGTGACTTTTGTTTAGTGTTATTGGGTTCTGGGTACAAATGAGGTGTGGAAGGAAAGACAGTCACAGAAAAGTGGGGTTGAAGTCAGAACAGCTCGAGAATTTATGTCTCTACATACCAGGCAAAGGCCGCGCTTTGATCCAGGATCATTTTACTGAAGGATTCACACCAAAGAAACACGCTAACAAACAAATGGATGTAAAAGAAGAGTAAAAACATGACTGACACTGTAGGCTACATCCCCTACCTAAGGGGTTGGCATTTAAAAATGGGGTGTCAGAGGGATGTTACAACTTCCTTATTGTGAGAGAATTCTCGACAACAGAAACGTTCCTGAGAGTTTGCATACAGCAGTCGAATCGAGTTCCGTGGACTCGAACTCAGTGTGCCTGAGTAATATGTTGCAAAGTCACACGCATTTGTTTTGCATATCATTCCCGCATGAAGGGCGTAATGCGGCGTGATTCGAGGCTAACAAAGCTGACGGTCTGCCGTTAAGACTTCGCCGACACTTCCACTCGGTTCTACCCGACTGTACTCGATTCGGTTCTTTCCCCGAAAACAAAAGTGTGACCATAAGAAGCTAAGTAGAGGCGGTCGTCGCTGTTCTTGGCAATGGCTTCATACCACTCACTTCACATGCTTCCTTCAGGACTCTTGCCATACACGAATTTTCGGAAGAAGCTTCTTCCGAAACGTTGCGTATCTTGTTGGTGGGGGTCAAAGGAAAAAGTCCTGAAGGCAGTTTGTGAAGTGAGCGGTAACTAGACACTGGCGCCGTCTGTTCCAACTGGGATTTGAGTGAGACATCATAAAGTATTACTCATACGCGTGTTGTTATTTTTCGACAGTCCCCAGTGGGACAGGGCCTCCTCATTGTCGATGCTTCACGATCACACTGAGACACACATCACAGTCGGTAGGACTCCTCTGGATGAGCGATCAGCCCGTCGCAGAGACCTCTACCTGACAACACAAACACTGTACAAGAGACAAGCATCCATGCCCCCTGGTGAGATTCGAACCCACGATCCCAGCAAGCGAACGGCCGCAGAACTACGCCTTAGACCACGCGGCCACTGGGATCGGCACTGTTAAACGATAGAAGGATAAACAATCTAAGAGCTTTAACCTTTTAAAACCTAGCGGTAACTTTTCGTACTACACGGTTTAACATTCAAAGAATCCACGTGGTGCTCACATTGCATCAATGTGTTTTGTATGGATCTCAGAATAAACAGCAACTTTTGCCTTATAAAACATTAAGAGACTGGTTTTTATAACAGAAGTGGAGAGTGTTTACTGCGCGATACGCACTGAGTCCTTAAATAAAACAGATACGCTTCGTCCTTAAAGGGTTAAAATGCAAGCAGTGTGTCGAGTGTTGTTGTGCTGCGCTGGCGACATAAACTGGGCCCCGTGATCCATATCGAGTTTGGAACAGAGCAGAACAATAGTCAGTCGTTGTTCCTGTGTGCCGAGTTAGTAACACAGTAACTGCTGATTGCTGTTTGACCGCATTGCGTCAGGATGCTTGTCAGCAATATTTACAGCGGTCACTCCTTCGTCTGGGGTCTTTGAAAGTCGGGCCAAACGCTGCCTCGTGTTATTTCCTTTACGATTTCAAAACGTATTTCAAATTTTTTCCGGTTGGTCGTGTTGCAGCAACACCTGGACATGCCTCCGCCAAGCAGTTAGAGCTTCCGTTGTCTTTAAGCCAAAAATTTGTAAGCCCAAGGGAAACAACGTTCCTTTTTTCGTAGTGTTCGGACAAGCTGGTCTGCAGAGACAGGCATGGGGAGTTCAGGGAAAAGGCAGTTGGAGAAATTACTTTCAACACAGAGAAATGACTAAAGTGATCGTGTCTATTCAAAAGACCAATTTTCAAGTCGCAGAACAGGCGATTTGTTGACGAAAAAGCAGATGAGGTGAAAAATGTGCAGTGTCATGTATTCGATGCGAGCCTCAGATTTGTTTTCTAAGGAAGACTAACGTCTGCTGAACTGAGACACCACACAGTCTGTTAGAAATTTACCGACGTTTCGAGCGGACGTACTGCCTCACTCTTCAGGGTAGAAGAGCGTTTTCTCTGAAAAGTTTCGTAAATCTTTACCAGACTACACCCCGTCATAACCCAGAAGACGGTAATCCTAAAATTTTGTGGCCACTGTCCATTCCGCCCTCTCCTGCTATCCAAATGAACGGGTTAGCTCGGTCAGTATAGTGACTAGGCTATGGGTTGTGGGCTTGAGTAATTTTGGGATGTCAGGCAGCGTTGATTGGCAGTTTGTTACTCACGTTTGGGACACATCCTTCGTGCAGCGTTCATTGGTAGCTACGTACC
The DNA here is from genome assembly GCA_013340265.1 of Coptotermes formosanus. NCBI lineage: Eukaryota > Metazoa > Arthropoda > Insecta > Blattodea > Rhinotermitidae > Coptotermes > Coptotermes formosanus. Next base: position 2,893,357 of record BLKM01012983.1, on the reverse strand, counting down.
GATGTTTCGGAACGAACTATGTGTCCAGTTTCAAGGGTCAAGCAATCCAAGAATAATGCCGGGAAAAATTAGATGCGTAATTGCACAGGGAATGGTGCGGGCGGTGTTTGGAACTGAGAGAACGTGACGCTGTTTATGGCATTCTTTTTCTAAGCCGTGACCCTTGAAACTGGGAACCATAATTTGTCCCAAAACATCCGTAGGTGATCCCCGTGGCCGCGCGGTCTAAGGCGAAGGTCTGCGGCCCAGCGCTTGCTGGGATCGTGGGTTCGAATCCCACCGGGGGGCATGGATGTTTGTCTTGTACAGTGTTTGTGTTGTCAGGTAGACGTCTTTGCGATGGGCCGATCCCTCGTCCAGAGGAGTCCTACCGACTGTAGTGTGTGTCTGAGTGTGATCAAGTGAAAATAAACAACCTCGACACCTGCTGTGAACAGGTAGGTAGAAGAGGTGAGGACTACGAAACAAAACGAAACGAAACATCGGTAGCTAACTACCAAACATCGGTAGCTAACTACCAAACATCTGTAGCTAACTACCAAACAATGGTAGTTAACTACCAAACATCGGTAGCTAACTACCAAATATCGGTAGCTAAATACCAAACATCGGTAGCTAACTACCAAACATCGGTAGCTAACTACCAAACAACGGTAGCTAACTACCAAACATCGGTAGCTAACTACCAAACATCTGTAGCTAACTACCAAACAACGGTAGTTAACTACCAAACATCGGTAGCTAACTACCAAATATCGGTAGCAAACTACCAAACATCGGTAGCTAACTACCAAACAATGGTAGTTAACTACCAAACATCGATAGCTAACTACCAAACATCGGTAGCTAACTACCAAACAACGGTAGCTAACTACCAAACATCGGTAGCTAACTACCAAACATCGATAGTTAACTACGAACAATGGTACCTAACTACCAAACATCGGTAGCTAACTACCAAACAACGGTAGCTAACTACCAACAATGGTAGCTAACTACCAAACAACGGTAGCTAACTACCAACAATGGTAGCTAACTACCAAACATCTGTAGCTAACTACCAAACAACGCTGCGCAACGCGACAGAAGAGCGAAGACCTTTACACGGCCGCGGAAGCCTGAGACCACGCAACTAAAAACTGACTAAATACAGTATAGATACATTTCCGAACACGATAACGTGGCTGCAGTGAGTTCATAACGGACAGGTCTGTAAGTATGCCAGACCATGACGCGTGTGACTGAAGTGACTGTAGGCGACTTGTGTGCTTCCGATAGTCACAGCAAGCGCCATATCACATGAAGAGTAAAATTAGTGACTTCATTGATTGGGTCCATCTTACTAAAGACACCACGTCACTCAAGGCCATGAACCTAGCCAGAACACGGTACAGATTAATTCGTTCAGTGAGGCAATACCTCTCCCCTGCTCGTTAGAGCACCCACCACACTTACGGCGAAAGAACTCGCCTAATTGTTCGCCAGGAACGCGGTTTGCTCTCGCGGTCTGGCGGAGATATTCCGCGTAGGTCATTTGGTCACTTGGCCGTCCATAAAAGCAACGTCACGATCATGCAAAGCACGTTTATGGGTGACAAGTGTTACACTTTACAAACACACCAACATTATTTGACTTCGACCTGCATGTATGTTTATTTAACGACGCTCTGCTTAGATCAGAATATATGTCAGTGCAATGACCCAAGGTTTACTGACAGTGAATTGGAAGGAAAGAGGCATGGAATGATCTGAAGAACTGTACAGGCGCCTGAGCGGAGGTACTGAAGAAAAATGTGAGAAGGCTGCCAGTACCTCTAGTTGGACTTAAAATATTTCCTGTTTTAACTTAAGTTTAATGCAACATACTCCCTTGTGTTTACACATTAGCCGAGTACAGGTAACTGCGCGGTCTAACGCGTGGGTCTGCGGCCGCTCGCTGGCTGGAATTGCGGGTTCGAATCCGTCCTGTGGCGTAGATGGGCTCTCTGTTGTGACTGGTTAGTTTTTTTCAAGTAGAGGTCTCTGCGACAGGCCGATCCGTCGTTCAGAGGAGTCCTACAGTTTGTGTGTGTGTGTGTGTGTGTGTGTGTGTGTGTGAGTGAGTATGTGAGTGAGTATGTGAGTGTGTGTGTGAGTGTGTGTGAGTGTGTGTGTGTGAGCGTGAGCGTGAGCGCGTGAGTGTGTGTGTGAGTGTGTGTGAGTGAGTGTGTGTGAGTGAGTGTGTGTGAGTGTGTATGTGAGTGTGAGTGTGTGTGAGTGTGTGTCACTGAGTGTGATAAGGTGTAACAATAACAATCTACACCTACAATGGGTAGGCAAAAGGGGTTAGAATAAGAAAGAACGTTTACATATTAATTGTTTAATTAGCGAGACATTTTCAAGCAAATCTCTCCGTTAATTACGTAAAGATGATTTGAATGTGTGTGTTTCAGTTCTGATGGACAATCATCAAGGGATGTGTAAGAATTAAAAAATATAGATGACACCATAAACACCACATAACGGTGTTTATGGTGTTTTAAAATTTTATCCTTTTTTTTTAGTTTCATCTTCCGTTTTTGACATTTTTATGAACAGTCTGACGACGGTTCCTCAGGAATGGAACATCCACATTTATAGAGAAGTGTAATATGCAGATGGATAAGTAGAATTTCTGCACGCCGTGTCTGTGACAGTTACTATCGTTTGATTTGTAACACCACGTAGTCTGATAACTAATTGCTAGAAACTGCGGCGTTAATCCCAGAACACTGAACTTTATAAAGATGGATAAAAAATGATATTTTAAAAATGGAAGTTGAATGTTATTAGCCCAAGACCTTCTCCACTGGCAGCCACGGTACTCGCGACTTCGAAGTTCAGTGCTGTGATACTTCGCTCTTCACCTTCCACACATTCTCTTCTCTCCACAATTTAATTCCTCAGCTGTACAAATCTTACATTATTTCCCACGTTATTTGGAACTCAACTGCCGCTCTGAAGCACCCAGCAATTTAATTTCAACTACACATATTTTGTAAACATGCCAAAGTGCTCCATCTCGTTGATACGTTAGACCTATATTTAGATTTGTGCAGACATCTGGGTAAGCAAGCTGACTGAAAGCGATGCCAGTTTGTTGCTGTAATTAGGGCAGAAAAGGATGAGGTAGGGAAAGTTTTATCCCTCTCGTATTAAGCCCAGCAGTCACAGTGAAATTTGGCTCGATGAGATGTACTGTGCACGTGCTTAAGCCTAGGCGTACATGAGTTTTAAATCTTCCAGGGCGGTGAGGTTTCTAATTGTGTTTCTCTGCGCCGTGACGCTGTCTGCTGCACGCAGAAAGTACTAAATGTTGTGGATGGAAATACTGCTGCCACCTCCATAAGGGAAACTTCTTCAGCCTTCCACATGGGACAGATGGGTTGTTCCGAAACGCCGGTAACAAACTACTACTCGACGCTGCGTAAAGTACCAGAAGAGTGCAAATCTCATTTGCACTGCGGCGGAAGCCTAAAATCACGCTGATGTTTTTTTACAGACAGACAGACAGGCATGCAGGCAGGCAGTCAGGCAGGCAGGCAGGCAGGTAGGCAGGCAGGGAATGACAAAGTGACAAACAAATGGACAGAGAGGTATCACCTGTCACTAAGACATTAGCTTTGTTCTGTAAAGAACACCTGAAATTATAGGAATGTCTTATAAATGGATTTCCTTCCCATGCCATTTTACAAATCTAACTTTAGATGGCTCAGATGTCTTTAAGAGTCGTTTTCTGCTCGATTCTTGTATGTTTGCGTGAAATAATGGACTGTGTCGAACACGCTGTAAGTGACAGCCTGAAGTGACTCGACGTCTTTTATTTGCTTACCCCTCACATTCCTGCGACGTCACTGCACCCCAAAGTGAGTAATGTTCGTCCCCCTGCCAGGCAGCTACCTCGCCGACCCCCTTGCCACTTACCCGTGGCGGATGTGCGCGATAGGGACGCCTGGCTTAGAACTCAGGCCCGCCTTTAAGTGTCACCTAAGATTTGTTACAGCTCATTCCTCAGGCCAGGCTATTTTAGCGAGTGAAACAATTACAGAGCCCCGTGAGCCTGTGCAGGCTGAACAACTTAACAGCCAGTGTGCGCGTTACCGCTACTGTTTCCTTAGGCCAGTGCCGTCCAGGCTCAGGTGGCTACCCAAAGGAGGGCCGCGGGGCATCTGACGTGGGGTAGCGAGAGGGTTTTGTGGAGAATTCGATAATTATGAAAAAGAATAAAAATTTTTATCTAATTCAAACAGAATGATTGAGAAAATGTAATTATTGAATGTGTGTTTATTAATGCTTGGTGTATTTAATATGGTCCCGTAAAATATTGAATATGACAAGTAAGAGCTAAAATTTAGTATTTTTCAATAAGTGTCAATGTTACGTGGTGTTCAAGAAAGCCATTAGTGTTCGTTCATTTAGAGTAACTATCGCTGACTGTCGCTGTTTCCATGGTGGGGTCGCGGGTCACATACCGTCTGCTACTTCAGGGTCACACACGTGAAAATTTTATAACAGCTGGCTTAGGCAAACATTTTAATTTAATTTTACGTACCACCCAGTTTAACTTTCACAAATTCCACATGGTGCCCACATTGCTTTTATGTGTTTTGTACGGATCTCAGAACAAACAGCAACTTTTGCCTTATAAAACATTAAGAGACTGGTTTTTATAACCGAAGTGGAGAGTGTTTACAGCGCGGTACGCACTGAGTCCTTATATAAAACAGATACACTTCGTCTTTAAAGGGTTAAGAACGTTCCTCGAAGTGACATCGTGTGGTCGGTTCGAGTCTGTAGGACTACAGGGTGTCACGTTTCAAAAGAGAACGCCCTGTATTGTCACTGTTGTGAGAACGTCAGTTTAACAAAATATCTCTTGGGCGTGCATTCTTTGTGTGTTTGTGTTTGTGCGTGTGTTCAAAACTTTACGTGTCACTATTAGGCCCCTATATATAGGCTTCAATTTATAACGTTGCCACTATTTTTACTCATACGAATTCCGAGAAATGTAGCGCTGAGTAGTTAGAATAAGCTTCCTCGTCTAGTCGTTAATGAATTAAAACCTCGGATTGTTTAAAATCCTCGTTTGTTATTAACGGAAATGTATAAAACCGGTGTGTTGTCGGAAGCTTTAAATCTGGTGTGTCCACGCCATTTCCCAACCAGCAGTTGCGTACTACTGAATAAATTCCACAGGCATAATGATGTCCGTCCGAAAGAGAACTTCGACATCCACTAATTGTTTGCACGTGTTTATCCCGTGCTGTGTTCTGGTAGGCCTTCCGTAGCGTACCAAATGTTGCCTCTGTGAGGCAGGGCACCGCCACACTCTAATGACCCCAAGCTGTAAAGCTGAGACCCCACTGAACAGGGTTGGCTGGGTACAGGTCAAATGTTATGCCATTTTACCTAACTCCGGAATGTTCTACCGCGAACTGGCTGAAGTTATGTTAGAATGGAATGGGAAGTACTCGCTTGTTTATTTATCATATATAAATGTTTCAACTACTTGGGTAGCGTGATAACAAATGATGCAACGTGTACACGTGAAATTAAATCCAGAGTTTCCATGGCAAAAGCAGCATTAAACAAGAAGAAAACTCTTTTCACAAGCAAATTTAAGGAAGAAACCAGCAAAGCGCTACACTTGAAGCGTAGCTTTGTGCGGTGCTGACATGTGGACACTTACGAAATTGGGCCAGAAATACTGAAAAGTTTTGGAATGTGGTGCTGGGGAAGGATGGAGAAGATCAGCTGGACCGATCGTGTCAGAAATGAAGAAGCATTACAAAGAATCAAGGAGGAGGGGGAATAGCGTACGTACAATAAAAAGAAGAAAGGTTAAATGGATTGGTCACATCTGGTGTGAGAACTGCCTTCTAGAACACGTTATAGAGGGAAAGATACAGGGAAGGATAGAAGTGAGGGAAGACGAGGAAGACGACTTAAGCAGCTACTGGATGACCTTAATGAAACGAGAAGGTACGGGAGACTGAAACAGAAAGCACCAGGTCGCAGTCTGAGGAGAATTCACTGCGAAAGAGGCTAGAATTCATTACAAATCTGATTTAGCCATGCAAAATTAAGACTGTTTTTTTCATAACATTAATTAATAGTCATTAAAGTGTGTGCGTGCGTGCGTGCGTGCACAGGTTTGTGTGTCTATGGTGGCACTGGGACGATTTTCTCTCCTGGCACTTCAGTTCTCTTCCGAGTTGTAATATTTCTGAATCCCTGGAGTTCTGCACATCCACGTACTCTTTATGTTACACCCTGACTCTGACTGTGGCAGCATCACCAAACAGACTACAAACCACAAAATCTGTTCTACAGACTCTGGCACTTTGAACTCTGCGACCAACGTGTTCGTGTAACAAATCATTTTAGAGTTGTCGAAATTCTTTCGCAAAAGTCACTGAAAACAAAATATGTTTACACTTAATTATAAGCTAAGTAATATTTATGATCGATATTAATTCCTTCTTATCTTTCCAATAAATTGCGTTTTAATTGTCACGTGACCGCTATCTACGTAACTCCATTCTAGAATTCCAGTAGTGGCAACACGCTTCAATGGAGCGACACGGCATAACAACAATAAATATTAAAAATTTGCCTATAAGTTTAAACGACAACAAGAGATAGAAAGCGTAAGTGGAGATAACCAGCACGCCGTCTGCAGCGCACTTCATAAATCGTACGTTCCAACTGCACAGATTTTTAATCCTATGGATCAACTGTAATTAAAGCTAACTGTTAATATCACTATAAACTTTAGTCTTTATAGTTTGACGCTTGTACTTACTCATTTTAGGTGTAGAGGGATATTGTTGCACCTGATCACACTCAGTGACACTCACAGTGCTCACACTCGGGAGCAGAAGGGAGGACCAGATCAGTTGAACCGACGGCGTAAGCAATGGGAAGGGATTACAAACAATCAGAAGGAGACAAACGTCCTGTGTACATAGACAGAAGGAAGGCTGGGTTGGTCACACCGTGAGTAGGAACTGCCTTCTGGGACACCCTGTTGGAGAAAAGATAGAGGGAAGGACGGAAGTGACGGGAAAACGGCGAAGAAGACGTCCACAGCTACTCAATGATCTTAAAGAAAAGACAGGATACTGGATATTGAAAGCGACCGCACTCTGGAGAATTCGCTTCGGAAGGGGCTATGGAACTATAGTTAAGACAGACTCGAAAATGAATGAATGAATGAATTAATTAATTAATTAATGAACGAATGAATACATACATAAATAAGCAAATGATTTAACTAATTTTGAATCCTTCTTCAGAATCGCAAATTCGTCCAGAAGTATAACACTCTATTAATGTTACACCTCCAAAGAAACAGGGCGTAAATATTTCTCCTAAATATTAATTACATTGTCTCAAAATATTCCCGGCGCCTGGAAGCATTCCACGCTCTAAACCCCTATTTAAATGTGCACACACCTCGCCTCGCTCAGCCGTTTGTTGCTGTATCGGAGAGCTGTCAAACAACAAGCTATATTGACAGTGCAGCACAGCAAACAGCAGTGCAGCAGCAACCAGACGTTTTAAACCGGGAAAAGCTTACGGGTGCGCACCCGGAACTTTTCACTCCTAGGCCTGACAACGCGGCTCTATAGCTCGTATATTTATGTTGTATTTTAAAAATTGTTATAAAAATCTTGCCCTAAGTACAGCTGCACCGTGGCACTGTCTGTATCTGCAGCTATACACATACAGACATACCTACATTCACATGACTCACTCACATAATGTAAATCAAAATATCCAATTTTCTTGCGTTTTTAATTTCATCTAAGACATACTAAGTTATTTTACACTATTTTTCAAAATTCTAATGTGTTAGTCGTCAGCCGATTTCAGTGACCGATTTCGGTTAAAGGGTAAATCAAAACATTTAATACAGTAGGGTTTACAACACGCGCATTTTTTTTTATTTCGATTTTGGGGGGGCTGGACCCTGGCACCACCCATTTAGTCGGGCCATGAAAGTTTAGATTAATTTTGCTGAGCAAAATATGCTGAGCTTGCAGTGTTCAGCCATTATGTTTGTAACTGCAGAGTATGCCTGTCTTATAACTGCTGAATCCACATCTCTTTCACCACAGGGTGTGCACCGAGCACAGATACGGAAATAAAGATTTTTAAGTCCGTGACTAAGAAGGTTGTTGTCTTCTGGGTTATCACCACGTCTAGCGATATTTCACAGAATGATATGGGCAGAACGTCCTTCTGAAAAGTCGGGACTCTTCTACCAAAACTGACGTAAAATAACTGGCTTAGAGACCAGGATTCGGGACTGAAACCTCTATGCAAAACCTGCGCGTTTTTTCTCTTCGTTATTAAAATAAAATTTGTAGTTTAAGGTTTTTGTTTTAGGTTTAGCTACTCCACTTGTTTTAGTCTTGTAACACACTTTATCCAGAACTGTTCATTTCCATAATATTAAAAGTACATGCCGGTAAATAATTTCCTTCTTCATATGGCCACAAATTTTCTATTCACTGAAGATAAAGTTGAGCGCAGAATTATGCAATTTCTTACGCGGTAATAAGAAAGGCTGTACGTTAAATACTTCGTATTGCAGCTGGGCTTACTTAAAATCACAAAAAAAAACTTAACAAGCCTTGAAGATCTCTAAGAAAAGTGATGTAAAGTAGCGTTTGATAAAATTTGGCAAATGAAAAATGAGAAACTTGTTTCGCTAAAGAGAAGAGGCAAGACAGTGATTTCGTTGAGAAAGCAAAGAACAAGATCTGTGGGTTTGAGGCGTTGCGGAACTTCACGGCATATTTTCCATCTCGTGAGGCAAAGCAGTCTCTGGAACAGTGAGCGCAGAGACAAGGGATCGTGTTTTGGCCAGACAGGTGCTTCCTTTCAAAACTCATCTGTAGCAACCCGGTGCCAAAACTCACAGAAAGGCAGAATGACTGGTCTCTTGAATCATATACAAGGGAGAAGGCCGTTCGGGGACAAACTGGTGATTACCCAAGACACTCTTCTTGTTTTCATGAAGCCACTGTATAGAGAGAGGTCTCTTTTTGGCCAAAATCCAAACTTCAATATTCAGTGTTCGCTGAAACTTTTTGTGGTTCATTTAAGGCCCTGTTCGTAGCTCATACTTCACTGTTTGTAAAGATAGGACGAGCTGCTGACGTTAGATGCACAGTGTCTGAAAGGAAACAGTCATTTTCCCACCGAAGTACTGTAGGAGCATTTGCCTGGACGGACTGATGAATCCCACAGGAAACTTCAAATCTGAGAGGACTGCAGAATAAAGCCTAGAATATTACTTCAGGCTGCTCAGTGGGACTGAAGTCAAGTTGGGTCGGGCCTTCCGCTGAAGGCGCCTGAAGCTGCGGTCCGAATTGCTGCAACAGCCATAAAGTAGCGCAAAGCCACAAAGGTTTGTATTAACCCGTCTCGCTTTTTCTTTTGTTTGAAACTTTGCAATACCTCACACCAAAATTCTGTAAGCACTTCCGTCTCACATATCCTAACTTCTTACATTTTAATATCCTATCAATATACGAGTACATTAAATGATTCAGGAAGTTCAAAGTTACGAATTTAAACGGACGTAACATGTTCTAAGAATGCCAGCTGACCGCCTGCCCCGAAATCTACTAAAGTACAAACCTCATGGTCGCAGGGCTTTGGGGAGACCACATCGCCCATGGACAGATCAGTTCTTGTAGTTGCAGAACGGGCAACGATACCCAAACTGCCAATGGGTAGAAGAAGGTCAATATACGTATCCTATGTAATTAACGAGGTTTCTGGTTGCTCAGTATCCTGTCAATATCCTGTCAATATCCTGTCAGTAGAGGTACCCAATATATTTCACGACCGATCCCAGTGGCCGTGCGATCTAAGGTGTAGGTATGAAGCCGCTGGGATGGCGCGTTCGAATCCCGCTAAGGGCATGGATATTCGTGTCCTGTGTTTGTTGTGTATTGCATAGCTAGCGGCCTCCGCGACGGGCTGATCACTCGTCCAGAGGAGTCCTACCAGCTGTGTGTGTGTGTGTGTGTGTGTGCCTAATTGTGCGATATAGAAAGCTGAACAGTGAGGCGGCTTAGGCCCGATTTAGGCTGTAACACCATAGAAATAGAATTATTTCGCGACGTTTCCGCTTACTTAAGCACTAGTGCACTTTCGGCTTCGTACTTTCGGACGTTTCCGTAAGCACTTTGTTTTTAAATACTTACAGTTCATGTCCCCCTTTCTTCTTGTACTTTCATGTGACCACTCCGAAATAAAAGAGCCGCGAAGGTTCTGACTGTACAAATCTGCGTGGGCATATTACACGTATAAAGAACGCGTCAAGTTTCAGCCCTGGTACCACACTACTCAAAATATTCCCCGCCAACCCATGGCAGTACTTTACCTCCTTCCCGTCCAGTATCTGCCATTATTTATGTCCTCCAGCTGCCCTGCTAGCACACTCTACTATTATCCTTTACTTTTCTTGCCCTTCAGTGTACCACGTCTTTCTCTTGTGTCCCTTCAGTATGCTGTCGCTTCTTACCTACTTCTCTTTTCTGCGTCATTCATTGTGTCTAGCCTTTCTTCCTTTATCTCTCAAATATTTTCCGTTTCACTTACCTACGACATCTAATGTATTGTTTCTGTTGGTATGTTACCAATTTCTTAATGTCTTTTGCTACTACGCAGTTCTTCCTTCTCTTTTCCCTCAAGCAATGTGCTGACAGGCTGTAAAACTCGCTTAGAATTCATTTTCTTGGAGTCCTCAAACATTTCCAACGGTTACAAGAATCACTGTCCTCAGGGAACTGTGTTTAGGACCTGCAAAATTCTGATATATAAGCCTGCCACTATTGACATTATGCCAAATTTTTCAGCTTCAAATAAAATAGCAGAAGACAAGACAGAATATATAAAATGTCACATCGAGAGAAAAATTCTATCCGTGCATTCTTTGCAGATATCGAGCAGAAATTTAACAACAAAGAAGACCAGAGAGCACTGTGCCAAAGTGACTGGGATATAACGTCACAAAAAGGGGCTGGTGAAAACTTAATTAGTTCCTGTCAGCACAGAACATGTAATGAATGATGTAGTTGTGTCGCGTTTTGTTGTTGATGTTCTCGGATGTAAAAGCAACAGAAATTAACGAGAAAACGCGCAATGTTTTCATAAGCGGCACACGCCCTCACCAACACTCGCCAACTCCGTCAGCCCAATAGAGTTAATTTCGAACCTCAAAGAGAACGCAGATAGTATCTCATGCAGAGACAAGGACAGAGTGCGTAAATAGATGAACAGTTAATGAGAGAAAATGTGGCAGGGGAGATAGAAACACAGATTTATTGAGGTCTGTGACGTCACTTGAAGACGCACGCACACAAACTGAAGCGTGGGTATCGCAAATGTTCAGCAGCTCAGGAAACCGTTCTGAACGCAGGAAACCGTTCTGAACGGTTGTTTAAATCTGCGTATTCCGTGTATTGTTATGAAGATTTACAGTCGATTTATTGTACCAACTGATGCACACAGTGTTCATTTATATTACATATATCGCCCCGATATGTTTCGGCTTTCGAAACACCATCTTCAGGGAGCACATAATGCCAAGTTATAAAACAATTGACAAAAGACAAGCCACTTGTTTATGGTTCCACAATCTGCAGGCAGCATCGGTGATATGATCAAACAAAGCTTATGTTAATCTGATCCTTATAGATAAAACATTAAAACATGATTAAAACGTCTCTTGTGAGTGAAAAACAGATTGCAACTACACATAAGCATTAGACAGTAGCAGCCCAGTAATGTGGCATTATGGATATCCGTCTAAAGCGGATCTGATCCCTGTTGCGTAGTGTTGTGTGTTGCGTAGCGTTTTGTGTTGTGTGTTGGTGCCAGCAGCATACTGTAATTGTAATCCGTTATTCACTCACAAGAGATGTTTTAATGATGTTTTAGTGTTTTATCTATAAGGATCAGATTAACATAAGCTTTGTATGATCATATCACCGATGCTGCCTGCAGATTGTGGAACAATAAACAAGTGGCTGGTCTTTTGTCAGTTGTTTTATAACTTGGCATTATGTGCTCTCTGAAGATGGTGTTCTGAAGGCCGAAACATGTCGGAGCGATATATGTAATATACAGCAACAATGTGTGCATTAATTGGTACAACCAATCACTGTAATTCTTCGTTCTAAACGCGTCTCTTTATGACAATTCAGGTGAGGCACAGCCAGTGTTTGTTAATTTTAAGTAACTATTACTCGCGAACGCATTTACAACTATTCGTATAACGGTATTTACAGCCGCCTGTGGGGCCCTGCAATAGCGATTAGCGACATTATGAGACGGGAAGGATACTAAAGTCGTGACGGAATTTCTGTTGCTTTCAATTCAAACATTTACCTGGAGCAGCCGAGGAAAACCACTAAGGTGTCATTCATGGTAGCCAGCCTGCGTGCACTGCGGGAAAAGCAGTGGCACGAACAAGCGGTCGGGTGCCCCGGCGACTCGATAATCGGGGGTTCCCTACAATTTTTAATTGCCTTACTCCCAGGTTTCATAACAGGGACCCAGAATATTGTCTTGTTTTCAGAAGAACGGAATTCAGTCCGAAAGATTCCGAAACAGATCGTTGCGCTCTGTCAACCTCTGTTCCCCTCCAGGAACGTGTGGACTGTGGGGGTGTCGGCTACGCCATTGGAAGTGGGAGGGCTTATTGCCAGACCGCGACATTCAGTTGTTTCTCATATTATCCGTGATTTCACGCTTCCGCAGCGATGTAGGAGTAGTGTGCCCTCTTCTGGCCGATATTCGAACTGCGCATCTCCCGAATACGATGCAGTAGTTTTACCACTTCAACCAGTTAGTTCTTTGGAACGAAAATGTAGAAACCCCTGTCGTCGCCTGCTTGTAACAGAACAGAGAAATATTATACAGTGTAAGAGCAGCCTGACAGAAGCAGTGACAAGATAAAACGTCGAGTCAACATAATCGAAGAAGAAGAGACAGACAAAAGCAAGAGAGCAAGAAGCAAGCAGATTGCTTGATGCTGGCAGCTAGTATTCAAAGAACTTACCGACGGCGACCGAAGGATAAAAGACGCAGTTGGCAGGCGTGATTGATGTATACATCTGTCGCTATAAGATGCGTAAATAACGGAGTCTCGACACGCCGCTTTGTGACATATTATATTCGACAGTCCTACCAAATTTAATTAAGAAGTACTAAAAAAACCCTAAAACCTGATAATTTGTGTAAAATAAACTCTCAGCAAAATATTAAAGCTTCGCTATTCCTGAAAATGTGTCTGCATGTTACGGACGGCCATGCAATGTAAGTGCAGAAGTATAGCGTTTGAAGCCATTACGCAAAGGCCATAACAGTCTTTTAAAATTATTCATTGTTTACTGTGCATATGTTCTGAAATTAACTAATTAAACAAAATCATTGCATATGGAGTAACAACGGGCCTTCAGTCCCCGTTTCCGATGGATGTCGGTCTACAACGCACTATCGTCACGGCAGTAGCAGGAACGCGACGCAGCAAATGACGGATGGCTTTATACTTTTAATTGATCATTCCTGAAAGTTAGAAATACTATAGACTTTTTATACGTAACTGGGGGCACGCGGTGGCGCAGTTGGTTGAGGCACTGCGCTGCAAGCCGGAAGGTCGCGGGTTCGATTCCAGAAGGTGTTATTGGAATTTTTCACTGATTTTGGCCCTGGGGCCGACTCAGCCTCTAACAGAAATAAGTACCAGAAATATTTCCTGGAGGGTAAAGTCGGCCGGTGCGTAGGGTTGACAACCTTACCACCTCCAAGTGCCGACTGTCTTATAATCTGCGAGCCTCAACCTCGTGGAACCCTCAGGTCCTGTCCAGGCCTGTGATGGGACTGCTTTACATTTTTACACACAACTAAACAAATAGCTTAAGAGAAAATTCTTGATACAGCAATCCACATACAGGCCTACGAACACGTTATTATTAAAAAAAATTATTCCCTACGGACCCTTGATATTAACACAATAGACGTACACTCCCATCGATTTAGTGATATCTAAAAATAGTGCCATTACCGAGGGCCTATGTGTAATCATATTTTTTAAAATATAAATCCGTGGGCCCACACTGTGTTTCCAGTAATAAGGTTTTTGTCATGTTAGATTCAAATCCCGATATATCGGATATATGTCTGTGGGCCTTTAGACAATTCGACGGAGGTGTGGACAGACAGAAATAAATAACTTGGAATCGCTCATTATTTTGAATTTATGAGTGGTTCTTTGTTGTAAAAATAAGAAGTAATTTTTTGGAAAAAAAATCGGTACCCGTTATCAGGCAAAAGAGAAATCAGTAGCTGCACCATGCAGAGTCAGACTGTCACCTGAAGGCGTCGGAAGGTCTATCGCACTAGACACGAACGTATAAAGGAACTGTCACTGACGGGTGAGCTAATAGAAACTAATGAATTTCTACCCAGTAAACAGAGTCAGCCCAATCAGTTCTGCGACACGTTACACAAAGCTGATAGACACAAACATAACACAACTTAACAGGAATAGGAAAGAAGCTGAAAAACTGACGAACAAGTTAGGCAACATTCCACACCAAGTGCAGAAAATTTAGAGCCTGCTTCATGATGGGATGAAATGTTTAGTAGAAAAAACAGCCGTGCGTTACCAAATACAGGTAAATACTGCAACCAGTCGGCACAACATAACGAACAAGAACAAAGCTACGGGTTTCTGGCTACAAATTGTTAGTCATTCTTTTATTTGGGGGTCTGGCGAAGGCTAGTCATTTTTAGCCAAACATGTGGCCTTGTCCTAGCTCAGTATATCTTGTGCTGACTGAGCGAAATATTCAATTGTAAAATTGCTTTCTTTACATCCAATCGATTCATCACATTGCTAAGAACCGATCTGGTTCCCGAAACTTGGTGTTTCAATTCTTTATTTTAAAGAAAAATGATAAGGGACAAACTTCCACGAGCGAGTAACTCCAAGCAGGATACGTTATCCTGAGAATCATGCAGAAGGAATGAAAAGGTTCCTAATTCCACTGAGTGCGCTTAGCTCATCTTGCCCTCACGAGTGCTGGTCCAAGTGGATGTAATTGTTAATGCACGTCCAGACACGCTTGTTGTTTGGTGTTGGAGCCATGTTTGACAAGAGCAGTAAGCTCTTTACGGCGTACGTGAAGCAGTCAAGCGGCTGACTCAAGTGCCGGCTGCTTCAGCAGAGTGTTCTAAGTTCCCTCCCTTATTCAGTCTTCCAGCTCCAAAAATAATTCACAGCAGTTTTCTGACCATAAATCCAGCCCTGCAGTT
Organism: Coptotermes formosanus; assembly: GCA_013340265.1. Lineage (NCBI taxonomy): Eukaryota > Metazoa > Arthropoda > Insecta > Blattodea > Rhinotermitidae > Coptotermes > Coptotermes formosanus. The sequence goes on along the minus strand of BLKM01012983.1, from coordinate 2,877,994 downwards.
CCAGTCCGGTGAAAATAAAATAATATAATAAAAAATATTATTTATTTGGAAAACTATTTATTAGATATATGTTTAATTTATATTACCCTCACTTATTTAATTTCTTTCCACGTCTGCAGTCTGTATTTTATCTGGAGAATTTAAAGTTGTTTTGCGATATTTCTCTTTCCAACATGGCTACAATGTCCAAATTTGATTAGAAATTTTATAGTTATATACAGCTTGTACTTGTTACTGTGATCTTTTTTAGTCTATTTTAGTTGTTTCAGCCAGCTGCTGAAAGGTGGTCTAAAGTTACTGGGTGCACATCCTTCTCTTTTGCAGCCTTTACAATAAACACTATAAAATACGACGCTGTAAGAATCAGTCTGCAGATAAAAGCGTGGTTAAAAAACCAAACGCCTTCTTCTCGTATCCTAGCAACAGCACTACAACATAATATGGTATGCTAAACCGAGCGCAGAAACTTTCTGCCTACGTGATTTTCACCATATCCTAGAAAAGGGGCTCTTTTCTGGGTTTCTCTGAGCGACACGTTATGTGTGAGAAGGTACTGTCTAAATTTACCATTTTGTATGCTATTCTCTTCTTTCTTATAGCCTAGCTTCATTTGTCTATATCTAAATGCCTTCTCAGTAGTTTAACTGCGCTTTGTCCCTTGCTTCGTCACAACACTGTAGAAGTGACCACTTGCTAGTATTTCCACTTCACAGTAAGGTACAGGTAAAGCAATCCCTGGACAGGCCCTGAGGGTTCCAGGAGGTTAAGGCTCCCGGATTTCAAGACAGTCGGCATATGAAGGTAGTAAGGTTGTCAGTCCTACACGCCGGCCGTCTTTACCCCCAGAAAATATTCCTGGTACTCATTGCTGTTAGAGGCTGAGTCGACCCCAGGGCCACAAGGATTATGTCAATGAAAAATCCCAGTGACATCATCGGGAATGGAACCCGCGACCTTCCGGTTTGTAGCGCAGTGCCTCAAGCAACTGCGCCCCATTTAGTTCACAGTAAACAGAATAAAACTGCTCGCATGCGTCACAAAGTTATCGGTATAGTCTAGCGAAAATATGTGCCCTGTTGTTCTGCTAATAATATAGGGCCTAATTGCGAACTTTCTGTCCCACATAGTATTGTCATGTAAGCCTATAGGCCTAACAACAGAAGACAACACGCAACAGCGAGCGGGCAAAATTATCTACCTATATAATTTTCCCATATCTTAAAAAATGTGCTATTTTTCAGGATTTCCCTGAGCAGAAGGCATGAAATCGCATTGTACTTGCGTATTATTCTAATATGTTGCTATGTTCAAACATAGACATCTTCTCACATATTCCGATACGCAGGCTAACGTTACTCCTGTGTCACTGTCCTTCAAAAGACGGGCACACAAAGTGCGTGATATCACAGCAGGGGATTTACCTGATCTTTCAAAGTGACGCTCTTTACCCAAGTACGGTTTAGAACCCAGCAATCTTTATGTAAGTTCTGACGTCTCTCCCACTGCGTCCCGTAATTCTTGTTCTACACCATCGCTAATTGGAATTAAAGAAGCACAAAGTCATCGCGTATCATAAAACAGGAAACGGGGCAATGGAAAACAAGTCATATTTTGTAACCCAGAACGTGATCCCCGATAACGCCCTGTACAAAGGACATGACCTGTAGATTAAACGATCCAGGATGATGTAGACACACACAAAAACAGCCACACAGATAAGAGACCTATTCTGTGGAGCGTATAAACAAATCTCTTTCCACAACACCGTCGGCGCGCAGCACCACTATACGTTAAAGTGTTAAATACCGCGAGACTTTGGCCGCGTTTGTGAACGTGGCTGCGAACATGAAGGTCTCTGGAAATGCTGAGATTTTGTCGATTATCTCAGAAACCACGCCATTATCAAGAAGGATTTAACTCCTTGGAAAAAAGAGACGCATTTTGTTATTACTGTACAATGCACAGTAATGTTCAAACGCAAATCTGTGTCTGCAAGAGAAGGGCTGTGGGAAGTACGGAGTCCTGAAAGAACGATGTCAGTTTCCGCAACGCAGGGAGTGCAAGTTGCGGCGAAACGGCTTTATTTAGCCATTTGAAGACGAAGCGTATCTGTTTTATATAAGGACTCAGTGCTTACCGCGCTGTAAACACTCTCCACTTCGGTTATAAAAACCAATCTCTTAATGTTTTATAAGGCAAAAGTTGCTGTTTGTTCTGAGATCCGTACAAAACACATAAACGCAATGTGGGCACCACGTAGAATTTTTTAATGTTAAACCTGGTGGTACGTAAAGTTACCGCTAGGCTTTAAAAGGTTAAACAGAACGCGTCATTCAATTCTTGCCGGTCCCAGTGGCCGCGCGGCCTAAGGCGTGGGTCTGCGGCCAAGCGCTTGCTGGGATCGTGGGTTCGAATCCCACCGGGGGCATGGATGTTTGTCTTGTACAGTGTTTGTGTTGTCAGGTAGACGTCTCTGCGACGGGCCGATCCCTCGTCCAGAGGAGTCCTACCGACTGTGGTGTGTGTCTCANTTATAGGGCAAAAGTTGCTGTTTGTTCTGAGATCCGTACAAAACACATAAACGCAATGTGGGCACCACGTAGAATTTTTTAATGTTAAACCTGGTGGTACGTAAAGTTACCGCTAGGCTTTAAAAGGTTAAACAGAACGCGTCATTCAATTCTTGCCGGTCCCAGTGGCCGCGCGGCCTAAGGCGTGGGTCTGCGGCCAAGCGCTTGCTGGGATCGTGGGTTCGAATCCCACCGGGGGCATGGATGTTTGTCTTGTACAGTGTTTGTGTTGTCAGGTAGACGTCTCTGCGACGGGCCGATCCCTCGTCCAGAGGAGTCCTACCGACTGTGGTGTGTGTCTCAGTGTGATCAAGTGAAAATAAACAACCTCGACACCTACTGTGAGTAGGTAGAAGAGGGAAGGACTAAGAAAAGATAAGAATTAAACACTTCCGATTTTGTCACTGTTCCCTTATCACCAGTAGACAAGTGAACTGCCGTGTATTTGTCACGCGCTCAAGCCTGAAGTGACGACATTTTCATATGCTCTATATACAGAAAAAATTTATTAAGTCCCACTCAGCGCGTCACCGCTGCATCCCACATGCACCCCACATTACGCGTGTTTCGTAGTATAACGCGTTTACTGAGTTGCATCAGTCAAGGTCACCGTCCCAATCCCTGCATTAACCCTTTAAAGACGAAGCGTATCTGTTTTATATAAGGACTCAGTGCGTACCGCGCTGTAAACACTCTCCACTTCGGTTATAAAAACCAGTCTCTTAATGTTTTATAAGGCAAAAGTTGCTGTTTGTTCTGAGATCCGTACAAAACACATAAACGCAATGTGGGCACCACGTAGAATTTTTTAATGTTAAACCTGGGGGTACGTAAAGTTACCGCTAGGTTTTAAAAGGTTAACCTGCCCTCCAGTTACACAGTGGCGACTGGGCGATGGGGCTTGATGTTTCGCAGTTCCAATCCGGTTGGGGCAACAGATTTTGCTCTGCCCCAAAACGCCAAGACAGGTTTTGGGGCTCGCATATTCTACTCTTGAATGAGCACCGGCGTTGTAGTGCTGAGGATAAGAATGAGTGGAGCCACACCTCTACTGCACATACATGCTTTCATGATGTGGACAGAGAAAACTTCACGTTTCCTGCTAACATACTGACGCAGGTGGCAATACAGTTGCTCTTACAGGCACTGGCTTTGTTTTATTTCAAGTCATGGTAATCGTTGTTCACAGTTAAAGAACCAGAGAGCTTAGGAAGTGATTGTCTATCCGCCTTCACTTGTCAGGAAATTGTGCGCGTACCTTCCTATCAATAAACAGCTGCTCTTTGAGACTGGAACATAAATTTCGGGTAGACAAATGTCGGCAGAAGGCACATTAGAAGGCCTTCAGTCTACAGACTAATTTGAATTACTTCCAGATGTATAAGAAAAAGTAGGAGGGTACAGTTTTCAAATGTAGCATTAAAATGAGGCGAAACATATTACCAAGAACAGCTGTAATCAGACATAAATAAGCAGGTCCTCTGATATCAGTCACGGGGAGCACAACCATATAAAAACAAACAGCAAAAACTAAGGATATTACATCATAAAATATACAAATTTTAGGCTAAACTTACAAAGCCGGCACATGAAACAAAATGAGGACGTGCTAATTAGGTGTCATTAATCTAGGAATAAAAATTAAACTCGACAACAGAGATGAAGGGTTAAGCGGTGTTCTGCAAGTCCAAGTAGACGTCATTCAAATTCTGACCTTTGAACGTATCACTGCAGATAGACTGTAAGTCAACGCACGGTGTTTTTCAGCCGCAATGAACATGCAAGCGCTAGACGTGATGCTAACAATCTGACAACGTCTCTCGGAACGTTTGTCAGCTGGATCTGACTCACCAGAAGTTTCCTGCAAAAGCGTCTACCTTTATTGCACTAGAAACCGAGTGACGCTGCTTGCGAACACCCTACAGATCTTGCGGCTAAGATATTTGGAAACCAAATCTGAAGTAATTTGAGTCGGACTGTGATGAAATTGGAAGGGACCATCTGCACCGAAAGAGCGTTCTGTTGATTCGGTTGGTACGTAGGGAACTAACTAACTAACTAACTAACTAACTAACTAACTAACTAACTCCATGGAGCAGAGGCCTTCTTGAGAAGCTAACAGTTTCTCAGCTAGTCAAGAAATTCCCCGCATTTTATGGAACCCGAAGGTTCATTACCGCATTCACAAGAGCCCGCCACCTGTCCCTATCCTGAGCCAGCTCAATCCAGTTCATGTCCTCCCATCCCACTTCCCGAATATCCATCTTCATATTATCCTCCCATCTACGCCTGGGTCTCCCAAGTGGTCGCCTTCCCTCGGGTCTCCCCACCAAAATCCTGTATGCACCTCTCTCCTCCCCCATACGTGCCACATGCCCCGCCCATCTCAGTCTTCTCGATTTGATTACCCGAATAATATTTGGTGATGGGTGGGAAATCCTACCAAATTTCGTGACACAGGGCAACCTATTTTCGGTGTATAACACTAAAGTTTCCACGAATTCATACACCTAAAACCCAATGTCACTGCTTTCAGAATTCTTTCTAGCTGTCTGCCTCCACATATGAAGAGCAGATGAAACTGTTTGTGGAACAGAGTCTGCTTAGTGTTCTGTGCAAATTCAACCCTTTAAAGACGAAGCGTGTCTGTTTTATATAAGGACTCAGTACGTACCGCGCTGTAAACACTCTCCGCTTCGGTTATAAAAACCAGTCTCTTAATGTTTTATAAGGCAAAAGTTGCTGTTTGTTCTGAGATCCGTACAAAACACATAAACGCAATGTGGGCACCCGTAGAATTTTTTGATGTTAAACCGGGTAGTATGTAAAGTTACCGCTAGGCTTTAAGAGGTTAAAGCAACGACATGGCGGGTGAGTGAGTAATAGAATTTTACAGGTTTAGCGGATATCAGTAAGGCTGTATGCATTATCACCAGACAGGCCACACAGCAATTGTCACAAATAACCGAGACAGCTTTGTGTAAGGAATACGGTCTTCTGGGACGTGATGCAGTGTTTGACAGTGAACATTTGCCAGACAGCACGGAGTTACAACCCACAGTCCCTCACAGTCAGACCCACGAGAAGTCCGAATCCCACACTTCTTCCGTTTTTTGTTACAGTGTGTTCCATAATGCAGGCTACTGCAGCAGAATTAGCGAAGTAATATTAGTGCACTCCCATGCACAAAACCCCACTAATCCTAAACGGTGTCAAAATTCCGGTATGGATAGAACAAGATATGTACAGTCTACAGTATGGGTGTCCAAACTTATCATGCCAAATGGCCACTCACCTTAACCCTTTAAAGACGGAGCGTGTCTGTTTTATATAAAGACTCAGTGCGTACCGCGCTGTAAACACTCGCCACTTCGGTTATAAAAACCAATCTCTTAATGTTTTATAAGGCAAAAGTTGCTGTTTGTTCTGAGATCCGTACAAAACACATAAACGCAATGTGGGCACAACGTAGATTTTTTAATGTTAAACCTGGTGGTACGTAAAGTTACCGCTAGGCTTTAAAAGGTTAAAGACGAAGCGTATCTCTTTTATATAAGGACTCAGTGCCTACCGCGCTGTAAACACTCTCCACTTCGGTTATAAAAACCAGTCTCTTAATGTTTTATATGGCAAAAGTTGCTGTTTGTTCTGAGATCCGTACAAAACACATAAACGCAATGTGGGCACCACGTAGAATTTTTTAATGTTAAACCTGGTCGTACGTAAAGTTACCGCTAGGCTTTAAAAGGTTAATGTAAGCTCATTCGCGAGCCGCACGTGCAAAAACAACAATAAGTGGTACACCTGAGCGCCTAAATTTTTGTGTAATTTTTATATTTGTTCATAATTTACAAATGAGTCCACCGGCCATATAACACAACCTGGCGGCCCGCAGTTTGGAGACCCCTGATCCAAACCATCATCCTACATCACACAGCATGTAGAGGTCTGTGAGGTTCTGTTTCCGCACAGGGTCACAGCTGCAACGGGCGTTAGAATGGAAAACGTTACGTTGTTTCTTGTATTTAGCAACAGCATTTGGTTTAGCAAGGAAAGGAAGGTTTGGGCAAAAGCGTTCAGCAGGGTGCAAGCGGCGTTTTGTACCGCTCCGACGACTGAATCTCGCTCAACACACGGACTGAAGACTTCGGTTTTATGCCTCACGCTGTTTTGTGCAAACAGAACTCAGCAGTGCACTGAACACCCGCGCAACGATTCTGGTAAGTGTACGTTAACTCAAAATATCGACAGAAGTGTAAAATAAAAGGATATATTTTAGTGCACACACCTACACCTGTACACACACAAGCACAGAAAAATGATGAGGGACAATACTTGATTTTAATAATAATAATAATAATAATAATAATAATAATAATAATAAAGGTAAAGAGTCCTATTACAGGCCTGGACAGGCCCTTAGGGTTCCAGGAGGTTGAGGCTCCCAGATTTCTAGACAATCGGCACATGAAGGTGGTAGGCTGTCAGCCCTACGCACCGGCCGCGTTTACCCGCCAGGAAATATTCCTGGTACTCATTTCCGTTAGAGGCTGAGTCGACCCCAGGGCCATAGTGCGACCGACAGGATTATGCCAATGAAAAATTCCACTGACACCATCGGGACACCGCGACGTGCCGGTTTGTAGCGCAGTGCCTCAACCAACTGCGCCACTGCGGTCCCCAATAATAATAATAATAATAATAATAATAATAATAATAATAATAATAATAATAATAATAATAATAATAATAATAATAACGCTAGTACGGGGACCACAAAAGAAATGAGGCAATAATGGAAAAATCCAAGACAGAACCTGTGCCAAATACACAGGCAAACAAAGACAGAGCTGGGCAGATCATGTCGACAGATTGGATAGAAGAGGATCCCAAAACAAATTGCGCAGTACGCGCCTCGGGGTAGAAAGTCTATAGCGCGTCCGGCAAAAAGATGGCTCGAACCGTAATGGACTGCACGGTGCAGCCCATGTTTGGCAGGTGATGACGAAACGTCAGTACAAATGGCAATTAACGGATTCATGCATAATTATTGTTATGTTCATATGCTGCAAGATTCAAGGTGTGGAGCTGTGATCTACAGAAACCGGTAAATGCTGACGTCACACACATAACACCTGGCCTATATATAGCGATCCCCCAGCTGGGCCGGACAGTTTGGGGCCAAGTACTGCCCAGTATTTCCCACTGAACTTATTATTACTGTACGTTACGTTATTGCTGTTATTGTTATTGTAAACTGTCGAGTTTTACTCTATTGCTTTGCTTCAGCAGTGGGTGATGATACTTTGTGCGTTACCTGTATTACGAAGCTTCCCCTCGTAGGTCCCCCCCCCCCCCCCGCCGTGTAGCCCAAATGACCGACGTATTGCTGCGGATCTTCAAGTATTTGATAAAAGTTTTAAGAACTCTGTGTTTGTATTTTTATAAAAGGTTAAAAGTACAAATTAGTAACCCCGCCAGGACTTTGACCTGTCCAACTGATATGGCGCTTCTCTTCCGAACAGAATTCTTGTGTACATTTTTTTTCTCTTTCAGGGTTGATGTGTGCATGGACGGTACGACGAGTTAACACCGACGCTAGCACGGGTTGAGGCCGAAGCGTAAGCTTACAGCCCACGCGCAGCTGGGATTATCTTTGGGCCCGTATTTCAGTTTTTATCACTTTCGTGTCACCCGCAGACCTGGAAACTCAGACAGTTTTTAAGTAGAGTTGAGTCCACGTGCCTTCCCTGAATTTGAAATAACGCACGAGATCACCGTGCCGTGCGTGCGTGCATGGCGCGCGCGCGCGTGCGTGCGCGTGCGTGTGTGTATGTGTGTACGTGAGCGTGTGTGTGTGAGTGTGTGTGTGCGCGTGTGTGTGTGCGCGCGTGTCTGTGTGCGCGTGTGTGTGTGTGTGTGCCCGTTCAACTCGGGAACTAATTTACCGATTTCCCCGAAATTTGGTATTGACATTGCACAATTAGATGCCTCTCCAGCTACATATTCCCTAATTTTATGCCACCAGTAGCAACAGGATGGAAAGGACGCAAACGTGTGATCTGAAAGCCGCACAGTAACTTATTGATTTAGCGTCCTGAAGCCATGAATATCGTTAGGCTTTCAAAATACATGTTTTCTTATTAAAAACACGTATGCGGTGTTCCTACTATTACAAATAGTCTTAAAACTAACGACTAATTTTTTCCTGACCTAAAATGCCACGTTAAACTTAATCTAAGATTTCACCCAGTGGCGTTCCTTAGCTTTTGGCATTTGCAGTTAGACACGTTCTCCTTGTCTTTCACTGGCATAACTCTGCCTTCTTCACTGACACTTTACACTAGCTCGGAGGGGTTTACCCTCTTAAGCCTCCCCACTGTATCACTGTTCTCCAGGAGTCAAAATGCACGCGATGTTGCACAGGTAGCCTACATGTTACTGTGCACGGTGTACACACAAAGGACACCGGTAGCCTACATGTTACTGTGCACGGTGTACACACAAAGGACACGCCAGCAGTCACAATGTCTTTCACACTTTTCGATGTAAACTGCGGTAATTGTGTGCTGGAGCCACACACGTGGAATTTGGTGCGAGATAAATAACACACATGCACATGTATTGTGTATACCAACACATTGTATTATATTGTACTAACAAGTACAAAGATAGAAGCTGTGACACGTGCGCTGCATAAGCCATGCCAGACAACTTTAACGCAAAGGGACTGTAGGGGACTGCGTAACGAGGGACTTAATGACCTATACTCATCACCAAATATTATTCGGGTAATCAAATCGAGAAGAATGAGATGGGCGGGGCATGTAGCACGTATGGGGGAAAAGAGAGGTGCATACAGGATTTTGGTGGGGAGACCTGAGGGAAGGCGACCACTTGGGAGACCCAGGCATAAATGGGAGGATAATATGAAAATGGATCTTCAAGAAGTTGGATGGGGCATGGACTGGATTGAGCTGGCTCAGGATAGGGACAGGTGGCGGGCTCTTGTGAAGGCGGTAATGAACCTCCAGGTTCCATAAAATGCGGGGAATTTCTTGACTAGCTGAGAAACTGTTAGCTTCTGAAGAAGGCTTCTGCTGCATGTAGTTAGTTAGTTAGTTAGTTAGTTAGTTCGTTAGAGTGTACAGGTCTCTCGACTGCTAAGGCAATCCTTACTGAATTCGGTTAGCAAGTATCGCCGGAAGTTGCTGTGCGTAAGAAGCAGCCTAACACAGATTGTGCTATTCCGCGTGACTCGGCCACACAGACGAAATCACAACCACGGCCAAGTTTTGTGTGATCACTTGTTACATCACTTCACGATTATTCACCAAGAAATTCTCCACACGTGCAGATGCCACACTATTCAGGCTACCAAATCTAGAAGAAATAGACTGGTGGTGCATGTGGCACGTATGGGGCTGAGCAGAGGTGCATACAGGGTGTTGGCGGAGAGACCTGGTAGAAAGTGGTCACTTGGAATTCCTTAGCAACGTGTCACAATGGCGTGTGTCCGTTCTGTAACTGTGAGCTGCAATATCCTTACAGATGTCTTAAACATTTAGGCACAACCTTCTCCAACCCGTCTTAGTACAGAAAGCCTTTATGTACAAAACACCCTTTACAAAATCCGTCTGGAACGCCCTGTAACTGCGGTCTGCCTGCTGCCACAACAACGTTCTTAATCTTGGCAAGTCGTTTCCGCAAGCCCGAAGCAGGTCGACAGACTGTTGGTGCTGTAACATCTGAGGTTCTTAAGGCGGTAAAGGTGCCTGTTGTGGTTCCCTGGGTTAGGGCAACGTGCTGAGCGGTGGGTGGTTGCAAAACTTTCGGAGAAAACCGCGGCCCCAATCTGCAGCGTAGAATCGAAGATTTAAAAAATTATGTCCCTACAAAACGCTGGTAAACATCTACCGCACTGCTCTGTGACGTAATTCACGCTACTGCACGTTCTTAGTTGCTATATATATATATATATATATATACACACATACACACACACACACACACATACACGCAAAATTTCGTTTTTTGCTACAAATTAGAGCCGACATAAATGAGTTTCTATTCATTTTTAATAACAAAAATTTAGAGTTTAATTTTAGAAAATTTCAGTGTTAAAAATGTACTGCAAATTCTTCCCCGTTACACATTGGGAATTTTTCTTTTCCACTTTGTTTGTTACTTATACTGAAGTGTCTCAGCTTCTTCTTTTGTATATTTTAGGGGAGCAGAAAAATAATTTTTAATTATGAATGCAATTTAAATTATGTGGGAGAAAGAGAGGAACCAGGATAGCTCAGTCAGTCTAGTGACTCGGCTACAGGCATGACGACCCAGGAATCGTGTTTCGATTGACAGTAGGAGGACAGATATTTTTCTTTAATTCCGTGAGTTAAGAACGGCTCTGGTGCCAACCTGCTACACGTACTCTGTTTAACGCACTTGTTTTGCCACGAATTTGACCACTAAAGCCTCTGCAATGTCTAGATTAAAAATGTGTAAAGTTATGACACCAACCACCCCCCCCCCCCCCCGGTAACTTTATGTCTTGTACAGGGAATAATTTTACTTGGAAGGGAGGGCCCGTGGCCTTGAATATGACCCTGACCCCGTTGAATATGAAGCAGAAAAATGCTGACATTTCATACGACAGGTGCAGTTTAAGCTGACGTTTCAACTGGTAAATTTAACAAGTAAATATATCAATGAATTAATTTAAAATCTTCTCATCAACATCGCGGCTGAAGCCGCAAATCACAGATAAATTTCAATTCTCTTTAACCTTTTAAAGCCTAACGGTAACTTTACGTACCACCAGGTTTAACATTAAAAAATTCTACGTGGTGCCCACATTGCGTTTATGTGTTTTGTACGGATCTCAGAACAAACAGCAACTTTTGCCTTATAAAACATTAAGAGATTGGTTTTTATAACCGAAGTGGAGAGTGTTTACAGGGCGGTACGCACTGAGTCCTTATATAAAACAGATACCTTCCGTCTTTAAAGGCTTAATTTACAGGCTTAACACGAAGCATGATTAAGGTCTTGGGGCCCAACAGACGCGGTTTTCTGACTACAGAACTTACAGGTTCATGCCCTGTGTACAGTGTGACTATTTTATCTAAACCCTGCGCAGACAGTCGGAGCTCTGTCATCGTTTTGATGTCTCCAGTAAAGGAAGCGACAGCACTGCTGCAGTGACCAACGCGCGTGGTCAGTCGACAACTTTGCTATTTTCTTTCCAATAGCGCGACAGCCCCCAGTGGGCCAGGGCGTCTTCATTGTCGAGCCTTCACGATCACACTCAGACACACACCACAGTCTGTAGGACTCCTCTGGACGAGGGATCGGCCCGTCGCAGAGACCTCTACCTGACAACATAAACACTGTACAAGAGAAACATCCATGCCTCCGGTGGGATTCGAACCCACGATCCCAGCAAGCGAGCGGCCGCAGACCCACGCCATAGATCGCGGGACCACCGGGACCGGCAAAAGCTTTGATAAACATTTCAAGATTGTTACTTCCATTCCCTTTGCCTTTCGACTAATAATTACGAAAACTGAGAAAGTTTAAGAAATTTTTGGAAATTGTATGAAGGGGAGGTTCAAGAGCAACTGTAATTTAGGAGACCAAATAAGGAATAACGCAAAGGGCGAGGCAAACGGCAAGTACGGGGGAGAGTAAACGTGTACAGAGCACGTGGGCGGAGAACGTAGAGGAAAGAGACCACGTTAAAGAATTAGGTTAGGTGGAAGATAAGATTAAAATAGATATTAAAGAAATCGTGTGGGAGAGCGTGGACTGTACTGCTCTGGCCCCAGGTAGGTACAAGTAGCGGGCTCTTGTGAAAACGATGATGAACATTCGCTTTCCATAAAATTCGGGGAGTTACTTGACTTGAGAAAATTTTAGCTTTCAAAGAAGGACTGTCCTACAGGGAGTTTTTGTTTACTGACTGCAGTAATTGTTTATTTATTTAGTTGGTTAGTTGTTAGTGCCTTTACTTTTGAACAAGAGTGCAAATTATAAGGTGGTGGGGAGTAGAAATGTGACAGTGCGGAGGCTGGCTTAGCAGAGGCAGAAAGAAATTCTTTCAAAATTTGGCCGGAGGTACAATCTACACTCACAGTTCACGTGCTTCCCAGGTTTCTAGGTTTGTTGCTCGCCGCGTACACACTCTAAATTTTGCATTACAAAGCCTGAAATATTTGGACTGCAATAGTACTAAAAGGTAAAGCAGTCCCATTACAGGCCTGGACAGGCCCTTAGGGTTCCAGGAGGTTGAGGCTGCCAGATTTCAAGACAGTCGGCACATGAAGGTGGTAAGGTTATCAGCTCTAGGCATTGGCCGCTTTTACCCCGCAGGAAATATTCCTGGTACTCATTTCTGTTAGAGGCTGAGTCGACCCCAGGGCCATAGTGCGACCAGAAGGATTATGTCAATGAAAAATTGAAATGACACAATTGGAATCGAACCCGAGACCTTCCGGCTTGCAGCGCCACCAGTAGTAGCAGTAGGCCTAATTAAAAACAACTTGTGGGCTATCCTTGTGTTTACTCTGTACACACTCGAGACAAAAATGCTTTTAAGACCTAGTTAGGTAGACGAGGTGCTCGAGGCGGTTCCCTGTGCAAATAACCAACACGGTCCGGGCCCTCGCCGTAACACGGTAGTGACAGACACGCCGGCCGGCAGCGTCTACAGCAAACTTGTCGCCGGCCGGTGTCTGGCTCCTTCCTACCTACCTCACTTACGCTGGAAGCGTCTCGAGGGGTTCTTCAACAATACATTCACTCAACTTACCAAGTTCGCGAGTCGCATATAAACCATGTTCAAATCCAAATTCCTCTCTGTCGTCAATCTATGCTGGCCTGTGGCCGAAGAGGTGATGAAATTGAATATTGCAGGCCTATGGGGTGTCACTGGGGAGGGTTAAAGGGGCGGAGGCATTCATTCAACCAGCCACCCTAATCTAACATCGAGGTTATAAAGAAAGAGTAGAGCTACACGTTTGTTCCTTCTTTTGGTCTTCATGGAAGGTTACAGGGCGAATTTTACCCCTAAGTTTTTAGGTCTATTCATCAGTGACTAGAAAATGCTATGGATATATTCTCACCACCGACACACCATCCCAGTTCATTCTAAACAACTTATAAAAACAACGGTTTAGTTTCCAGTTCTCCAGACATGGGTCTTTCGAAGGAAAATTTCCGTATTTTCAAAGAAACAAGAATGTCCACTGCGTCCCGCTATTTAATATTTTGTAACTGGAGCATATTTTCTCTTTCAGGCTTTAGCACAGTGTGATATTTTAAAGAAAGAACATTAGTTCGGAAATCGACTACGTTGGTTAACTGTTTGTGGTTTTCTTCAGTTCCTCCATGCAAATGTCAGAATAATACTTTAAAATTGACAGTGAACGTTACGTTATGAATATTTTACATTCATTATTCTTCACTAATCTTAGCATTCGACACTGTAACACAGGCTGTTACTACCTGAATGACTCCTTACGCAAATCCAGAATAACCAAGACCACACCGCTCTGTTACAGGCCAGGTTGTGAGAGTGGTGACCAAAATCGCCGCACTGTTGGGGATGTGGTGCCGCTCGATAAGTGGTAAAAATTAGGAGACAGTGCTGCCTCTATCTCCTGCTCTACCTACTATTCTACCCTGAAGCTGGAGGCAGGACGTTCCGACGATACAGTGGCACTTGGTACCCGGTACTTCACAGCATTAGATCAAACAAGACAGCCGTACCTCTGTCTCAGTTTCTCGGCGCAATATTGACGTCATGTTAGATTCTGTACGCAGTCAGTCGTACTGACGCCGTGTCTCGAACTTCAGCATCTCCCTCTTTGAAATTATCAGTGAATCAACTTTGCCGGTTTCAGCAAAATAAGATTTGCGTTGTAAGACAAACTGCGTCAGCAGCGTTATTAATAGACAGAACGCTTAGTACGGTACACGTTTCTATTTTCGCTAAAATTTTGTAGGCATAAAAAGGAACATGTGCCCGTGTGGCAATGTCGGAAACTGTGACAATTCTGTTCATATTTTCGTCACATAACCTTTCCGTGCATCCTAGTAAAAACACGTTTGAAACAAATACAGTCGAACTCGGTTATAACGTCATGACAGGGACTGAATACCGTGAGTCGTTATAAAAGAGTGTTGTTATAAACGAGGAGTATAATGTTGTGGTTAACAGTGAGGAATTAATTGGTACCACAGAATATCTGACGCTATAGGCGAAGTGTCGCATAAACAGATGGCTTTATAACCGCGTTCGACGGTATTTGCATTTACGTGTACACACACCTGCCTTTTGTAAAATTATACCCAAATCTGTAAAACAAAAGTATCCAGGCCTGCAGATCGTGCAGAGCGCGCACAACGCAAAGCCTTTTGCAGCTGAAGGAAACGCACGTGAATTTAAGCAGGTTCTAATTTAGTTTACACGAAAGGCCAAGGTACAAACGGAATGACTGGATATTTATTTTCTAGCGAGGTCATCAGGCCTACTTCAGGCTGTAAATTCAGGCCTTTGTCCAGCTGTAGTTCTGAATTTACTTGCTAAAATTTGAATCTTTAAGACATTTCATTCACCCGCTTGGACGCGTGACTTGTTCATCCAACCATCTAGAGTAATTTACCTTAACCCTCTCACAATACTTTTTTTAACATTTATGGGGCTATTTTCGGATGTAGTAGAATAAAATATCCGTCTTAAAAACGTGTCCAAAGTGAATGGAAATTCCGTTTCTGATACGAGAGGAGCCATTTCCTTGAAATCTTCTTCTCACAATTTAGAGGAATTCTATTGCTTTAACAGAAAAGGTATAACGCGCTTCAGATTTTAAGTAGAATTTTCAAAACTTATGACACGACAGGACCAGAGTGCAGTCAGCCTTTTGAACTGGTGTGTCCAGAGTTTGTACTGCTATGAATCGAAAAGAATGGGAGTGCGTTCTGGAGGCTGCACTGTGTATTGCTTCCAGAGCCTTAGAGTTTGTCACAGCTACACAAATAATGTAATGGCAGATTACAGGCACTGAGCGGGCTAATACTGACTAGGACTGACCTGTATGTAGCCTAACGAGATAAACGTCATCAATTCGTGGTACACTTACTGCCGCTGCTTGACCGTGGCGCTAGGTGTGCGTTTCGCGGTCAGTTTCAGCGTTTTTCCGGGCACTATATACACCCACTATCCCACATAATGCTACTCCATATGCAAGATGTTACAGAACACACAGGCCTATTCACTTCCGTGTGAAACTGATTATGTTTGCCATGAAAATGAACATGACAGAAATACGTCGCACAAGTCTGTAATTTAGTGCTATATGCCAACTCCAGCCGGTTCGTTACCGCTGTGTTACTCGGTGGTTATAACTTACACGTGTGCATGTTGCTCCCAGCCGGTTCGTTACCGCTGTGTTACTCGGTGGTTATAACTTACACGTGTGCATGTGGCCCCCATACTTTTACGCAATGTTTCAGTCCTGCAGGATCAAGCAGTCATGCAGTTTACTTTTACAGAAGTTTTCAGTGTGAAATCGCTAAGCTTCGTGTTGACTCACACAGTATTTAGTGTTAAAATTTTAGAAGATTTTATATTAGGCCTACCGTTTGTTACACTTCTGTTGTTTGGTATAGATACAGGCAGTTGCTATCCTGATGTATCTTTTTACTATATTTATAACTCTCTTATCTTTTACAGGGTGGGATGTTAAAACGATTGCAAATTACACAGAATTTAAATAAACCCTCATGTAATCACTCTGCACAGCAATAATTTAAAAGTTTCGCTACATGTCAGATAAAGTTTTTTAGTATCTTTATACAGGGCGAATATGCGATTCCAATTACATTTTTATAATATAAAAACATTTTAACACAATATTGTAAAACACAAATTTGACTAACCTATTTTAAAAATACCCCATTTTTAAGTACCACTGCCAGCAGATTCTCAAATCACGAATTACAGATCACTTCTAGCCTTCAACAAACTCAGGTCGTCTAAGTTCCCTGACAGGCATTGACACTGCAGTACACGCCACATCGAGCTGTTAATGGAGAAGAAAGAATCCCCGCCTCTGCAGTAAGCAACACGGCACTTGTCCGGACGGCGGACAGCTACTTCACATCGCTCGGCCACCTTCACTGGCATTCTACACATGTAACGCTGCTGACCGCGACCGAACGAAGAAGCCGCGAGTTCAGCTGTCAGTTAGAACAAGAGGCAATTTGTAAAGCCCATGTGGAGTGACTGCGCAGCTACTGGAAGTTCGGTATTGCGTGTAAGGATGGCCCAAGCAGGTTCACAATGGAATAAGTCTCCGACCAACTGATCGAGGGTCTGTGTAGATTTAGGGAAGTTAAAGTGTGTATGAATTGTACGGCAAAATAATAGAAAGGAGTGTCTATATTTCTTTGTATTTTTGTACATGCCTACGTTATGAGAAATCCGAACAACACAGGTTAGTTAATACTAATTTTTTAGGACAAATACCAACAAACCAGCCCACTATACGCCAATTTACTACCGTTATTGCTTCCGAATTTAATCGCATGTAGTCCTATACGGAGAGCTTAGGGTTTTATACGTCAAGAATTTATTAATTCCACAGCAGGTACAAAATAAATGAAGAATAGAAGCAGGTCGCTGGCTGCTAATTTTCTCGACAGAATAGGCCCGCCCCTGTACGATGTTAATATTATTGTCTCTCATCGGCTCATAAAATATTTTTCTGAAGCACAGATTCTTGTGACAACACAGTATAAATTTTGTGTGCTTTGCGACTAGGTCACGTGTGATGCATTCTGTGCTTTTTCCCTTGTCATGCTCTTTTATTGACTTCCATAGAAAAAGCAACAGGCCCTGGGTAAAGAAAGAGTACTTCCCCATAACGTTTTACACAACTTAATACTTTTTCAATGGCGCAACAGCCCCCAGTGGGCCAGGGCCTCGTCGTTATTGAGGCTTCACGATCACACTCAGACACACCACGTTCGGTAGGGCTCCTCTGTACGAGGGATCAGCCCTACGCAGAGAACTCTACATGACAACACAAACACTGTACAAGAGAAAAAATCCATGGACCCGGTGGGATTCGAACCCACGATCCGAACAAGCGGACGGCGGCAGAACTACGCCTTAGACCGCGCGTCCACTGGGATCGGCGCGTAATATTAGTACAGCCCGCAATAGGATGCCAATAAAAGAGTGCGGTTATAAATTTGTAACTCTGCTTAGTTCAACACCCCGCCATGAAGACGTGTGTAAGGAAAGGTGTCGGTATAGGTCAGTGCTTTCCTAAAAGCGTCACTAGACTGAGGTGGGTAGTCAGCTTCACGTTTCGGCCGCTTTACTCCTACACAAAGAACTATCACTACCCCATGCTTAGGAAATTAGTACACACTATACCAAATCTCGACGCTTTGGAAATAGAAAAATACCTTACTTCTCCGGGAAACGAACCCAGTTTCATCGGTCATCCATTCCATGACCTAGTCAACACCAGGTGAGCTATTCCGACCCACCAGATGAGTAGACTGTGGTTCTGTTGCTACGTGTTGCACCCGTGAGTGGAAATTACATCGCAAGGGGTGTAATGTTACAGGAGAAATGTCTCATAAACGTGTATAAAGACAAGTAAAGTCTAGATTTATTTGCATTCTGAATGTGAACTTGAATTACTGTCCCTTTGATGATGATGATCATGATGATTGTGATGATGATGATGATGATGACGACGATGATGATGATGAAGTAAGCAACTAATTAGTTTTCCTGCAAGCTGCTGCCCAGAGACAGGCAACAGCAGCACTAAGCAGAGGAACGTGTCAATATTGACACACCCGCTCAGTATTTTAGGCGTCACGGTGTAAAGGGATGGGAGTGTACACTGTGAGGCCGGGTGTGGTGCGCGCTGTTGGTGTCAGATGTCGCTAATGTGTTGTCAGTTGCCACAGAGCAAATTCCACGGCACAGCTTTACAGCTGAAACACAACGTTTATATTCGAATTTGAAAGGTAACCATTTCTGATGACTAACGACTGAACCAGTCACACTGTGACTTCGTCTATCTTATAAACACGACAAGCAATGTACGTGTAACGTAAAATTTAGGCGCGTTCGCGTAACCATTTTTGCCGTGGAAAAGCAATAAGTATTACGCATTATAAACGTGTATCTGTAGTCTTACTTACCCGACATGCAATGCGCATGCGCCGTATTATATTGTCGTCTGTGGCCTGTCCGGCTGTACTGTATTTTTCCGCATTATCTCATAAAAGGCACGATTTTTGGGGAAAAATATGATTGAAACTAAAACGCGTGTTTTGAATTTTTCTACAGCTTTGTCTGGAATATTTCTCATTCTCAGAAGAATTAAGCGACATATTACAATACTATGACTGAGGTCTCCACGCCAAGTACCCGTTATTCTTGTCACATTTTGATGAAATTTGAAATTTTCGACAAATATCCAAATATCAAGTTTAAATATTAATTAATACATTCTTGTTCTCACTGCAACAACGGTTACGTGAACGCGCCACAATTCTACCTCATACATACTTTACTTATCTTGTACTATTTTCTCCCATCTACGCCTAGGTCTTCCATGTGTTCTCTCTTCCCGAATCTCTCCCCTAGATTCCCTGTACGCACCTCTCCTGTCGCCAGGCTTCATGCGAAGCCAGATAAGTAGCTACAAACAGAGCAGTCTTCCGCGAAGAACTACTCTTGTTCATCTAGTCAAGCTATTTGCTGTCTTTTATACAACCTGAATATTGATTGTCTTGTTTAGAAGGGCCCATCGCTGGTACATGATGGGTAAACACTTCAGTGGTTTGGTAATAGAGTACACAAACAAAGCGTTAGTTTAGACCTAACCCTGTTTGTGTCGTAGTTTTATAAATAAACAATTTAAAACTTAAGTGCTAAAAACAATGCCACTAAACACGCAGTCTACAGGCAATGTCACACAAAGAGAAGCCATCTGACGCGCCACAACAGAACGCCAAATGCGACGCACCTTTTCCCAAGAACACTTCTAATTACAAACAGAGTTTTGTTGAGTACAACTGACCTCACGTTTACGGGCCCTTCTTGAGAAACTTCCAGCCTTTTGTGAAACAAGAAACGTTCGTTACGGCTTTAACAGTGGCCTGTTAAAGGTAAAGGTAAAGCAGTCCCATTACAGGCCCACAGGGTTCCAGGAGGTTGAGGCCCCCAGATTTCAAGACAATCGGCACATGAAGGTGGTAAGGTTGTCAGCCCTACACACCGGCCGCCTTTACCCCCAGGAAATATTCCTGGTACTCATTTCTGTTAGAGACTGAGTCGACCCCAGGGCCACAGTGCAGCCGGAAGGATTACGTCAATGAAGAAGTTTAATGACACCATCGGGAATCGAACCGCGACCTTCCGGCTTGTAGTGCAGTGCCTCAACCTATCCTCGGCCACGTGTATCCAGGCCAGAGCCTCACACGCAACGTCTGTTAAGGTCCTGTCCCTCCAGCTAGGCGCACGGCGAGCCCTCTGCACTTGACACATTTCCGTTCATATCTGCTGGCCAAAAGGCGAGCACTTCTCTCGCTTCCACTAATTCTGCTCCACTTGCTTCCGCAGTCGCTTCATCTATCACGTGAACACTGTAGATATGCCTATAGAGAGAGAAATTTACGACGTTTCTAGATTATTAGCGGTCTGTGCAATTTTCACTTTCACCATGACTTACTGAAGTACCTCTACCCTTTCCTTCAAATATTTTCCTCAGTAACTTCTTCTCAATTATGTCAGTCTATCCTCCGGACGAAGGACAAAGTTTTACACTGAAGAAATATACCAGATATTGGCCCTGTATAGGCTTATATGAAACCTCACGTAGGCCATAAATAAATACGTGTTAAGCTTACGGCGAAAATTAGGCTTCTATATCGCAATTCAAACTACAGGTCACGTGGCTATTTCATTTAAACTGAATATTCTGTGAAGACAGCCTCGTTTATGAACCTTTTAAAGCCTAGCGGTAACTTTACGTACCACCAGGTTTAACATTAAAAAATTCTACGTGGTGCCCACATTGCGTTTATGTGTTTTGTACGGATCTCAGAAGAAACAGCAGCTTTTGCCTTATAAAACATTAAGAGACTGGTTTTTATAACCGAAGTGGAGAGTGTTTACAGCGCGGTACGCACTGAATCCTTATATAAAACAGATGCGCTTCGTCTTTAAAGGGTTAATATACGAGTATAACCTATATGCATATATAAATTTTTAAATATTATTTCGTATCCTCATGCCTCCAAGTGTCCCTCTCAATATTTTATCCTTAAATTTTGGCTTTCTGGAGAGGCACGTTTTACCTGCATTATCACTAAATAACTACGTCCCTCGCCTGGAGTGTCTGCAGTACGGCTGTGGGGGTACCGGGCGGGTAAGCATCATAAAAGTGTCCTGTTCTTACAGAAGCATTGTTTTAAACACGTCGAGAAATATCACCCTTTCCTTGAATGCATATCTGGCTCTGAAAATAAGAAAGCACGCACGGGACAGACACATTGCGAACTCAAACAGGTCTGACATAAGAGGCAGGTATCATCCAAGCATAATTGGAAAACTTATCAGCGCACTGGCCTCACAGTTATACACACAGAACACTGTCACTACTGCACAGTGTCACACACAGACCCACGTGTGATGCAACAAGACACGCAATGTACATATAAAGGTAACACTGAGGCGCGTTCGCATTAGCTATTTTTGCCGTGGAAAAGCAGTAAATATTACATACTGAGTGTGTATCTGTAGCCTTAGTTATCCAGCATGCAATGCGCATGCGCCGTATTATATTGCCATCTGTGGCCTGTCCGGCTGTACCGTATTTTGCCGCATTATCTCATAAACGGCACGATTTTCGGGAAAAAGTTATTGAACATAAAATGTATGTTTTGGTTTTATTTACAACTTTTGCCTGAAACATTTCTCATTCTAAGAAAAATTATGCGAGATATTGCCATTAATGTGCATATAGGTCTTCATGTAAAGTACCCGTTATTTTTGTCAGATTTTAACGAATCTTCGATTTTGTCGACAGATTTTCGACAAATATTCACACATCAAATTTTATGAAAATTCATTTAGTGGGAGCCGAGTTATTCCAACGGACAGACAGGCAGAAGGACATGATGAAGCTAACAGTCGCTTTCCACAGTTTTTCCAAGGCGCATAATAGGACAAGTTTCCCAGTCTTGCGGCGACATAAGGGTATACACTAATATGAACTTTAGAACTGTCCGGGAGCACCAGAATTCAACCCACGTTTCCACGCAGGCGCACTCTTTATTTATGTACTTATTTATGGCTTATGTTATATTTAACAACATTTAAAACATATTTTAGATTTTGGACTGTTTGGAATGGTAGGGTCATTAATACATATACGATTAATTCGATAAATGTGGAAGGAAGACATGACGGCCGAAATTAGCAGCCAACTGCGCTGGGCAAAGTCTTGCTTGATAAAGCAACAGATGCTGAAACACTCAGGAAACGTTTCGCACTTTGTGTACACCGAAGGTTTAACTCTGTGCGTATAAAAGCTTGCCACCGGTCCACATTCTAAGTCAGTTTAAGTCAATCTGTCACCATGTTTAAACCTAGGTTACGTTTTCAGTCCAGAGCCACCAGCTTATTTCTTTCAAATAATTTTTAACATTCCCCTCCCATCTACGTCCAGGTCTTCAAAATTTCCTACTTCCTTCAGATTTTCTTTCTAAATTGGACAAATTTCTTCCTTATCATTCCCATGTCATCCCCGTTCATTTACACTTCCTGAGATGCATCAAATTTACACAGGAGGCTGTAGACTACCCTGAGTTTCCGTGATTTCGTTTAATGCATAGACTCAGGAGACCCGAGAACGCCCATTAGTACAGCAGACGTTCAGGCCGAAATGTGAAACCGGGACCGCCCGACTTCAGAGACATAACATCTAGACTGCACGTTCAGTTGACGGGGACTGGGTTTGTCCGTTCCTTGGCCACATTTATGGGGCCTAAGTTCCGCACATTCGAAGGCAGGTTGGCTTATTTCGTACACAGACTAGGATACTGACTGGACAGCCCAGTGATGACGGTTCGAATCTCTGCTCCGAAACGTCCAACCGGCTGCAACCTACCCAGCCGTGTATGCGATGAACAGCGGTGTATTTCTCCCGGGCACAAAGCGGTTGGGGCGTGAAGCTGACCGCTCAGTTTCACCTAGTGCCGAAGTTACAATGCATGGAGCTGTACCTTCCCGTCCCCTTGCGCCGTCATGGTACACACACAAATAGCTTTGCCTTTATACCATATAGATTCCCCTAGCTTCGCTTCTCAGTGCTGTCAGTGCCCTTACTGTGTCTGCTATTTACATGTCGTGGCTTAACCCTTTAAAGCAGAAGCATATCTGTTTTATATAAGGACTCAATGCGTACCGCGCTGTAAACACTCTCCACTTCGGTTATGAAAACCAGTCTCTTAATGTTTTATAAGGCAATAGTTGCTGTTTGTTCTGAGATCCGTACAAAACACATAAACGCAATGTGGGCACCACGTAGAATTTTTTAATGTTAAACCTGGTCGTGCGTAAAGTTATCGCTAGGCTTTAAACGGTTAAGCGCCTCCTAAGGACAGCCCAATAAAGTAAGCCGCATTAATTACTGGGTTTATAGCAAGTTATTAGTTTATAGCGAACCAGTCCAGTTTTAATATTCCTGCATCTAAGGGTCGCACAGTAAGGCGTCTGCCATGCATGCATCTACAGGCCCAATTACTGAAGCCTGCGTTTGGTTTCATTTTAAAGTCTTCAACACAAAATTAAGTTCTGCAATGATTTGGGAATACAAACTGAAATTTGTTTCGTTTAATTAAATGCTAAATTCCACACGCACTCTTACAGACTAAATTTAATGAACCATACGAAACAATAAACACCAACTGACGCACTAAAATATATAAAATCTTTATTCGTAAAAGTCTCCTACATGTTTCGACCCTGCTGGGCCATCTTCAGGGAGAATAGTCTGGATAACCATACCGTATCGAAACTGTTCTCCCTGAAGATGGCCCTCAAGGGTCGAAATATGTGGAAGACTTTTACGAATAAAGATTATATATTTTAGTGGGTCAGTTGGTGTTTATTATTCCGTATGACACAGTGCACGGACATGGAACGCATTAATACAGCATGTCTCTGTATTACGTCTATTTTAAAGTTGCAATTCGAATTTTCTGTCAGTACTCATTGAAATGGTAAAAAACCAATTGATTAAATTTGTGGATATTACAATAGGTCTATAGGCTATAGCATAGGCGTGTATAAAATTACGTTTATATAGGTTTATCTTTCGATGTGTCTTAAAATTAATTTTAAGGTAGGTGGAAAATATTTTTTAAATTTTCTTTCCGGTGACCATAAGCTTCCGGCCTTGCGCGCAGAACTGGAGGGGCAAGTGATATAAACTCTGACGGACTGCGGCAACTGTGGCGTCCGCGTCAGTCACACCAGCAGGTACTGGCCTCAGTCACACCAGCAGGTACTGGCCTAACTTATTTGAATGAAGAACAAGAATTTCCGAGCAGAACAAACAAAACCAGTTTCTCCGTTCCTTAAGTTTCTGGCCTTTCGGACAGACATATATTAACTATTAGAGTTGTCACGTTCTTTATTTTGTTTTTGTGGCTGAATCTGTTACTTAGGGCCCGAGTATGGATTCTGTCAACATTACTCTTCTTTTGCATATAACCAACAAGTGTTGCCAACATATTAACCTTTTAAAGCCTAGCGGTAACTTTACTTATCACCAGGTTTAACATTAAAAAATTCTACGTGGTGCCCACATTGCGTTTATGTGTTTTGTACGGATCTCAGAACAAACAGCAACTTTTGCCTTATAAAACATTAAGAGACTGGTTTTTATAACCGAAGTGGAGAATGTTTACAGCGCGGTACGCACTGAGTCCTTATATAAAACAGATAGCTTCGTCTTTAAAGGGTTAAGTGTTAACCTGCAAATAATATCACTACTAGAGAGAGACATAGTCACATGGCATGAAAGTATCTCTATGCTTTTACACTGTGCCAGACGTCACATGCTTTTCACAAGCATTTCTTGAGTCATTGTCACAAACTGAAAACTAAAGGAAGTTTTCGCAAGCTCACCAAATTATATTTCAAATTACAGCCCTAAATTTAGAACTTTGCGAGCAATAATTACTAGCTATATATATACATAGTCTAAACATATTACTGTTCATCACTTCACAAAACTACATTAAGCGATGCTAATGTCACTTGCGCGTCGCCAAATCTCGCACGTGCCGAGTTGTGATTATAGACTGTGAGAAATGAAAAACGCCAGGCTTTCAGTTACCTTGTAGTGGCAAAGCTTTCCTATAAAGTTCGGCGAAAATCAGTCAAGTGCTTAAAATTTAAACCAGGCACACAGAGGCTATGTAATTATGAATCGCACTGTCTGACGGACACTTAACGCCGTTCAGTATAGTTCATTGCACGCGAGTAAGATAAAGTACAGCAAGCTTCTAAAGCCAGAAGCTGCCAGTGTGTATGTCATTCTGTTGTGGTGACAATCAAAACAGGCTGCGTTCTGATTATCGCGTGTTAATATTACCAAGTCAGACGACAGCAGAACTAACTGCACCCGTGTTCAACACTGTCCGTACGGTGTACGTACGTACGTACGTTACAACAATCTGTATTAACACCAAAACGCACACAGTGTTAAAACACAATATGCAGCCACTTGACATAAACCCCGACATGTCTCGGTGCACCGGTACACCGTCTTCAGGGGGAAACACATTTAACACTTAAAATACACAAGCACAGATGTTAAAATATTCAAGTACTACTACTATCACTACTACTAATAGTAATAATAATGTTTTTAGCGACTGTTTTATCACCTGGAGTTGTGTGTTTAAGTGTTAAATGTGCCCTCCCCCCCTGTAGATGGCGTATCGGTGAGCCGGAACATGTCGCGGTTTCTGTAAAGTACGGAACATCCAGAACTTTCAGGCCTAGTATATGGGAACCGCTTTTGGTAAATGCAGGCCAACGACGACGTCCATTTCAGTTCGAGCGATTTAGGTTAGTTCCTTCAAACAGGTTTTGCGGATTGGCTCCCGTTTTCGCCGCGTCCGGTTTGCTGCGCCAGCTGATCCACCCTGCTGTCGGTTATCCGGCGCGCGTCAAATGATGTTACGTTGCGCGGCTGCAGCTAGTTCGGACGCGTTTCTGTGCTCACTGAGATCTTTGTATAAGGAAAAGCGAATAATCGGTAGATCTCAGCGGGCAGGCCGATCGTTAGAATGAGGGCAGTCTTGCCTGAAACTAAACGCCGGACCGAGCAGACGCCGGCGCGGCGACGTTACGCCGTTACATTGCGGCAGAAGGATAAGCACGGTGCTGTAAACGTGGTATCGCTTTTAAGGAATTTCACTCTAGAACAGGCCAAGAAGGCACAGAAGGGGGATAGGGGTATAATTTTAGTGTTCATGATCCCGCTGTGCGTCATGTCCACATCTGAAGAGCAAAAGAACCGCACAGCACAACCCACTCGCCACCCTGCACTCTGATGTTGGGAACACACAAAATACAGAAACACACACTGTATGTTTCGGCTATTCCTTAGCCATCTTCAGGTGTGTGCGATAAGACATAATAAATACAAGTACCTGTTTATTTAAAGTATGGGTGTGAGATGTCACATTTGTGTATATAAAACGTTTCAGCCAATATACTGTTTACAACTAAAATTTTATTTTATTTCTTCAAAGTGCTGATTAATGCCTCACGACCGTGACTGACATTTCAGAGCAAGTAACGTATTGTTGGTTTCTGCACTGTCTTTATCGGGCGTCATCTGCATCTCTTTCCCTTTGCCCTGTACTTTTTATATTATTATGCTTATTAACCCCTTAAAGCCTAGCGGTAATTTTACGTACCACCAGGTTTAACATTAAAAAATTCTACGTGGTGCCCACATTGCGTTTATGTGTTTTGTACGGATCTCAGAACAAACAGCAACTTTTGTCTTATAAAACATTAAGAGATTGGTTTTTTATAACCGAAGTGGAGAGTGTTTACAGCGCGGTACGCACTGAGTCCTTATATAAAACAGATACGCTTCGTCTTTAAAGGGTTAATTACATTATTAGTCTCTTATTATCAATATTAATACTGCGTGTGTGGCTCTATCGCAGTTTATAACCAGTATTTCGCCGTTAGTTCTCCAGGTGTTTAGTGCTATTTCTTATTGTAATTTTATTAGTAGTTATTTTTAGCATTTATTGCATTAGACCTGTGTAGACTTATTCTAAATACTTGCTCATTGCAAGCTTAAGCATGCGGTCTGACGTATAAATGAATTTTGTTTTATTAGTATCACGGAAGTCTGATCACTTCCCAAAACATTACAAGTAGAAGCTATGTTCGTAAATAACTTCCGGTCTGTATGCTTCTGGCCCCCTCCCCCCCATATCTAAATCTCTGTAAACGTAGTAAGAAGTTGACACTTTGCGTCGATTTTGTTTCTGACGAATAATTCTGTTTCCTCTAAAGTTAGATATTTTATTATTTCAGTACAAATAAAACGTACCTCTTCGAAAATTATTCGAAAGTTTGTGTTTTGAAATATGGCAAATATGTGCCGAAATAACACATTATTTCTCACGATGTCGAAGTGTTGCTAAACGATTCCTAGACGTCTAAATGACCTTAAGTTTCGAGTAAGTTGCTATCAGATGTGCCACGTGTTCATGTCAGCGTTATGTCGGCCACGTGGCTTACATTATGAAAATAATTCTGTCACTCAGCAATAGTCTTCTTTTGACCATTGCATAACCGTGAGACAACACACGTACCCCCCAGTCACTACTCCTGTTCAGACACCAAT
Organism: Coptotermes formosanus; assembly: GCA_013340265.1. Lineage (NCBI taxonomy): Eukaryota > Metazoa > Arthropoda > Insecta > Blattodea > Rhinotermitidae > Coptotermes > Coptotermes formosanus. The sequence goes on along the minus strand of BLKM01012983.1, from coordinate 2,850,435 downwards.
TTCCCCACGTGCAATTCTTGAATGAGGAGTGTTATAAAAATATCAGAAAATAACCTCCACAGATTTTTGCGACGCCGTCAGATGCAATATCCTGCACTGTTCTGTGCCTGTTAACAGCAAGCCAATTTGCTGAAATCACAGAAAAGACAGAATTTTACTCACCGGTATCCATTACTGTAAGGTCCGTGGGGAGCCCACAGCTGTATTCAGTGTGTCAGTACCCTGTTTTTGGTTCACTTTGGATCCAAATGTCTAATCAATGTGCCTGTCGGGTACAGCCTCATCACGGACAATTCTTCAGGAAAGCCGCTCCATTCGCACACCCTTGCACCACACGATTATATTTTGAACATCAAAAATGAAACTCGCACTGAACACATAGCTAAAAGACAAAAACTTGCTGCGTGATTGGGGATGTGGGGGGCCGGGCCCGCCGGCACAGTACAAATTTTTGCTAAAAACAAGCGTCTGTATTCCACATGCACCAACTAAACCAGATATACAGGCTTCTATATTTTCTTTTCCTTCACGAAGGGTTCGCGCAACTCCACTATGGTGCAGCTTTGCTTGTCCACTCCTTTCACCACGTACCGTACGTGCTATGTCTACTCGAAACCCGAATTGACTGCTTTTCCAATCATGTGCAGTGGACCAGAGACGTCACCAAACTCCGTCCCCTCCAATCATCTGACTGAATGCCTCCGTCTTTATCCTCCACATCACACACACACTCAACAAAACTCTGCCTCTCAATAACAGCGATAAACACAAGAGAAAATGGCCACAAACCTTCCGTCTTTTCGTTCCCCCCCCACCCCCCCCCCCCGACTGGTAGGAACGAGACCGTCTCTTATAGCTGAATGGAACGTCTCTTCCCGCTGGACACCTAACCAGCCATTACGGCTTCGGTTCATTAACGTTTCTGCCAATCACAATGCTGCTGAGGCGTGGCTACGTTTGTGGTTGGTTGCTGTTTCCCCCCCCCATTGAGACCGGTATGCCTGTGGGAGGGAGAACAGTGAACCGTTATACCAGGCGTCGGTTCAGGAGTAAACGCCTTGCCCTATATTTCGTGGACCTGCCTGCCTCGATAAATGTTGTAAACTGGGTCTGCAATTTCAGATTAAGATGGTTGATGTTACGTCACGCGGTTTAAGTACTCAGTGAAGTGACAAAACGCAACATTCACAGGCAGCGTTTTGCTGCAGCCAGTCAGTTTCCGTAGCTGTCATATTGCGATGGCTGGCTGCGTCCAGTTAGCTACAGTAACTGCCGTGTAAAGGATGGATAAACCGTCCAGACGAGTATATATATATATATATTCCCGCCATTACTGTTCATCTACCATTGAACATAAGAAACTTTACAACTTTAATGTAAATCAGAAGTACTACAAAACTGTGGGATCCATATAAATCATGATCATGTTTTGTATATCGAATTTTTTACCTGCCTTTTGATGATTGTACACTTTTTGGCCTGATGACAGTCCATACCCAGACCGAAATGTGTCGCTTTAAAATAGAAACCCATTTGTGTTCTACTGACTATTTTTAAAATTGTTTTGAACATTTTTCTGACGATATAACTGGGTGAATTCCATTAAGTTACTGACATTATTGTAATGGTTATCCCATTTTCGATTACTCGTGGAGGTAGATGTCTCAGTTGCTCTCGCTACGGGACGGAAGCGTGTTCGTTATGCCATTTCTCGCAGTTTCTGTGTAGCCTAGCTTGCGTGTGCGGTGCGAGGCGAACGGCGGCCGCCTGCAGAACTGGTGGCTACAGTCGGCATCGCGGGTCACTGACGCCACTAATGGAGGCGACTAGGGCTAGGACAGCAGGAAGGTCTGACACAAGAATTGTGATACTGCAGCTTGCTTGGACATCGTCATAGCAGACTAAGGCGCAGTGTGACTGCGTCAGTTCTCCTACATGTGCTGAGAGATCCAAAACAATTACTAATTATGCCATAAACACAAATAAGTATATGGACTATGTCATATACACGTGCGGCCACGTGTTTCAACAATTACATGGTAATCTTCAGGCAGTTTAAATACATAAATGCCAAAATTATATTCGCAAACAACATCTTATGGTGTCGGATGTTTGAAGGTTTAATTAAAACGCTTGTCAGTAATTAAAAAAACAAATAAATATATGTACAGCATTTGGCGTAAAAAATGTATCTTCTGCTTTTTCTGTTTTTGTGCTGGCGGATGTTTTCAACTTACTAAGCAACTGTAAAGTTTGTGCAGGACAACCCGCTGTGCTGTATGCGTTACGTACATTACACCGTAGTTACTAATTACCATCAACGCAACTAATTATAATATTAATTATATTCTAAGAGTATTTAAGTTTATGGGCTTATGACTTACGGCGCTGGGTATTCTTGTAGATGGCTGTCGACGTTTCGGAAGAACCGCTGCCTCTATTTTCGTGGTATAAGCGACTTCCTCACAAAAGTTAAACAACCAAGCCGCGTATCCCGTACGGATCAAAAACAGCTGTGGACGTGCACTTGGAACTGCCCAATATCGTGTAATTTTAATACCACAATACCACGAGGGCTCAGAAATTTAAAATATGGGCTAATTATGTATGCATTTTATTTTGAGTTTTGAAGTCATGTATTTAAATGCCTGAGGATGGTCAGTACTGTCCCAATGTGTAGCGTGTATTAACGAAACTAATACAATTTGCTGTGGCTGACAGCAGGACCTCTGTCAGTTTTAGCCGGACATTGAGTAACTGGCACGAAATCGGGTCGACAGACTTAGGAAAGGGTCCGTCCTCCATAACAATGCTCGTGTCAACAAACGACGGGAGTCATGTACAGCAACGAACTTAATTGCTTGGTAAGTTCATAAGGTGATGCTGATAATAAGGCTGATCGACGTTTCTTGAACGGAAAGAACACTTATCAGAGGCTGTCAGCCCATGTCAGTTGTCTTATACACAGAGTCAGGGGCCTATGGCCAATGATGCCAGCGAGGACGTCAATTAGCGTCCACTGTAACACCAGGCAGATGTGGGGCGAAATGCGACCGCTGCTGATTTAGCGCAGAGGTCGCAATGGACCATTGGCGGACACAAAACATCTTAGACTTGCCCAAATTAACGTGACCTACACTGCGCGTGAATAGCTCGCACTGCAGTTTACAGAACTGGCCTAAGGTAAAGCGGGTAATCACGATCCACGTACATTCTATTGTATGCGCACAAATATGTGCACATACATGTGGGCTACACAGTATATATTCTACTTCGTACAGACTGCACGCATACACACAAAAGGCCGCACCCAAGGGGGGCTGCCGGGCTACAGCCCCCCCAAACTACCCCCAAAATCGCAATTAAAAAAACACAGATTATATAGATACAATATTATGGTATAAAAATGTTACATAATTTACGTTTCAGTCAAAATCAGCGACTGAAATCAGCTGATGACCCATAAATTAGAATTTAGAATAATAAATTAATAAAATTAAAGAGAAAGAAGAAGGCAGGACACCGTGATTGAGTCAGGGAACATGTAGCTATGTTCGTACGTGTATGAAATTAAACACAGCTGCAGACACCATTATGTTGCTGTTGTGCTTATGGAATGATCTGTATAATACAACTTTTAAAAAAAAAGCATAAATTATAAAAAACCATAGCTGCAGCGTCAGCACCCCCTCCCCCAGTGAAAAATTCAGAGTGCGCACCCGGTTCTTGGAGAGTGGTTTTGAGCTGGAATCCGGGTAAAGACATTCATGTCTCTGACGCCAATACACGACGTTGATTGCTTTAATCGTGCTGTGGTTTTGGCGCTAGGTGCTACTTCTTATACAGATTTCACTGCTGTCTGGGAACTAGGCAGGCCACAGCAGCGTTTAGGCACAGACAGCCTGTACTGTGGCCTGCCGGCTTCTGCAAAGCGAGCGCTCGACAACGATGTTACACACAGATGAATGCTAACGTTCCTTCAGTAGACAAGCCCCAGTTTCCTGTGTACATCAGTACTTGCCGCTTAATGAGCTTTGTGCCATTCGTCTTTAACCTTTCTTTCTCTTCATTTATTTTGACATTTTTTGCCGCGCTGTCGGAAATACAGCTTAGCCATGTTTCGCCTAAGGAATCCACGCATTATTTTTAAAGACGTAAAATGGAATTGTTAATGTAATCATTAGTGGAATCATTAATCTAGTCTCCCGAAGGACACGTAACTGCTCCGACAGAGCGGGCCTGCTGTGGCATTACAATCCATTCCGTGCTGCTGCCGCCCTGTCAGTAAGTTCCATGCAGCACACAGCACACAAAACCTGCAGGCATTCGCTCACGATTGGTTAGTTCCGGTAAATCGTGTAGTCGGTCCTCTAATAAGGTCTGTCCTCACAGGATTTGACATTTATCGCCCTGGCGAGGTTTCATATTGTGGTCTTCCACGTCCTGACACCATGTGCGCTTCATCGTACCTCCACCTTTTTCGGGGCAGGTCTTAAGCTGACGGCAGCAGGTGTACTTTGGAATTCAGGCAAGACATACAAAAATTGCACTGTATAACTGACAAGACAACAGAAATGAAGAAGAGGTAGCATTTTCCTTCGAAACATTTGCACCCACCTAGCACAGAACACGTATTTATGACGTAGAGCATCATACTGCGTCAGTCCATAAGGGTAACTTGGCTGATAACATTGGGAGGGGGGAGGGGGAATCGACCCTGGGTATTAAGAAAATTTGCGAAGTGGTCAACTTAAGAAAACGGGAGACGATCAGTTTGAACCAGTCACTAATATACATACATACGCCATTTTCACCCACTCACACCCCAATGTTTTTATTTGCTCCTCTTAAACTCAGTAGCCAAAATAAATTCTTTGGGAGAAAAATATTTGGGGGGAGGTGCGTATTTGCCCCCCCCCCCTCCCCCTGCTTCCGAAATTACGCCTGTGCGTCGGCCTACATTTCCGGTATTTCGTATTTTATATTACCTCGTCCTTAGCCACATTATCTAACCTTCATGACACTCACAAACGCTGTGAACTGACTGCTGCAGGTGTCAACCCTCTTTTCTGACTTCTTGGTTAACAGCTAGGCCTAACTCTTTGGAAAAAAGTCGCTGAGAAGCCACGTTCAGTCTGTGAAGAAATGGTCCTCCTTTCGTGGGCTCGGAAGGTCATTACCGCGTTCATAAGGGGCATTAGCAACCCAGCATGCGATCTAGCTGCGATCGACTACGTACCGTATTCATTTGCATATACGACATCTACGCCGATCCCAGTGACCGCGCGGTCTAAGGCGTAGTTCTGCGGCCGAGCGCTTGCTGGGATTGTGGGTTCGAATCCCACCGGGGGGCATGAATTTTTTTCTCCTGTACAGTGTTTGTGTTGTCAGGTAGAGGTCTCTGCGAGGGGCCGATCCCTCGTCCAGAGGAGTTCTACCGACTGTGGTGTGTGTCTGAGTGTGATCAAGTGAAAAATCAAAACCCTCTACACCTGCTGTGAACAGGTAGGTAGAAGAGGGAAGGACTGCGAAACGAAAAGAAACGAAACGAAACATCTTCTACAATTCAAAATTTTCCAATAAGGTAGACTCTCCCTTTACTTTCACAAGCAAGCTTTTAATAAATTTCTGCTTCGGACAATTTTCGAGTCAAAATTTAATGAGGCAAATATTATCACATACTGCAGTTTTTGAATAAACGATTTTTCGGTAAAAATGTTTAAGTGTTTGCAGGTCTCGGCGTCAATGCATGCGACGCTAATACAGGAAGAATCAACTCTTTAGATATGAGGCAGAATTCGTCTCCCCCTTACATCCTGGCTAGGCTTAATTATTTTTAGACTAGCTAGCGGCGTCTGTATGCAGATATACGCACACGTCAAGCCGTGGAAATGGAAGTGTGATGGCTGCAACAGGTGTAACCTACCTTAGCTAACAAAAGAGACGAACGGAAAAAGAAGACACACTGTAGCAGGCTGGAGGGGCCGTAATGGAAACAAATAGCGAGCACAATGTGGGCCAGAATGCCCTTTGTAAATCCCGGCAGAACCAAAGCGAGTGCGGCAAACCAGCAGGCCCACCTGATTGTGTCAGAGCAGCGTTTGCCAGTCTATCAGACAAAAGTAGGTTTTGTGTGTGGCATTGAACCCACACACAGGCGAGAAAATTAGTCACCACACGTTATGTGGCACGTGTATTTTGCAAATATGTAATTAATTAAACAATGTTACAAATCAACATAAAACGAAGACATCTGCACCTGAAGTTACGTCTACTGGAGTGTTTGGCATAACAGCAGCAAGGTGCATATTAGGCCTGCTTGCCGATCCCAGTGGCTGTTCGCTTGCTGGGACTCTGTTGGGTCCCTTAGAAAGAGCTAAGAGACCCAACAGAGTAAGTGTTCCTCTCTTCGCCCCTCCTTTTACCTGAGGACGGAAGAAGAACCAGCTGCCGAAACGTCGTAATTTTAATTGTAGTTATTTCATTCTTCGGACAATGGAAAAAGTCCAAAAACCCGTCAGGATACTTCACGACTTCAGAAGTAATTTAATATTAATGAAAATTTCACCACAGACAAATGGCTGAATGTTATTGGTTATAGCCAAATTGTCATTTGCGTGCCATAAACATTCAGTAATGCGTTCTCGTTTCATTTAGCGTCAGTGTCAGGGAAGAAATTGTTGAAATCTTGGGATCAGGATAAATGATTCAGGCTGTTGCCGCTGTCAGAAAAAAGCAGATGGGTTTTAAGAAGGCCCAAAAACTGTTTGATATTCCCAAGACATCACTGAGACCGCATGTCAACGTGAAGGACAAAACCCCAGAAGAAGCCGTTCTTACAAAATTGGGAGGGGGCCTGTTTTCTCCAGAGATATGGAACAGCAGTTAACAAAATACCTACTGGTGATGGAAGAGAAATATTTTGGCCTCTGACGGCAAGACGTCACAATGATGGCTTTCCAACTAGCTAAGAATAAAAATTTGAGTACGAGTTTTTCTGAACTGACAGGATGTGCTGGGAAAGAATGGTTGAATCGTTTTTTGAGCCACCATAATAAGAACATAATTTCAATTCGATCTGCAACAGGAACGCAGTGGCCAGAGCACGTGGGTTCGGCAGAGCGCCCTTTAACGGTTTCTGTGACAGTCTTCAAGCAGAGTTTGAAAAACACAGTTATAATCAAAACCGAGTACAGCATTCAGTAAACTCAGTTCGCAGTTATGAAATCTGAGGCACGTTAAACAGATATACGGACTATGCGAGTGTTTTGCTGTTCCCATTATTAAGCTGGGTCCATTTGTCGTCTGAATACTTTTGATTTCTATATTTTAAGTTGAGATCCTTTTGTTAACATTTATCCTGCTAATGTGGAATATACGGTGAGCTGCTAATAATGCCAGCACCACTAATGTGTAATATTTGGTGACCTACATTTGGGAACGCTGAAAGGAGCCTCTTTGTCTCTCTCTCTCTCTCTGTCTCTCTCTGCACAATGTCTCAACCCTGAATCAATCGTGAAAGACGTCCTACGTCATATCTGTGTGCACACACTTACTCCGCCGAGTGGTGCTGGCGTTATTAGCAGCCCACCATATATTCCACGTTAGCAGGATAAAGGTTAATAGCCATATTGTTCCTGTAACATATATCACTGCTACAATAGACACGCCTGGATACGAGACATAAGCGATTAGTTTTATCACTGACAAAGAAGGGTTAAGTGGCACCGGGTTCCGCTTTAACAAACCAGCGCGGCTAAAGAGGACCTTTCAGTCGTTTCACTAATTTCCGTGCAACTTCCGAATGCCTGTAGACTGAAGCCATTTACCGCCACTGCACAACACCTGACACATCGAACATCATTATTGTGACAATACAAATATTACAACCCCGATAAGAGCAAGATTTATGCGAATTTAAATAAACACGGATCCACATTCACCAAAATTACTCTATTATTATTGTTATTATTATTATTATTATTATCATCATCGTCATCATCATCATCATCATCATCATTTCAAAACGAAACTTTAAACGTGAGAGGGTCCTTTGCCTAAGAGTAGACAGTACACTGATCGCAATTCGGAGGCACATTTTGAAAATAATTCGAAACATTTCGTCCTGTACCCTGACCCTCTATGCCACAGGAGGATTCTGTCTCTGCGCCCTACGCTCCCGACAGCTGAAGCGTAGCTGTCAGTAACGGTTGGCGTAACCACTCACCGATCTGTGAGCTTTGCCACACCAGAATGAGGGCAGCCAAATTAGCCGGTCCTAATCAAACATCTCCCCCTTAAGTATACAGCAGGACCCAAATCCGAAACCCAAAGCACAAAATCATTTGTACAAACGCGTGTTTTCTTTTGTTCTTGAACAAAACAACTGCCGAACTCTGCCCCACTGACCACAGCAGCCGCTGTAGCGAACGACTGACTTCTCGTGAAGTTCAGTGGCGCCACACAATGGGTGGGATACAAAAACGACAAACCAAGCGTCTTTCCATATATAAAGGAAACCCTTATTAGCACACCAGTATTTTCCCTTCAGTAACACATTCATGTAACAAAGACATGTGACTTACTGTAGCAAATGCTCCCCCCCCCCCACATGGCGCGACAGCCCCCCAGTGGGGCAGGGCCTCTTCATTGTCGAGCCTTCACGATCACACTCAGACACACACCACAGTCGGTAGGACTCCTCTGGACGAGGGATCGGCCCGAAGCAGAGACCTCTACCTGACAACGCACAACACTCACAAGAGACAGACATCCATGTCCCCAGCGGGATTCGAACCCGCAATCCCCATCAAGCGAGCGGCCGCAAACCCACTGGGTAGATAGAGCAATGAAAAGAAAAGGTTTATTTCGATACAGTCATTATAATTTCGCGCATCCCGGTGGCCGTGCGGTGTAAGGCATAGGTTTGCGGCTGCTCGTTTGCTGGGGTCGCGGGTTCGAATGCCACCGGCGGCATGGATGTTCGTCTGTTATGTTCCTTGTGTGTTGTGTAAATTAAAGTTTCATTAAAATCTGACGACCATAACGGGTACTTCACGTGAAGACCTGCGTACATTTGTAACATCTCGCTGAATTATTCCTAAAATAAAGCATATTTCATGCAAACTTTGTAGACGAAATCAAAACACATTTGATGTTCAACTGCTCTTTTTTCTCGAAAATCGTGCCGTTTATGGTATAATGCGGAAAAATATGGTACAGCCGGACAGGCCACAGATGGCAATATAATACGGCGCATGCGCTTTGCAAAGCTACAGACACACACTCAGAATATGTAATAATTACTGCTTTTCCACGGCAACAACGGTTACGCGAACGCGCCTCAATGTTACGTTATACGTACGTTGCCCGTCTTTCTTATTTCGCCTGTGGTTTGGCTTTGCTACACAGGGCTGCCACCTGTTACCCTTACATCGAAGGCGTTTCATTAAATTTGCGCAGTACCATTCTACAGACACCTTAGTTGAATACACAGGGATGTAGGTTGTTCAGCTAATTAATGCGACACTACGCAGCAGGGTGCAGATTTATACATGCCACAAAAGTATCATGTCCTGTAGAGAAACCGTGCAACTAAGCTGAACCGACGTCGAGTGTTCTGTCATTCTCATACATAAGGCGGAACACACACAAATGCAGGACTTTTAATTGGCCGCAATCAACACTCTTTTAAAAGGTTCTAATCTCTTTGCTCGGTTTATGCAAGTGGTCATGGGACATGGAAGACTTGGCGCAAATGGTGCACTCGCTGCTGCACACTCATTAGGCCCGCTGTGAGGAGATGACTTGCACCACATGTGGCGTGAACACCCAGCCACAGTTCGCTGCAGCCGTCCGACACTACAACCTTAACACATTTCACCTGCCTTACTTGAACCTACGACCTGAATTCGATCTTGACCAACCCATCAATTTTTTCACTTTATGCAAAACTAAAATTTCATCTCTGTCTAAAACCACTCAAACGTAATGGTGCATAAGTGCGTGGAGATACATGGAAGTTAGTTTCTCAGTTTTGCGCCCCTGTTTCCAAAGGCGAGGACAGCAACCAAAGAGAGTGCACACACCTTGCATGAAGCAAAGCAAGGGTCCAATTAACGACCCATCAAAATTATAAATTGGACCACCTTAGAGAAGTGCTGTTGGACGGACACCAAAGGCCCAGTGCTGAAACTTGATTTCACAGATACGCACAGGCCTAAGTGGCCAAAAATGTATAGAATCAATTAAGATGGTGTGAGTTACGCCTCGTGTGACCGATAGCGGCCACACTTGCTTAATTTAAGCTTACGGCTTCAGTACCAGGAAACATTTAAAGTGTCTGCGCATGGCGACTCTGAGTTTATATTCAGTAATCTGGAGACGTCTCAACTCTGGAACAAGCGTAACCACCGACGCACGATCACACAAAATGCGCTGTCCTCTGGTTTAAACTTCACTTACGAAAATGACTCCTGTCTCATGTCCCGTAGTCGTTTGTAAAATTAAGTATACAAAATGTATTCTGTAAATTCACGCTTGGCAAAGTCACATTGTATTTTATAATGCTGGATTTGACAGTACGCTGCTATCGGGTTCGACCCGCTTGGTCCTGGCTTTAAATTTCGTCCATCAACCGGATATGCAGTTCTGTCGCAGACGCCATCCTCTGATTGTCCCAATTTATAAGCTGCTGGCCACCGCACCCTTAACCTTTTAAAGCCTAGCGGTAACTTTACGTACCACCAGGTTTAACATTAAAAAATTCTACGTGGTGCCCACATTGCGTTTATGTGTTTTGTGCGGATCTCGGAACAAACAGGAACTTTTGCCTTATAAAACATTAAGAGATTGGTTTTTATAACCGAAGTGGAGAGTGTTTACAGCGCGGTACGCACTGAGTCCTTATATAAAACAGATACGCTTCGTCTTTAAAGAGTTAAACAAGCAAGTTAAATCGTTGTTTCTTGCACGGCCACGCGCTTTCTAAACTCAATCTGCAGTACTTTTTTTTTTTTTGCTCTGTCAACCCAACGTTGTGCTTAACAGATCGTTCTTGTTCATGACACTTGTTCATTTTTCGACGGTTTAGTAAAGGCTTCCTAAGGATAACCACCACAAAAACGTAAAGATATATCAATAAATGTAGCCTTTCTATGTATCATATACTACGTGTGTATGATGTATTATTTATCACCTGTCTGAAAGGTACATATAATTGCGGCGTGGACATTTTCTTCTTATTATATATTCTACAAAAAATAATTTAAATTCGCATGTTCTTCTAAGGCCTATTAATGTACGTCATTTCGGGCCCTAAAGTGAAGATTGCCAGCGTCACTTCGGTTCCCAAATTCACACTTTCATGGTGCTTTGTTTCTGCCTATAGGAAATAAAAAAAGTGCGTTGTGCACGTATCTGCAATTTGCGTAAAATTCATGCCAATCCTCGTGTAAATCGGCAAACCGTCTTAAAAACTGAAAATAAGATACATGGACCCACATTCATAGAAGACAACACGGTGATCCGCAAAGCGTACCTCGGAAAGAAAGGTTAACAATAATGTAGCAAATTTTAAGACAAGGCAATGTTACGGTGTCTGTAAGAAATATTAATTTATTTAAAGATAATATCTTCTATTCGGTAAATCTGATCCCGGTTTTAAAACCTCACAATACTGCACACCAAAGGCAACTAGCCAAAGGAATTACACACGCCCCCATGTTGTTTTAAGGTTTCCTGTTCCGGATCTCACGCAGGTTAACGACATGAAAACAGTGTTCAGGGCACTAACAACAGCTTCATTGTTTTACAGTCAATGTTGCCTAAAATACGTGCGGCAACAGCTGAGTCTTGGCGGAAGCCATCCGCAGTAAAACAAATAGCACGAGGAAACCGGCATCGGCCCGCCGGCCGGGCCGAAAGACCCTGCCCGCCCGCTCGCCTGACGCTTAAGCGCCTTCAGACGCTCGGTATGTGCTTGGAAGTCTCTGCACGCTCGAAATGCAAAGTTGATTTGTGGCTTCCAGCCACGGCTTGCTGTAATCGAAATTCCCTTCCTGATGGTTGGTTCTTTTTTATCTACAGTCGTGTAACTCACCTGCGAGCACTTCATTTCCGTACGCGAAACTGTCTTCAGGACAAGAGTGAAATACGGGTCTCGGAAATACGTTTACGTTGCATCATACTGCAACGTACGAACAAAGCATTACAGCTATTGTACGTTTGATGGCGTCTTGTAGCTGCAGTTGACCGTCCCTTACGTCTCAGATAACTGAGTGTATATCACAAGGAAATGTTCCACGTGGACTTAAACTGTGGCTTGTCAAATTTAAAGCAAGTCTGTTAGAGCCCACAACTTCCATAAATGAGAACAGCCGTCTACAAACTCAAAATTTATTTCCTTGAGATCTATTTTAATATTACCCTCCGAGGTTCTTCTAAACCTTCAAAGTTGTCTCCTGCCTTCCAGTTCTCAGACTGAAGTTCTGTACACACCGACGTCTCCCACTTGTCATATAGAAATAAACTGTTCAGAATCATTCACGTAGTACCGCGGGGCGGACTGCGTGCTGTTTTATTTGGATTAATTCTGTGGAAACCTGCGTGGAGTAACGAAGTTTTGCGTCTTCACCTAAGCACGACGCTACTCGGACACATGTGAAGGTAGCGGTATTTGTTGGTTTTTTCTTATATTCGGCACTAGAGGAAGTGACTGGTTAACGCCCTAGTTATCTTAATCTCAGAAAAAAAAAGACCAACTACACAAGCCTATGTGAACCTCACAGTCTACATTTTTTGGAAAAACGAGAAACCTCACACTTTGCTGAGAATCAGACTCCGATACCGCGGGAATCCAACCCATAGCCTAGCAAATAATTTGATCAAGGAAAAATTCGCAGCATTGCACAACAGTCGCGAATAGTGCTGAACTTCGACTGCAAAAAATAAGAAGTGAAAAAGAAAGTTACGTAACCTACGTGAAGTCATTAAATCTTTGTTCATACAGACCCGAGTCAATTCGAAATTTACATAAAATTAGATCATCTCATCAGTCAGAAATAACAACCATAGGCACCGCTAAGAAGCCTACTTGTCGTTTAATTCTGAATATAAACTGTTTCAAAAATAAATACAATCTTATTTACGGCTCCTTTTCTTGGAACAGCAGCTGTTCTTCGAATTCCTGTACATTTTTGTTCTTTTCATCTTGACTTTAGCGTAAGACAGCCACAAAGAATGCCAGTACCCAGAAATTACATTTCGTTTAGTAAAAACTGACTGAAATTCCCGCACGAGTGAGGAGCATTCCTGCTGCATATCTGGGAGTTCCCCGTTCGAGTCCCGGACAGACGCCTTGCTCCAGTGGCCTCACACGTACTTCCGCAGTTTCTACATGCAGATCTGGGGAGGATAATAGCAACATGACGTTCTGCAAAGAGACATGTTGCTAATACACTCCCAAGTATTTGTGTACATTTTTTATTGCCTGAAGAAGGCTAGGTTGGCCGAAACATGTCGTAAAGAATACTAAATTCTGCAAACAATAAAAAACCAGTTGTGATTGACGGATTATTTCAATATTACTTAAATATTATCACAATGGGGTGTTTAGAGTAAAGCTTACAACTACTTTACTCTACTGCATGTTAAATTAAACGTGGCTCAGTCTTATTTGTTAATTTAAAAGTTACAAACAAAATTCTTTATCATCTTTATACCAAGTGAAGGCGCACGTAACAGACAACACGCGCACTTCAAATAGGTAATATTCCTATTCTGACACCCCAAATATATTAACCCAAAAGCCACATACTATCTTTGATATATTAAGCAATAAAAGTGCGTATTTCCGTTCAGGAAACAAACCCACAGTATGCCCCAGCGCACACGCTGCTGTTAAATTTTGGACCTGTGAGGTTACAAGTCTATGTTGGCGTTGGGTTTCTAATTTTCAAGACATAAATAGCGCCGGTTTCCAAACTCAGACTTCTATGTATTTGTTAGACTTTTTCCAGTGGTCCGTGAACACAGATGAATTTCCACGCGCCCTTTCTTGCCTTTGTCGGGACACAGGGCCGTTACTTGCCGCCAGTCAAACGGGCCACTGGTCTTTATATATAGTCGGTGTCACTAAACAATCATTAGCGTCATTAGGAGAGGTGAAGACGGAATTACCGAAATTCTACATGTCTGGGGAGAGAGAAGTGTCCTACCTTATATAAGGCATGCTCCTATTGTCAGATGTTAAGCGTAGGCAATTCCTTACGCAGGAAATCGAGCTGTGTTCAGTTCAGTTTGGGTCTAGAGCACGCACGTTAAACATCTCTACCTCATTTACCTTCCAGGCATGCGGTGGCGCAGTTGGTTGAGGCACTGCGCTAAAAGCCGGAAGGTAGTTGGTTCGATTTCCGATGGGGTCATTGGGCTTTTTATTGACTTAATCCCTCCCGTCGACTCGGCCTGTAACACAAATGAGAACCAGGAATCTTTCCTGGGGTGTAAAGGCGGCCGGTGTGTAGGGACGACAACCTTATCACCTTCTTGTGCTGTGTATAGAAATCCTCCTGTCCAGACCTCTGCAGGGACAGCTTAACTTGTACCTTTCACCGTATTACCTTCTCATGTCAACATGCAGTTTTCTACGTGTGTGCCTAGATACTGCAGAATCAACACAGAATATTATAAATTTAGGAATCCCGTGCGAAGTATTTCACAGAGCAGCAGTTTCCCGTGTGCTTTCAGATGAACATTACGCACATATTGTGAGTCGTGTCGCTTGGTGAAGTAGACACTTTAATGTAGCAGATCCATAAAACGAAGCAGCTGTGCTAAACCTCATAAGTGACATGCGGTCAATTGACTTTTGACAAGGCCAAAGCAGTAGTCAGGATTTGTGTAAACGGATATAATAAAACAACAAAACTCGCAATGAAAATATCGGAATTGTTTTTGCTTCTGGATGACAGTCGTGCTGTGGCTCAGGCGGTTAGCCGCCGGCCTCCCACCTTGGAGGACCGGGTTCGATCCCGGCTCAGTCCATGTGGGATTTGTGGTGGACAAAGTGGCAATGGGACAGGGTTTTCCCCGAATACTTCGGTTTTCCGCTGTCAATTTCATTCCATCGGTGCTCCATTACTAGGAAAAGGATAAAAAATAATAATCATCATCGTCATCTTCATCACGGGGTTGCACAACAAGCCTCAAGGCTGCGGTGCGTCCGTAGCGTCTGCTGCGGGGCCCTTCTAGATGACCCTGTATAATAAGTGCGCAGTTCTTTCAGACGATCCTGCAGAGTGTGATTTATGAGTGAAGTGTCACATATGGGTTGTCGCTGTCCCTGTGGAGAACTAATGATAAGACGTGCTTTACGTAAAAGCTAATTCGCTTCGCACATCACAGCGCAGATAGTTCCCAGTTTCTGCCAATTGGTTAGAGATGCGGCTGTTACACGAATATCAAAGACGTTGCGTCCAACTGCAGTAATCACATCCACATGCTGCAAGGAACTGAACTCTACGCCAGTGAGACTTTAAATAGAGCGATTTCCTTTATAACGGAAGGACAGGCCAGCGCTCTCTTATATGTTTAAATAACACCAAATTTTTAAAAGATTTTCTTATCTTTCCTATCGACAATGTATTTAAACTTCTGTCGCTTAATCAAACATTTTAACCCTTCAAAGACGAAGTCTATCTGTTTTATATAAGGACTCAGTGCGTACCGCGCTGTAAACACTCTCCACTTCGGTTATAAAAACCAGTCTCTTAATGTTTTATAAGGCAAAAGTTGCTGTTTGTTCTGAGATCCGTACAAAACACATAAACGCAATGTGGGCACCACGTAGAATTTTTTAATGTTAAACCCGGTCATATGTAAAGTTACCGCTAGGCTTTAAAAGGTTAATGGAAATATTGAAGACACCCGTAAAAGGTTACGTCTACATCAAACCAGCTGCCTTTGCTTCTCAACGGAAGGCACAAAATACGGGTCCCATCCTGTAATTGAATAAATTTCTGAAACAGTTTTCGCAGTTGCTGTGGGTGTTTGTTTGATGGCTCTGGTACTCGAGTAGGACACGAGCTAAATTAAATTCGTTTTAGTAGAGAACGACTTGTGCGGTCTGTGCCGTCACAGGAGTCGCATCACACAAAGGACTTCAATTTCCGGTTCAAAATGAAATTACTTCCGTTTTGTATTACGTTATAAATGGATGTATGACGGCAGTCACGACGAGATGACAGTGTGTTTGCGTCTAGCAACAGCCATTGCACATGGATACCGCGTTACCAGTATCTTACAAAAGACATAAACTCTATGGATTTCTTTCCATTTGTGCATTTTATGGTTTATTTGTTTAGTTAATTACTTATTTATTTATTTACTCATTCATTTAAGAGAAAGCACAGATAAAGGAAGATGCCCTTTATGTTTAGATAAAGAGGATGTTAAACACATCTTGCTAGATTGCTTGGAAACTAGAAATTGGAGAACGACATTTTCAAACGAAAACGGCTTAAATATGAATAAAGAGGTTTACTGGAAAATATTAAGATACACTAATAAAGATCACATAGGAAATTTAGGCAGGTATTTAGATAAAGTCAAACATGGACGGTTTAATAAAACAAAAGAAGTGTGAATATATAACATGCGCATCAAATGGCAATGGGCTACCAGTGTGACAACCCGGTGTTAATCGGAATGTAACCTCAAGAACTGAAATCTGAAATCTATTTATTTATTTATCTATGGCTTGACATCAGTTGCTCAGATTTTAAACCGTAGGTTAATTGAACAATTACTGACTATTCAAAGAAGTGGTCGTGGCCTAATTTGAAGTAGCGTTACAGCATTTGGTTTAGAAGGATTGAACAAAGTCGTGACCAATCTCAGACAGCGCAGCTAGTCCGTGAGTTGAGATCTGAACCCAGAACGTCTCAAATATAAAGCAGGACTGCCAACCGCTGAATTGCGTATATTCGCACCAATCTACGCAACATGCTGCGAACTTAGTTTCAACAGCGCTGCACATCGAAAATTCTGAGCACCTTTAAGAGATCCAGCCCGACTTGAGCACTGCAGTGTGACAGACTACAGGTAACTGAGGCCTTACACCTTCACACACAGTTTAATAGAGGCGATTACGTTTAATATTATCCTTCCATCTATGCCTGGATCTACCAAATGGCGTCTTTCCTTGATCTTTTGCAACTGAGACTTTTTATATACAGCTAGCTCACTTCCCCATCTGTGGGATGTATCCTGCAGTCTCACCCTACTTAATTCTGCATCCTAAACACTGCAGTACCATAGGCCTACCTGCAGAGTATGCAACAGTCCATTAAACACGTGCAGTCACACCCACCCTGCTGCTTGTATACAAATATTATCGTCAGCATTTCCTTCACGACGGCCCGATTTTATTTGCAAACCACACACACTTTTCAAGAAAAAACTTCTTCAATTTCTCTTTCATGTGTTCAGCAAAAAGATAATTTCGATTGATAAAAAAGTCACATTATGTCGAGGGCTGGAGGCTTCAGTTAAAGCTATCGCACTTCACATTTCATTGGATCCCGAGTTTTGAGTCTCGGCAGGACCTGCCCGTACAAAAACTGGCGCGAGCAGGTGCTCCACAAACCCACTGAGGCGTCTAATAAAATATCGACGCGACTTCTGCCTTGCATGTGTCATTAATTCCTTCGCGGCTTTAATTAATCCTGAAGAAGACCACGAATATATTAACACCCCAATCTATCACGAAATATGAATCATGCTCAAGTGTTAAACTAATTATAACGAAAAGATGATCAGCAGCAGAAAGAGGCGAGAAATTTGTTTGGTTTCTAATTTTGTAACACCCATTAACTGAAACACATTGTCTGCTTACTTACCAGTAGCTAAGCATGGCGATTACCTTAGTGAGTGATCACAGCACTAGCAGTGTGCAGCCTCTGTACGGTACTTAGGCCTACCTGAGACGTCAACTAAACATCTTGCTTCGAAACTTAATACGATCTCATCTAGTATTTGGGAAGCAAAGATCCTCCGAAGGTCATTTTAGAGCAATAGTTCCATTACTCAGCCTGAAGACGTTCCCTCGTGGTAAAGTGGGTTTGCCACTTACAGTGGAGAAAATGAACTTTTTGGATTCCCATCATAGGATAGAAACTTTTTATAAAATGAGCTAATGTCGTGTCATGAAGAAGAGCAATGCCCCATGGAAACATAAAATATGTTCGTCAAATACCAAACGACTGATCCAAGAACTCTTGCCTTCTAGAGGAAGCTTACTGTGTTGCTTAGGCCCTTCTTTCACCTCACAGGCGGAAATGCTGTTACAAAAGGCGTAACAGAAGGTTGAGGATTTGGAGGTCTGGATGGGCCCTTAGTGCTCCGGGACGTTGAGGCTCCCAGAATTGCTAGACAGTAGGCACATGAGGGGTGCAAAGTCTTATGCTAGAGCAACCTTAACCTTTTAAAGCCTAGCGGTAACTTTACATACGACCAGGTTTAGCATTAAAAAATTCTACGTGGTGCCCACATTGCGTTTATGTGTTTTGTACGGATCTCAGAACAAACAGCAACTTTTGCCTTATAAAACATTAAGAAATTGGTTTTTATAACCGAAGTGGAGAGTGTTTACATCGCGGTACGCACTGAGTTCTTATATAAAACAGATACGCTTCGTCTTTAAAGGGTTAATCAAAGAAAACCGCTGGATGACTAACAGACAGACTGACTGACTGACTGACTGACTGACTGGGTAACTACCTGGTCTGCTTGTACAGTTGACACTTACTCGGCCGGTCAAGAAATCCCCTGCATTTGGAAAAGCCCAAGACTGAAAACCGTATTGACAAAAGCCTTGAGTGCAACCTACACCCAGACAAGCGGATGTGTCTCACATCTTCATGTGTGTTGTCTTTCCTTTCTTTCCTTCTTCATTTCTTCTTCTTCCAAAATTAATCCAGTATTGTTCTCCCAAGGAACAACGAACGTTCTATCCTACATTCAAAAAACGAAACAAGTTACTTGTAAGGGGGCATGTTTATCCGCAAAGAACACAAAATCGCTCGTTTAGACGCCTGTAAATGTTCGTGTGGGTGACTTTGTGTTTGTGTCAAGAGACTCTGGCTGTTTGAAAAATGGTCTTGACTTCTGGCCGACTAATGTGTGTGCAGCCTCGACATCAGATAGCAACAGACATGTTCAACCTTTGGACGGAAGCCAGACCACTACACTTTATCCGACCAACATTTCGGGATCTGCCAACAAGCATTTTCTCCTCATTAATTTCGTCTGCAGCCCGAACGCAGCCGTCCCATCCGTTTATATCCGCCCCATCCACACGCACGCACGCACAGTACCTTCACGTGCACTTGCAATAAACTCTCATGACAGTACTTTTGCCACTCTACAGTTTCACATGCACCGAGAGCAACCGCTAGCAAAGCCGTCAGTCTTAACGCTATTTATTCACCGCTTATACACCAGTACACAGCGGCATACAGCAGCGGTGCTAGAGTTGAACACCTGACATTTTGTTAGCCAATAAAGATGCAAATTTAAATTCATTCACAAACATCTATAGTCTTTCGCCATAATTATTTATATTTTAATTCCCATCTCCTTATATCCAAAGTCTGTCTGCTTTATTTTGTCTTTTTCGCATAATGGCCTATGCAAAAAATTTATCCTGTTTGTTCTTACCGATTTACTTGCCGTTCTACGCTATTGCCAAAATACCCCCCCCCCCCCCGTTTTATATAGTGCTGATTTAGGGTCAAGCAAAAAATGGCTAAAACAAAATAATGAATAAGTAACATAAATAAATACATAAATTAATTAATTAATAATTAAACTTCAATTTTCCCGGCAGATTTTGGAAAAAACCATCGACTACCAAATTTCAAGAAATTCTGTCCAGTGGGGGCCCTGTTGCTCCATGCGGACGAACGGACAGACGTGACAAAGCTAACATCTGCTTTTCGCAATTCCGCGAAAGCGCCTAAAAACACACATGCCAACACGCCAGCCACTTCTGCACTGGCTGAGGCCCTTGCAGAGAGCGCCACCCAGAGACAGCGCTACTGGAGCTGGCTTATCTTGCAACGTCACAGACGCTGTTGTCGGTAATGAATTTTCTTCTCTGGTTCCCAATTTGTCTTCTTTAGCCAAACAACTTATGATTCAAACGGAGACATTCCAAGCTGTCGCGGTGCCGGTTAGTAATGTCAACACAGCACGTCTCAGTCAACCGCGGAGAATTATTTGCTTCTAAAAGCGCTGAGAGAGAAAAGGATGCTATGCGGAGAGAAAAACAAAGACAAAAACAAAGAGAAACTTCAGATCTGTCGACATGTAAAGCAAGGGGAATTATATTGCTCATCCCGTGCGTGATTATAATGCAGACACAACACCTTTCCAACTGATGCACTGTCTTTAATGCCTGTACATTACAACATTTACAGTATTTTCACATCTCAGTCCAACATGCTTCGATCCTACAGGACCATCAGCAGGGACCCACTCGAAGCTAAAAACTGAAAGTTACACACACGGCTCTGTCAGTACATGTTGTCGAACCGGACATAATTTGTCTACATGAAGTCTTTGTGGTG
Source organism: Coptotermes formosanus (assembly GCA_013340265.1). Lineage (NCBI taxonomy): Eukaryota > Metazoa > Arthropoda > Insecta > Blattodea > Rhinotermitidae > Coptotermes > Coptotermes formosanus. The sequence continues at coordinate 2,829,808 of BLKM01012983.1, read as the reverse complement.
TGTGGTTTTCTGTGTGCCTCCACCTTCCGCCGATCACATCCAGTGCCTTACACACAGTACAAGCACAGAGATCTTTGTGCTTCCACCTTCTGCCAATCACATCCAGTGCCTAACACACAGTACAAGCACAGAGATCTGTGTGCTTCCACCTTCTGCCAATCACATCCAGTGCCTAACACACAGTACAAGCACAGAGATCTGTGTGCTTCCACCTTCTGCCGATCACATCCAGTGCCTGACACACAGTACAAGCGCAGAGATCTATGTGCTTCCACCTTCTGCCGATCACATCCAGTGCCTGACACACAGTACAAGCGCAGAGATCTATGTGCTTCCACCTTCTGCCAATCACATCCAGTGCCTGACACACAGTACAAGCACAGAGATCTATGTGCTTCCACCTTCTGCCGATCACATCCAGTGCCTGACACATAGTAGAAGCACAGAGATCTATGTGCTTCCACCTTCTGCCGATCACATCCAGTGCCTGACACACAGTACAAGCGCAGAGATCTATGTGCTTCCACCTTCTGCCGATCACATCCAGTGCCTGACACACAGTACAAGCACAGAGATCTATGTGCTTCCACCTTCTGCCGATCACATCCAGTGCCTGACACATAGTAGAAGCGCAGAGATCTATGTGCTTCCACCTTCTGCCAATCACATCCAGTGCCTGACACACAGTACAAGCGCAGAGATCTATGTGCTTCCACCTTCTGCCGATCACATCCAGTGCCTAACACACAGTACAAGCGCAGAGATCTGTGTGCCTCCACCTTCTGCCGATCACATCCCCTGCCTAACACACAGTACAAGCACAGAGATCCACACACCACAAAGACTTCATGTAGACAAATTATGTCCGGTTCGACAACATGTACTGACAAAGCCGTGTGTGTAACTTTCAGTTTTTAGCGTCGAGTGGGTCGCTGCTGATGGTCCTGTAGGATCGAAGCATGTTGGACTGAGATGTGAAAATACTGTAAGTGTTGTAATGTACAGACATTAAAAACAGTGCACTAATTGGAAAGGTATTTTATGCAAGGGGAATTAATAAAACATGGAAGAAGGAAAGGCTGGGCTCAGTTTCTCCTTGGCCTCCATAAAGGGTTCTGATGGGCGAACACATTCCTGTAAACATGGGCTACTTGATATTCCGTCACAGCGGGGTTTGTTCGAAACCAGTGATCTAAATAAGTAGTACAGGCAACAGAGGAATGGAGAAGACAACACAAGGAGGAGCGTTATGTCTGTACTCCTAACCAAATATTACTCGGGTGAACTAATCAAGAAGAATGAGATGGGCGGGGCATGTGGCACGTACGGACGACAGGAGAGGCGCATACAGGGTTCTCGTGGGGAGACATGGTGGACAGAGACCACTTGAAAGTCTACGCGTCGATGGGAGGATAATATTAAAATGGGCCTTCAAGAAGTGGAATGGGCGCATGGACTGGGGAAAAGTGTGGGGAATTTCTTGACTAGCTGAGGACCGGTTAGCTTCTCAGGAAGGACTCTGCTCCATGGCGTTACATGAGGTTAGCTAGTTAGTTAGTTAGTTAGTTAAATTGCACACTTTTTTTATTTTTGCAAAAAGGAATTACACGATTTTTCACTTACGTGTTTCTGGGTTAATTAACAACGCCGTTAGCAGTTCGCATTACGCTTCACTATAGCGTCTAAACGTAGGACGATTAAAGAATAATGAAATGAAGAGGAAGAACGTGGTCGTGGCCTACCTCAGAAATTTCACTGGAGGGCCTTAGTGAAATCATGAAAAATATGAATGAAGAAAACCGGTCTTGGGGCCTAGATTTGAACCCAGAACCTTCCGAATACTACGCAGGGTGCAAACCACTGAAGAGCGACGTTCCGCTGACGTTCATTAACCCTTTAAAGACGAAGCGTATCTGTTTTATATAAGGACTCAGTGCGTACCGCGCTGTAAACACTCACCACTTCGGTTATAAAAACCAGTCTCTTAATGTTTTATAAGACAAAAGTTGTTGTTTGTTCTGAGATCCGTACAAAACACATAAACGCAATGTCGGCACCACGTAGAATTTTTTAATGTTAAACGTGGTCGTATGTAAAGTTACCGCTAGGCTTTAAAAGGTTAAAGGATAAGGACGCCCCTGGGGTGAAAGAGTATTAGATTACAAGCAGCCAGACCGGCGGGGAGTCTGTGAGTGGCTGCACTGTTTTGAACCCCCCCCCCCCCCGCCCCCCCGCCCCCCGCAATGATAATAAATGATGTTAATTCGCTACGAATGACGGTATGAGGAGGGACAAGACGCGGTGACATGCGGCTTGGCTCAGGGTGACACGCAAAGGTCTACCCGTACCCTCGCCCTAACGTAGACGCAGTGACGGCAAAGCGGTTCCGCGGCGCTCCTGTTGTATTTATAACGTCTCTCTACCTTTTGGGCGCGTTCGCAGTGAAATGTTGCGACAGCACGCCCATTAGCTGCGCCTGTACGTCTGTCCTTCTGTCTGGATTTAACAGCTCGAGAACCCTGAACTGCGTCTGCTGAAATCGTCCATTGCATAGGCGGCCAGAATTTGGACTCAGTGTTCCACTCTAAAGACACAAAATCTTTCGCGATCTACCATAGTACAAAACGTATTAATATTAGGTCAACTAGGCAAAGAAATGTAAAATACCATAACGTCGTGAAGCGCGCCAACGCCTGCCCCAACACAAGGAATGAGAAAACGAGATCATATAGAATATTAGCGGAATCAAAACAACAGACACAATAACCCACCAATACAAGCTTACACACACCTTGTATCAGACAGTTAATCATTCAACAACAAAACAACACGCAACCAGGACTGAACTAAAATAATTCTAACTGGTAATAAAACAAATTAAAATACACAAGAATAGCCACTGTAACTGCACCCTTAAAATAAAATCTGGAATCTAAAAACTGTGTATTGTGAGATATCACAATACACTGCATAACATAAAAAGAACTGTTTATCTCTCACTCACTGTTTTTATGCAGGCCCGATGATCCGGGTGAAGGATCGAAACATGTAGCTGGCCAATAATTCGATGTATAAGTTAATACAAGATGTGTTTAAACTGACCGTGAATTCTACTGAATGGTAGTAAAAGCACAAGGGTACGGCTGTCATCAAAGGTACGGCTGTCATCAAAGATACGGCTGTCATCAAAGGTACGGCTGTCATCAAAGGTACGGCTGTCATCAAAGGTACGGCTGTCATCAAAGGTACGGCTGTCATCAAAGGTACGGCTGTCATCAAAGATACGGCTGTCATCAAAGGTACGGCTGTCATCAAAGGTACGGCTGTCATCAAAGTAAGCCTATTTAGAGCTCACAAAGCGAATAAGATACATAAACTCAAGTCACAAGTGTCGACTGAAGGAACGGGTCCCAGCAGAGGAATTTATTCTATACGTAGGCGTAAATAGAATACACAAGATTCGGGCGATTTAGGCTTTGGGTGGCGAAACTCGACATGCGAGGCAGATCTGATCCAACAACACTCTCAGTTGTGAATTTTATTTACATGGGCTCTTTCATCTAACGGCGTTTTTAGTAGCCCACAGTACAGACAGTCGAGTGTTAGAATGTATAGCAAACTGCAAAGAACGTAGAACGCAGCTGTTGTAGTACACTCCGAGGTACTGTCCTGACATATTCCCGCGGGAACTCAGAAAGTCCGGTGAGGTTGGCTGTACGACAGATCGAGATGCGAATCCGAGAGTGCTGCCCCATTTGACGGCGACATTCCGTCCCAAGCGTACGATACCGCCCGCCAGCCAACAAGGTGTAACTGCCCGCTTTTGATCAGATAAGCAGACAGCCTGCGGCACTGAAGGGATTTGCGACACGTGCGGCAGCTCACTAGTTACGTCGCTACACGTACGAGTACACAACACGAACTGCAAAAAGAGAAACGCCGTGTGTTTACTTACAGTAGTCCTGCTGGCTTTGTGGGTGCTGGCGTCGACTGCAGCGAAATTACATTCCAGTTATGCTCGCAATAAGCACAGAGGTCTATTTTCATCAACACCACTGTCAAAATAACCTTCAGCTGTAACACTTTTCTCAATCACTGGCATCCATATTGACGACCTAACCGATAATTTCGAACAGGAAACGCGGTAAACAGGACACCAGCACTGGAAGCCTGATACGCAGCCTACATGTGGTCTTAGTGTCAGAGAATAATCTTTGTAAACCTCACGGCCGAATTCATATTTTGTTGCAGCTGGAAGACAGATATAGATCGGAAAATAACACTAAAGTTGGAGTGAAAGAAACACGAAGCGAGATTATGGACTAGATCAGCCTGGTTTAAGGTACGGTCTAGTGGCGAACTCGTGTGGAAACAATAAGAAACATGCAGGTTGTGTGGTAGCTGTGTGGACTCTTAAAATCACCGTTGCCCTCTCAAGACGGACTCGTGTTTCACACTAGCAGTAGATGCCTGGCTACAAAGACGTTTTAACTTTCACAGGCTGGACTGATAAACGAGTTCCGACAATAAACCACGCATTGTGGCTGATGAAATAAGCCAAGGACCTTTTTGACGTACACAAAGTAGGTTCATTTCCAGACAGCAGTCATGCATTTACCGCGTTCTGAAAGTGAAACAAACTGCAATTATAATTCATCTGAAAACGAACGCTACGTACATGTAACCTGGACTTTGAAAACAGACGACTACAAAAACTGTAATTTAAAAATCTGAAAAGCAAAACCACGCACAGCGTAACACAAAACTGGTGCACCGAAATTTTTGATCATATTTTAACCATAAGATTTTTAAAAAATCACAAGTTGTACCTTTCATACACAAGAGGCGTCAACAACGGCGCCTACTGCAGACTGTGGAACCGTGTCAGTAATGGCTTGTCACTAGCAGTTGGTTTTAAACCTGGCGTATTGTGCTTCCTGAGGATGGCACGCTTGTACCGAAACACGTCGCAGCTACTCATACGTAATTAATAACGTGCATTTAGTTGGTATAATAAATCGAATAGGCTGAGGAAATTTAATGTCCAATGTTACGTCCGGCCGATTTTAATTCGTGATACAGACCTGACAAGGCCCACGGCATGAGAATACGAAATTAAAGCGTTCGGTTTGCTGGAATCGGCAGCGTCAAGAGCTGACTAATGAACTTCTCGAGACGTGTAAATGAGTTCCCCTAGTGCCACGGCCAGAGGTTGCGACGGGCAACAGATCTTCACAGATGATACGGTACGAGGAGGCTCCAACGCAATGAGGATAGGAGGAGTTTAAATGGCGTCCTTTGAAGTTTTGCCGACTTTTCTCCGCTCCTCTAGAAACATCTTGTCATTAGTTCCGTAATTAGTGGGCTAACATGTGCCACGCAGTCGTATAAAATGAGGCCGACCCAGCATTGCTAAAGAAGGAGCAAGACGGCGCGTTTGAACAACTGACAACGGATGCACAGAAGTTCTTCTGAAAGCGTCAAATAATTTCCTGGTATAGGATCGCCCGTGTGCTGTGCGGTCTATAACAATCCAGCTGTGCAACAAATCCACATTTAGCGCAAAATCCCCGACCTCAATTCCTTCAGCGTTCGAACCTCCAACTTAAACTCGGGCCCCCAGAGTTACAATAAAACACAAAGAATGCAGATAAGGTAATTACAGCAGCCAACAAACGCACACACGACGACGGAAGATCACACGTAACATAGAATCCTTACAGGTTTCAACGTCGGGGCGCCAACTTCAGGGAGTCCAGTGTACAAATGTTAGCCAGTACCAACACAACGGTCTTCGTACTACATTAACCTTTTGAAGCCTAGCGGTAACTTTACATACCACCAGCTTTAACATTAAAAAATTCTACGTGGTGCCCACATTGCGTTTACGTGTTTTGTACGGATCTCAGAACAAACAGCAACTTTTGCCTTATAAAACATTAAGAGATTGGTTTTTATAACCGAAGTGGAGAGTGTTTACAGCGCGGTACGCACTGAGTCCTTATATAAAACAGATACGTTTCGTCTTTAACCTTTTAAAGCCTAGCGGTAACTTTACATACCACCAGGTTTAACATTAAAAAATTCTACGTGGTGCCCACATTGCGTTTATGTGTTTTGTACGGATCTCAGAACAAACAGCAACTTCTGCCTTATAAAACATTAAGAGACTGGTTTTTATAACCGAAGTAGAGAGTGTTTACAGCGCGGTACGCACTGAGTCCTTATATAAAACAGATACGTTTCGTCTTTAATGAAATGTTACAATTACAAAACTGACTTCAGAATTGGCGGGAAATGAAGATGTGGGCAAGAGTCAAGTGTTAATATCATGACGCCATGCACGCACACAAATATCTGGCTACTTCCAAGTGTGATCGAAGAGGCTCCAGTGCGTGGCGTGTGTCTGTGTGTTTCTTATCGGGAGGTTTAGATCTTCGGTCGTTTGGTGTGCATTTGTTGGCTACTGTACGTAGCCTGCTCGCAAGGATAATGCGCGGAATGTGACGACAAATTTTACAGCCACAATTGTATAGATCTGTGTAGATTAACCCTTTAAAGACGAAGCGTATCTGTTTTACATAAGGACTCAGTGCGTACCGCGCTGTAAACACTCTCCACTTCGGTTATAAAAACCAATCTCTTAATGTTTTATAAGGCAGAAGTTGCTGTTTGTTCTGAGATCCGTACAAAACACATAAACGCAATGTGGGCACCACGTAGAATTTTTTAATGTTAAACCTGGTGGTACGTAAAGTTACCGCCAGGCTTTAAAAAGTTAAAATAGGTACTGCAAAACAGACGTCGGGGTGTGAATCTAACCAGTCACATCCATCCAGTGTCACGGTTAAGAATGAGTGGAAATATACCTCCACTCCTCATACACCTACATGTGCGCAGAGACTTTACCTTTACCTTCAAGGAAAAATAAGTTTCACAGACTGCTGTGTTAAGAGAAAAGGCACGCCATATGCAGCATTATTTTGGGCAGTGTCTTCCACATGTTGCGGTGGGGGGACTGCCTTCAATAATTTTATCGAGTTTTACTCATAAGTGAGTTAAGGCCGTTTTCAAGAAAGCTACAATTTTCTGTTTCGGTCATGGGAGTTCAAACGGCCCCTCGCGGTCACATTTCAAACTCATGAATGCACTGTAGACATCAGACAATAATGCAGGCGGTTACACGTACCACTTATTGTGGTATTGACGCGTGCGGCCCGCCATTTAACCCACAATAGCGGTTGTGGGTCTTTGCCAAAAAGGCTGGACGCCCTTCGTTGGTAATAATACGCAAATCCACAGCATAGCCAAACGTACAAACACGAACAGAGTATGCTGAACTTCTGCAGCACTGGGAGACGGCACAAATGACACAGCAAAATCAAACTAACTCCATAAAGCAAAGTACTTCTTGTAAAGCTCACAGTTTCTCAGCTAGTCAAGAAATTCTCCGAATTTTATGGAACCCGAAGGTTCATTACCGCACTTACAAGAGCCCGCCACCTGTCCCTATCCTGAGCCAGCTCAATCCAGTCCATGCTCCCCATCCCACTTCTTGAAGATCCATTTTAATATTACCCTCCCATCTACGCCTAGCTCTCCCAAGTGGTCACCTTCCCTCAAGTGTCCCCACCAAAATCCTGTATGCACCTCTCTTCTCCCCCATACGTGCTACATGTCCCACCCATCTCATTCTTCTGATTTCATTACCCGAATAAATTTGGTGATGAGTACAGATCACGAAGCTCCTTGTTATGTAGTCTTCTCCACTCCCCTGTCATCCCGTCCCTTTTAGACCCAAATACCTTCCTCGGCACCCTATTCGTGAGTACTGCCAGCTTGTTACTCCCTCAATGTGACAGACCAAGTTTCACACCCATACAAAAGAGGAAAACTTTACAGTTCCGTATATCTTACCTACAATACATGGGTCTACCCTGTTTTAGGCACCACAAAATACAGTACGTACGTGGTTTTCACTGTCACATACACGCTGCATTTCAACATACGGCTTTGTTCCTATCCTGCAAAAGCACCCACATAATTACAACATATCGCTGATTTCAGTCGACACCGACGGACACTTGACACCCCTCAGGCTAACCTCCACAGTCGGGCCCATCAGATATCTTCAGACGCATAGTTTGTGTCTACCAACATCATAGAGTGAGACGTGTTTTATTTAACAATATTAACTGCTAAGCTTACATATCATCAATAGCAGACAAAACAAAATACACGTACAGAGCAATGGTGGAATGACGGCAACAGCGGAAAACCGAAAAATCCTGTCCCACTACCACTTCGTCTACCAATATTACAGTGTTACCAACTACTACACGGGACATTCTTGACATTTCTGCAAATCGCTGCTTCATTTTAGGTAACCAACACGAAGCTATGTTCCGAAATACAACCTGCTTAGAATGACACTATAAAACACCACACGCACGTTGTATGCACAAGGAGAAGTGTGACATGGCGTGACGACAAAAGTTCCATGGTGCCTTACATTTAGTCTAGTCCCTGTCGTTCAGACTTCTGTTCTGAACTTTAAATGTACCTTCAAATCCAATAATAATATTGCAGTTCAATATACGGGGTCACGGAGTATCACATAAACAGTCGAGTCCACATCCAACGGAACTAACCTCACATTTTCCTGGAAAGACTACAAACCTTAGGACAGTTATAAGTGCTGTGACAGGGGCAAATCCAGCGGTCAGGCATAGCGGAAGGGTATATGGCGCACCATCATACCGTTCTACTACACCTGTCCTCCCTATCAGGTTCCGCCACGGCTGTGTGAAGGTTCAAACTGGGTACCTCCTAATTCCTGACACACGGGCGGGCTCAATAACGTGGCTCCGCCCACCACTATGGTTGCACTAAGATACTGCCGTCTGGGGCGTGAAACCTGCACACAGCTGGCGCCTCGCAAAACTACCCTTTGAAAGCTCATTTCAGCACCAGCACTTTCAGATGACCACAGGCTTACAGACTTTATCTGAACAAATGAAATTGGTTTAGAAATGACAATGGAAGGCAGGCCATCAACACGTTATTTGTCACTCTACATAAAATATTTTGCACAAAACCACCAATATGGCAAAACTTAATAATTAAACTTTGTGCGTGGGTTTGTTTGCGTCAGGTTATGGGCCTTCTCATATTTATATACGGAATTGGTCTCATAAAAGGCAACCACTTGGGAGACCCAGGCGTTGATGGGAGGATAATATTAAAATGGATTTGAAAACGTGGGATCGGGGCATCGACTGGTTTGAGCTGGCTCAGGATAGGAACAGATGCCGGCTCGTGAATGCGGTAATGAACCTCTGGGCTGCATAAAATGCGGGGAATTTCTTGACTAGCTGAGAAACTGTTAGCTTCTCAAGAAGGCCTCTGCGCCATGGAGTTAATTAGTTAGTTATTGGTCTCATAAAAAAGACACGTTTTGAAAACGGAATGAACGAACTGCAACTGTTTGGCGTTATGAGCCGGAAGTCACAAGGATATGTACTCAGTCTAAACACAACTTTCACTTCTAAACAAACCCAGCTACATGTTTCGGCTAATGTACAGCCATCACCATGCTGAGTGCAAAAATAACAAAAGGGAAACTTTACGGCTGCTTGAGAGGTTTGCAATCTTGAACCTTACAAATATATCATTCTACGCCCTACACAAGGGAGATATCCAGCCTTAGGGACAGAAATTTTACAACATGCATGAAACTGCATGTTACGTAAACCCGCTGCATTAGGTTTTTCAAACAGCCGCACCACGTAAGGCACATCTACACTGGGTACCGTAACAAGGAAGACAAGTTTAGAAAACAGGGAAGTACCAGGAAATCTCACTGTATGACTGTAGTATTCAATGTGTTTATTAATTATAAAATTACACGTTCCTTACACATTGCCCTCTCGTATTGCTGTTTTATATTTACACAACTACACAAACTTTGTAAAATCCTTCAAGTTGTTATATCAGCATGCAAATTCCATAATGAGCCTAGAACCAAGCTTAATTCATTCATCTGCTGCTGGCAGTTTCTATCTGTGCAAATATAATTCTAAGACTGAGGGGATATCTAAACTTGACCCCAAATATGGAACTTAGAAAATGGTGGAGCAATTACTTCAGTCACAAATGTCCATTTATAATTTCAGTGGAATGTCCAATTGGTATGGCAACGTAACACTTCACCAGTCAAAGAAACTTCTTTTATCATTACAACCAGGCAGCTGCTTTTGTTGAATCACAATTTTAAGAGTCCAGGATTTATGTTAACACTGGAATGAAATGGGCAGTAAGTTTTATAGGTCTCAATTGCACCATCACACGAAGAGCATGTTACAAGATTTGACATTGGTTCCGCATTGTTGCCCTGCTCTACACTAAAAACATTAATGTGAGATCTGGGATTCGTACGGCGCTGTCAATGAAGCGTGTCTTTCGCGTCCCATTTGCTACCAAACTACATGGTGTCATCCCAGAAGACTGTAATTTTCAAGACCATTTATATCACGAAAACATTTTACCTAAGAACGATGAGGATCAGAAGATCCAAATCCTCCACGAATTAATCTGTGCCATCTTAAAACTGAATTTTCCACTGCTGCATTCCATTTGAAATTCAGCAGCTAACATAAGCACCATCAAATACAACAAATTAAAACATATTCATTGTCAATGAAACGAATAATTTGCTGCATTTGGCAGTGTTAAATGTCACTTGTGCATGTGTCAACTTACAACTCATTGTGCAAATACAAAAAGGGAAAGAATTTTAAGGCTTCTAAGAGATAAAAACTACTTTGACATGTCCAATGTGACCATGCGCTGCTCCCAGTCATTCAAAACACAGACAAATGGAACTAAAATGCTGATGTTTAACACAAGAGTCTGAACCACGTTTAATAAAGGAATGTGTCATGAACCACAAAACAGCAGACAATAAATAACAAAAAATACAATACAGAATTTCCCTGGAGAACATTCTCAACATGTGATACTTGCACACTAAATTTGCTATATTCGTAAGACTGACTGGCCTTGCCTTCTGTGACGTGACACCACACAGTTTGGTAGACACACACGAACGTTTCAGAGGAATGTGGTGCCTCCTGACAAGGAATCTGCCACATTAAAATATTATCAAAGTACGTGGCACCACATCTCGGAAGACCCTTCCGTCACTTAAGCGGAACCAGTCTGCTGCTAATACCTATCCACATGTCAATCCTATCAGTACGTTCACGTTCTTGAATGTGGAGGCAGCAGGTCTCTGTGACATTCTGGTACCTATCTACCAAACTACACGGTATCACACCCCAGAATACAGCAATCTTCGTGTATCAATGAGAATCACAAGAATGTGTCTAGCTTTAGCAGTTTTTGAAAATAGCAATTTGTTGCAACCTGCCTTTATAAACACACTGTTTTCAGCATCACATTTCATTCACTGATATTGCATTACAATGGCCTTGTCTTCATTTGTATTTAGCAAAGTAATTTCTGCATTTGCCAGAAGCAAGTGGAGTGGATAAAAATCAGGTTTTTAAAGTAAGAAATACTGTAATGGCCTTGGTTGCTTCTGAAGTGCCTAAAGAACAAAAATCACCAATTTGTCTTGAAAGTTATCTGCAATAAATGCTTGTAAGTGGCACATAAACAACGCTATCCAAAGAAACAAGAAGTGTTCCGTTTCAAGCACTTTGCCTTCAAAATCTACATTACATTATTTTAACTGGTGGCAGAGACAAATAAAATGGCAGACTTTGATAAAGGGGGAAAAAACCAAAAGGGGACTGGGCCAACAGTATGAACCAGCAGACGGGCATCAGTGTCACCATCTGTATTCTTTTACACTTTCCTGAACACATCGTTACACATGATCCTGTTGCATAAGTTACATATTCTGAAATAATTTCTGACCTATTTCAAAACTACTGATTTGTTAGCATAAATACTTGTTGTCTGTCAATCTGTGTGCCACACATCAGAATGAGGACTCCGTCCACAATACAGTATGGTGACTGACCACACCACGAGACCCCAAGACATAAAAGAGCAGGTTTTGAATGAGGTCATTTTAAAGTACCGGAATATGTATATGTATTCTCAGCCATGAGACCTTGGTCGCGGTCTGCTACAAACTTCACATGAACCCCATTTCATAGGCTTCATGTCACCACAAACATGAACACAGTACAAAACATACAATTTATTAATTTGAAAATTACACCAATTTCATAATCATTAATTATGCTTATTATGCAAAACATAACAAAATTCTGCATCTACATTGCAGGCCACTCCTTCACTCCAGTACTGAATGGCACATGCAGATCTACTGTCAAAATAGCTGTACAATTCGTGCGACGTTTTCAATTCGTTTACCCTCTCTACGTAAGAAACACAACGTAATACAGTCAAATGGGCAACACGATAACTTTCCTTTCCCCACTTACTTAGGTGTTCAGTGCCAATAATGTTCCATTTGTGCTGAAAATGATGACCAGTATATGTTTATCCATGACAAAATGACATACTTACCTGAATCCAAATAGGACATTTTTCTTAAACAGACTACTATACGAGTCTCAGGGATGCACGGTCTGGTATTCGGGGTTACGACACTGCACAGGCTGGCAGATGGGCACCTACAAGACTAACGTGTCATAACCCGGAAGACCACAAAATGGGTTATCATATCACATCTTTCAGCTGCACGCATTTTTGGAACTGCCACGTTGATTGAAACTTTTTATACTTATGACACTTAACCCTTTGGTGCCAGAATGAAATTCCCTGCCCAAGCTGCAGAAGACCAGAATACCAATGACTGCACAGCACAGGGCATAATTTGCCATCAGCAATGGGCGACATTTAGCATTTTGAGCATCACAATGAACACTGCCAAACGACAGTGCTTTGTGCCAAAGGGTTAATACGTATGATCACTAAACAAACCATTTCCTCCAATCCAAACTACAGACTTTGAAGGCAATCAAACTGCACAGTTGCTCTTGAAAATAAAGTGTGCTCGTCTGCTATAGTACCGTACAACAAAATATGAAAGTAAAATCTCCCGTGAGTGTATGGAAACTGTCTCACTCACATACATACCTACATACATACACACACACAAGCACGTACATGCACACACGCACACACACAAGCACATGCACACACACATACTGGAAGATCAAAGCTTTTATCTAGTTAAGGTATCAAAACTATTTAGGGGTTATGTACACATAGGTCAGTAGCGATCACTCAGATTCATACAACCTCAGGCTTTTCATTTATATCCTCTTTAAATTTTTTAGTTTCCCCATGTTCTGTTTCCAAGGAATCACAAGGCAAACTTTTTCTCTTTTTATCATTAATTTCATTACCATCACTATCATCATCCTCTCCTTCCTCCTCCTCCTCGTCCTCCTCCTCATCATCATCATTTTCATCACTATCATCATCCTCCTCCTCCTCCTCATCATCATCATCATCATCATCCTCATCCTCAACCTTCTCTGTCTTTACAACCACTGTAGCAATGTTACCTCCTTCTAAACTTTCTTTCTGTACATGTTGTTCACTAGCCCTGAAGTCCACACCCTCCGCATTGGCTCCCATCTCGCTACCTATCTGGTCCTCCTCCATCTGTCCAACCCCACACCCAACCTTACCTGTTTCTGTGGCCTCAACACTTTCATTCTTAATTACATTAATATCCACACCACCTGAAAACATAAAGCATGACATGACATACCTTCTGCTACAGTAATAACTAGCAAAACTCAAAAACACAAACACTAAAATGAAAAGAAGTACAAACGCAAATACAATCTTAAAAAATACACTGTGACACAAAGATTCTCTTAAATCAATATCTTGCAAAAAAATGAAATAATTTTGTAATTTCAAGGCCTTAAACCTCTATAAAATCAGATCTTTACTCTTCTGGAATGTTGCTCAATGTAGAGTGGTAGTAATGTAACTAACTACCAATCTACGCTGCGTAACATCCCAGACGAGAGAAGATCTCTTTCACACCACAGCAGAAGCCTGAAATCATATATCTATAAAGTAAGCTTTATGCCATCCTACACATGATTAACACAAAATTACAGTAATTCTCCAGATGATGGGCACAGTACCAGCCTTCAAAAAAAAACATTCTTTTGCTTCATTCATGCAGACAGTACCCAAAGAAAATATTCTCATGCACGCTTATACTGGTCATAGTGACTTTGACAGAAATTTCATGGCACAAGAATTATATACCCTACATGTATACACAGAAATGGATACGGAATGTGGAGAAAAAGATTGTTAATCTGAAAGCCTCATTACTGGCTATGTACCCTCATTCTGTCCACTCTTCATACAGGACTTGACTACTGTAATTGTTTCTCCTCTAACGCTTAACAAATTATGAATTTCAGCTTCTTTTCTACAGATTTAATTTCTAATTCTACCCCTTCTTATTCATTCCTTGATATGTTTCAAAAATTTCATATCCAATGCCTGAAGTGGTCCTACCCAAAGTTAACAAGGTTACAGTCAATAGTAATTAACCAAAAAATACTGCTTTTTGGCCCCTCCCCATAAAAAAACATATCTGTTGGTGAATTATTACTGATTATACAATAAAATGACAAGGCGATGCACAGTACTGTAAGATAATCAACACGGTTCTCTGAGGTAACCCCTGCTAGAAACCAACACACACAAAGCAGTGAAACACTGCATTACAATGACTGATCTGCAACACCAGCTAGTCTCACCACACAAACGACCGCATGTGAATGGCAGCAGGTATAAGTTTATCTTAACCTTTTGAAGCCTAGCGGTAACTTTACGTACCAACAGGTTTAACATTAAAAAATTCTACGTGGTGCCCACATTGCGTTTATGTGTTTTGTACGGATCTCAGAACAAACAGCAACTTTTGCCTTATAAAATATTAAGAGATTGGTTTTTATAACCGAAGTGGAGAGTGTTTACAGCGCGGTACGCACTGAGTCCTTATATAAAACAGATACGCTTCATCTTTAAAGGGTTAAAACTTCCTGTTTTTTCATCCTCTAATGCAAACCTTGGTCTTGCAAGGGACTTACTTCAAACATCTGCCTATCAAAATTCTCCTACTGCGCCCCCCCCCCCCCAAACAAAAACCAGTCTTTAGCTTCAAATCAAAACTCAGAACCCCACCCAAATGGCACACATTCCAATCACCTAACACTTCTTGATTTTAGCACCCTAACAATACCTATTGAACGTGTCATGCGCTCTATAGCATGAATTTTTCTCCATTTATATGACACTTTCTTCGGAAAAGTAGCTCGAACTTGCAACATGGAAGATTACACTCTTCTGGCATATGACACTCTTAATTGGTAATTTGTTACTGACATTTTAGAGGAGCTTACTGCCTTTTTCTACAAGGTTGTTGTAGAAGAATAAGTTGTTGGGACAACTGCTTGCATCATACAGGGAAAGGGCAAGCTAGGCAGTAAGTGTAGGAAGCCAATAGGACAGGAGGTGTTTTGGGATAGATGGAGTGATGTGTACAGCCTGGTACAGGCAAGGAAACCAATTCTCCCAGCAACTTATTCTTCTTCAACTACCTCGCAGCAGGAGGCAGTAACCTCCTGCAAAATGTCGGTAACAAGTTACCAATTACCAAAGTATTACATCCGAGAAGAGTCTATCTCCATCAACAACACTGTGAAAACTTCGAATCACACACCTTTAATATTATTAAACATTATGTATACCTTACAAATATAGACCTACAAAGACACTTCTTAAAAATTTCAGTATTCTATTACCATTGGGTTTCAACTTTTCCAAACAAATCATCAATATAAACCAATTATCAGTGGTTCATGATAATTATTACAATCTCCGGCACTTAAATGGCACTTTACAGGCTAGAGACTCTTCCACTAGTAGCATCTGTGAACAAAGCCAATTCTCACAAATGGAACAACGTATTACCCTCTAGCCGGTTCTCCTTGTCTCCTGCTTCCAAGGTTTCCATATCAATGACGGACTGGAGCTCAGCACTTGCTGCCTTCCCTACCCCTCCCTCAGAATCACCCAAGCCCTGTCGCCAGCGCCCCCGTTTTTCTATGGCCTCTAATTCCAGCTGAACCTCTTGACGTTTCTTCTCTATCATTTCTGAAAATGTTCATATCAGCAACAATAACCAAACTATTCACTCACTTCAAAACATTAATAAATATGCTCAGAATTCAAAACAGAAACTTAGAACTAAACCATGTTACACGAACGAGCCTTGATATGACATGTGTTTTTAAAAGCACTTGCTGAGAAATTGTGAGGAACAAATTCTGTGCACAGGAAAGCATACAAATTCCAAACCAGAACAACACACAGTATTAGCACAATGAAAAAATGAAAATTATCCACTGCAAAAGAAATGCAGAAAAAAACCACTGCCAAGTTCAATTTCAAAAGGGTCTGAAGCAGTGTACTTCACTTTAAATCACTTGATGTCTGGTCTTTGGCAATCATCTCGTATCCAAACAAAAACACCACATTTCAAAATTTGGAGCCGGTAGTGTTCTCAGATGCAAATATGGGAAGTACCTCTTACGGTGGGTCTGACAAAATGAAGATATTCTCAGCTCACAGCCTACATCAGTTACATACCTCTATATATGTCTAGGGGATCAGGTTTTGTCGGCAGGAGATAACAGAAAATATAAAGCATAATTCTGTTAATTTGAATGGCATGAGACCTGACAGGTGCAGAATTATTGAATATACCAGATTATTAGATGGAACATCTACTGATGTAAGCCCTTACGGGTGATGTTCTGTTACTGCTCCTATGCTTGGCCTGTCTATAGAAGTATTCAATTTGGATATCTCCTTGATCTGCTGACCAAGGGTCATCAGGGTCCTCTTCTGTGTTTTCTGGAGTCTTCACAGCTGAAGAACTTCGAGTAGGACACACGAGGTCAGGAGATACCACAACGGTCAATGTATGGACATTTGAGGACTCTTTGAACATGTCCAAGATCTGTCTGTTTCAATGACAAAGGTTTTTCTCTCGTAAAAAGCAGAACTTCCAGTCTTGGGACTATTCTCCTCAAGTGCCGGAATGTCAGGATTTCTGAAATATCTGCCATTGGATTACAGGAATTTTACTGTACTGTAAAAAAATACAATAGAAATAATGGCAGCCTATGAAGACCTAAAAGTAAGAGACACGGCGCATTCGACATTAACACCACCACATCAGTGCAGCAGTCCTCCTACGCACATACACTGAATCATAACAGAATTACAATTAACATAATACATATTACCTACCAACTATAAGAAACAGGGTGGGCAAGTAGATCAATTGGTTGATCATGCTTATCTCTCTCAATTTCATTTGCACTTTCCACCTTTCTTCCACATGTCACGGGTTCGATTCCTGATGGTGTCATTGGAATTTTTCATTGCCACAATCCTTTCAGTCACACTATGGCCCTGGGGTCGACTCAGCCTCCAACAGAAATGAGTACCAGGAATATTTTGTGGGGGTTAAACACAGCCGGTGCATAGGGCTGACAACCCTATCACTTTCATGTGTCAGTTGTCTAAAAATCTGTGAGCCTCAACCTCCTGGAACTAAGGGCCTGTCCAGGCCCGTAATGGGATTGCTTTACCTTTACCTTCCTTCCACATTCAGGGTGAATGGTAGGTAAGCAGACGAACAGTTTCCCTTTGCATGTCATGAAACTACAGGGGGGAAGAGATGCAGAGTTACACTCACTCTTCATCTTGGCACTAAGTGGAAGGGAGAGGTAAATTTCATGCCCTTACTACTTATCCCCAGTAACCATTGAAGAGGAGGCTGGATGGGCCCAGAGACAGTCTGGACACCATGGAGAAGAGAAAATCTTCTGTACTTGCCAGGAATCAAACCATGATTGCTCAGCTGTCCAGCCTGTAGTCCAGTCCATATTCATGGAACATGACACAGACCAACAACACCTGTATTCCCTTCAAAGAAAAATCTACTTTGTTCTTCACAGTATTTATGCTTGGTCCTGATACAGAAGTTATGTCAGATTTCACATCACAGAAAAATCACACTACATTTACTTACTTGCAACAACCTTTTGACTGGCAACTAGTCTTTCCTCTGTTTTCAAGTTGTGTGTTTTTGGAAGATAAAATATATGAGGCTTGGAACGTGTCTGAATGAAGTTCAGAAGATGCCTGTGTTTAGCTTCCCATTCATCTTGCTAGGAAAAAACAAAGGGTATAGTCATCAGACTTAGTACAACTTGACAACACCAAAAAGCTTTTCACAAAGTAACATCACACACTAGAAGCTGCTTTTACTTTTGTAATGACATATTTTATGACATCCTGGTGCACAGTTTTCATAAAATTGCACACCCCCCAGATGAACTAATATCAATAATACAAATAGAATAGGTGGTGTTTACACATGTTTCCTTTAAGGTAAATTATTATGCTGTGTACGTCCACTTCATTTTGTACTAAGTAATTTCCTCAAAATGAACATGGAAAAAACTAAGGTACTGAGGATCTCACGGTGACCATCCCCAGTAAAAATTAGGATAGATCAAAAACAATTGGAGAATGTGGAATATTTAAATGATTTGGGTAGCATGATAACAAATAATGCAAGATGTACATGTGAAATTAAGTCCAGGATTGCCATGGTGAAAGTAGCATTCAACAAGAAGAAGAATCTCTTCACCAGCAAATTGGACTTAAATTTAAGGAAGAAACTAGTTAACTGCTACACTTGGAGCATAGACTTGTGTGGTGCTGAAATGCGGACACTTCGGAAAGTAGATCAGAAATACATTGAAAGTTTTGAAATGCGGTGTTGGAGAAGAATGCAGACCAGTTGGCCAGATAGAAATGATTGGAAGATGGGATAAGCAGCTACTGGAAAACCTTAAGGAAAAAAGAAGATACTGGAAACTGAAAGAGGAAGCACTAGATCGCACAATGTGCAGAACTTCCTTTGGAAGAGGCTCTGGACCTCTCGTAAGACAGACTACAGAATGAATGAATTTCCTCACATGAAGTTCACTGTGTTACATATTCTCTGACACATGTAACTGATAACAATGCCCCACATTCCGTGTGAAAATTAATTCATTTTGTAGGACTAAAATACCGTGAAGTGCTTCCTTCTGCAAAATACTTCCATTTGTTTTCACTGAATAAATTTTGCATTTGAAAAAGAAATATTCCCTGAAAGAAAGCTTCATTTGATACTCTACTTTCTGATCAAAATATTCTGCATCAAAGCTGCTTAAGTTAATGTGTCATATGTCCCACAGACTGACATGTAACACATGTATTTACAGCATTTTACAAAAGAGGACGGCCTGTCACATACATTGCTCACACAACTAATTTTAGACTGAAAATATGGAACAGAAATATAGGTGCATGCATACAGTAGTTCAATAAAATGCACTATATATACAAGATACAAGCAAAATGTTTTTGGCCTTGCCACATGGAGCATTAACTGGATCTAATACAGCTGAGTTAACTTATTGTGAATTAGTGTGCTGCATGTGGCTGTAAGAGGATGTTGCGTTTTTGTGCAGCTGACATTTAAGTGTGTTTTATGATGAGTGTTCTATGATCATTGTAGGCCAGGGAAATGGCAGACCATCAGGAACAGACAATTTCCATCAAGTTTCATTTTATCTTGAGAAAACAGCATCTGAGACTTAAGAAATTCTTAAAAAAAAAATCTTTCATCATGATGCCATGAGTAGAACACAAACATTTGAATGGTATTATGTGCCCCATCTGCTCAATGATGACCAGAAACAAAACTGACTTGCTCTGTGCCAGGACCTGTAAGACTGGGTGGGGGGCTTTCTTTCTGAGGTCATAACAGGAGATGACAGCTGTGTTTATAGTTATGATCCACACCCAAAGCAGCAGTCTTCCCAGTGGAGAGGCCCATCATCTCCACATCCAAAAAAGCCAGCCAGGTTGGGTCAAACTTCAAGAGCATGTGAACTGTTTATGTTGACAGCACGGGAATTTTTCACAAGGAACTCATTCTGGAAGGTCACACTGTGACTCAACAGCTCAACGTAGGGGCCCTAACGTATCTGAAGAAAGATGTCAGGATAATATGCCCACACGTGGCACACCTGGGGCTGGCTTCTGCATCACAACGCACCCGCCCACACACCTGTGTGCACTTGTTATTAACTGAGAACATTTACTGGCCATACAACGTATTATTGCAATGGCATATGCATCTGATACAGCTCAATGGGCATGGCATTTTTAATACTAATAAATATGGCCAGCAGCCCAGTAATGCCAGGTGATTTAATTTCTCTCTTCCTGGACAACAAAACTGTTACCCCCAAGTTACGGGCTCGCTGCCAATTACACAGTATTAGGAGATATACATTTCCATATTTCCAGATCTTAAAGGCTAAATGAAAAAAAAACATCAATCACTTCTTTCATAAGCATGTCTATGTTTTTTACATACTGCCCCTTTTTGAGCTGTTGTTACACTGCTGACTGTGGATATCACTCATCTCTTGTTTATGCTCCCAAACTAGCACCAGGACGTCATTTGCTGCCACAGCATGAAACTACCCACTGAATAGTTTAGATTCTCTTTACCAGATCACTTGGAGCACATTTGCTGGCTTGATCTGTCCATGTTAAACTGTCCAGTTTCATTTTACTGATTCATGTCTCTCTCGAAGAAGACTCTCATCCCTCGTGCATTCTGTGGTTAGACCTTCAGGGAGCCCCCCCCCCCCCCCCAAAACCAACAATCCATGAATACTTGACTGCTTCCCCAAAAACAAGTTTTTAGTATTTTTTAGAATCTTTCTTTTCTTTGCAGAAACACTGTGACTGGAGCTGCTTCTTTTCTCCCTTCAACTGTCTGAACATTATGCAGTATGGCTCGAAGACCTGCTTGAGTTGTGCAATAATTCTGACCCTCCTGTCCATTAAAGGATCCACTGGGCAACACCACAAGTTTGTAAAATTGCGAAAAGTGAGGGATGAGTGTACTGTCCTCTGTGATGAGACACAGTGTAGCCTGGTAGAAATTCACCTATGTTGTGGAGGTACATGCTACCTCCATCATTAGGGCAGAAGAGGCAACAAAAATTTCTCCAAAATATTGGTAAATCTGTACCAAACTGTATGGCATCACATACCTCACGACAGCATTCTTCAGTCACCATGAGAACTGCACAACCCAAAATGTCTCTTTTGCTTTGGCACTACTGAAGATAGGATTCTGTTACAAATTGCTACATACAGTGGAACTGCCACTTGTACTGTTACGTGATCTAACAAATGCAACATATACCACACACTGTTAACTAAAACCACTGACCTCTTTAATTCTTAACATTTTAAGCTCAATCTTCTTTATTTCCGCCTGCTTTCGTTTTCGTTCTTGGAATAATTCCTGGCGTTCTTTTTTTAATTCCTCCTTCTCACGTTTTGCATTCTCTTCCAACTTTTTCTCAACCTTTGCTCTCTTTTCTTCCTAAATAGAAGGAAATAAACAAAATCACAAAAGGAACATTCACACACACAAAAAAGCTCCTACCTTACAAATATGCAAATGACAACATGTTACTATGCAGCACACCATGAGCACCAGCATCCTGTAATGGCCAACATCTGATACAGGCTCTCACAAAACAAAACCACTGCCAAACATTGAAATTCAGTAATTAACACTCATGCTTTGTTTTTGGGAGGTCCTGGTTTAAAATATCAACTCAAACGTTACCCACACTGGCTGAGGTTTTTGATGGTTTCAACAACGTTTACAGGAAAACAAACCAGGGCACACATTACCTGTTACAACATCATTTATCTTTTGCAGTCATCCTAACGCTTCATCCACATAACACATGTGTAACTAATGAAGCACTATTAAATAACCCAAAACTCTATTAATCAATAAAAGTGCTGCAATACACACATATAAAATGAAGCAAGATCCTCACAGCTGTGAATAGGAAGACCATAACCTTTAGGTAAAGTGACCCTGCCACCAAACCAAAACTCCATTATGAATCTGAACTGGGCTTATAGCTGTTGAAGTACTGTGCTAATAATTTAGGAACCAAATGCCTGTACGTGTCTGGCTCATTTATGCTCCACTTCCGCCATTTTTTATGAGCACCTTGGACTTTATAAACTGGACTGGGAATTATTCAGTTAAACTGGCTATAATTTGTTTAGGAAATACTCTTAAGCAGGTAGCCAGATAAGCACAGCATTTCATGGTCAGATGTCATAAACCTTAAAGCATATGACTGGAAAGCCACAATTCATACCACAGCAAGGAGTAGTCATGTGCATTCCTTGCACCTTGGCATTTTTGAATGCTCCTAGCTGTTGCAAATGCCTTTATTTAACATCTGAACAATATAAATCACAACTTTCAATGCATTTCTTACACAGTTGCCTTTCAACAATCTGAAAAAATCTTAATGTTATGAATATGTGACTTATTTAAACTTTTAGATGCTTTTTATTCACTACTCTACCTCATAACCTGTAAATCACAAACAGACCATACAAGATTTTTAACAGTACTGTCAGTGGCAAGCAATACAGCCTACATTCCCCCAAAAAATCCTCATTGGCATCTATATATACTTCTTATTCAAAAATTTACTGTTCTTCAAGTGGTTACTATCATTGTTATAAATTACTATGATTGATAAAAATTAATAAAACTGTATCTCTCTTTGACACAAATTTCATTCGCAAACTTATGGAAGTTTTATAAATATCTTTGGTGACATGTTTCAGTTGCATTATGGACCACTTTCAAGTACTTTTACACAACTTCTGACCCGTTCATTAGTTCAATCCACTCAAATGAAAGAGCTCTCGGTCTTGAGGGTCTAGTTTGTTTTAAAGTTTTAACCTTTTAAAGCCTAGCGGTAACTTTACGCACCACCAGGTTTAACATTAAAAAATTCTACATGGTGCCCACATTACGTTTATGTGTTTTGTACAGATCTCAGAACAAACAGCAACTTTTGCCTTATAAAACATTAACAGACTGGTTTTTATAACCGAAGTGGAGAGTGTTTACAGCGCGGTACGCACTGAGTCCTTATATAGAACAGATACGCTTCGTCTTTAAAGGGTTAATTAAGTTGTGCAATTACATGTAAAGCAGATTCTGTGGAAGGTTACCCAAAAGACACAACCATATTTAAAAAACATAAAAGTACAAAGTTATTAATACGACATAACACAAAATATAAAAACCAGCTCTGTCTTAATGTGGGGGGTTTTCCTTCTCCAACAGACTCTTTTTTTCAGCTCACCCCTTGTCTTGTATAAGTGTACCAAAAGTTTCTCAGAATGAAATTACAGTGTAACTCCAATCATTTGGATGCTGGTTATCCGGATTGGCTTTTCCCTTCATGTAACTAAACATCTTCTTGCTGTAATTGTACTACATCTTGTTTATGGCTTAAGTTTTCCCCTCCAATTGTCAAATACATATAAGGAATTGTGTATTAATGTTTTATTTGTATGTAAAGAAATATGTAGCCTAAAAACAGCTGTCTGTAGAAATTTTTTTCCACTTTAACCTACCAATGTAGCCTATTTTCAAAGAAAAATCCAATTATCCAGATTTTCTGCATATCCAGATGGCTCGTGGTCCCAATTAATCCAGATAATTGGAGTTATACTGTACTAAAATGACTGCAATTTTGACTACAGTATTCCTAAAGTTGCATCTGTATGATGTTAAATGGTTTGAATCAGAAATGAAACTTATTCTTGTTTCTGCTTACTGTGTATGTCCATTTAGCAACATATGCCATACAGCTTGGTCTCTGGTACCATACTGACACAGTCTGAGTTTGTCATTGGGTTATCTCATGTGTAATAGGGTGCTTCATAAGAAGGTAATTTTGCTTTTACGGTGCTGCATTAAAAACTGGACTGGGAACCATAGTACACTTACCAGTGATCTGTACTCCTTTCTTTGTAGCCTTATAAATAGGTAACTTCTTGATCCTGCCCATTTTGCAAACTATGGACATAATGTCTTCTACAGCACCAAACAACAGCTTTAACTTAGGACATGTTCAGGGAATTCTGATTGCTCCATATTAAAACTAAATTCGTCATAATGTCCTCTAAATACGATGAACAACCTGTCTGACCAACAGAGGTGAATGGGCAAACAGGGCATTAAAATTAACTGACTTCACAGCTCTGATATTGGTTGTGATGTTGGGGCTTTTTCTTAACAAATATTTCTACATTATTTCTCAAGTAGCATATGTTATTTCTATATCTGTACAATTACTGCATTTCTGTAGAGGTGATAATGTTGCTTCCACCTGACAACCATTGTAACGGTGGACTTCCACCACACATACAGTCATATTAATTAATTTACACGATGTTTTTGTTGCTTCCACCTCGGACACTCAGACAGGCACCAAGTTAATTCTATTGATTGCTTAGCATGTTTAAGTAAACTCAGGTGACTGGTTAAGGGTAAGTGAAAAATGAACTTGCATCAACTTATCAAACATTTGGTACAGCCAAAAGTAATGAACACATCATCATAACGCTGTTACTTACCAAGGTCTGCTTTGTAAAAACTGGGTGCAGCACACCAAGGCAAAGTTTGCATTAAATGAGGAGAATGTTTGTAATTTTTTGTTTTAATTTTATTTCTCAATACTTGATTATCAGAATGTATAGAAATAATTACCCAGATAAAAGTGTATGCACAGCATAAAAATTCTGGCACATTCATGCTCTTTTGTCTTGAAGTGTAAATTCTACTCAAGTAATGGATTGCAAAAAATATTCAATTATATTTTAATTAAATACGGATAGCCAGTGTTTTACATCTGCTTATTTTATGCATTTTTGCTATGATGCCCCTTGCCAATTCATATAATTTCTTAATTCATGCCCTCTCATTTTTAAACACTCTTTGGCTTGCTGCACAATAGGACACTGCTAAATACGTACAGAACTCACAGCATGGAACAAAACTTGGAGGTTATGTGCTCACTACAAACTGTATCAGTCACTGTGCATTCCCATCTAGGTCAAACCATGTGGTTTGTTTGTTTGTTTGTTTGTTTGTTGTTTGCTGTCATTAAACAGCCTTCTTAGGCACACTGATGAAACTGCAAAAAGTGACTATTAGCTTCATCATGTCTGCCCAGCCGTCTGTGTGTCCGTCCGTCCGCGTGGAACAACTCAGCTCACACTGGATGGATTTTCGTTAAATTTGATATTTGAGAATCTTTCAAAAATCAGTCCAAAAAATTCAAGTCTTACTGAAAGCTGACAAAAATAATGGGTACTTTACATTAAGACCTATGTACTTTTATGATAATATCTCGCTCAATTCTACTTAGAATGAGACACGTTTCAGCTAGAAGTTGTAGAGAAAATCAAGACACACATTGTGTGTCTACTACAGTATTTTTTAAAAAAAAAACCATGCTGTTTATGAGATATGTGGAAAAATGTGGTACAGTCAGACAAGACCAGATGACAATGAAATATGACACATACAATTTGCATGCTGGGTAACTGAGGCAAGAATACAGACACCGCCTCAAAACACGTAATACTTATTGTTTTCCCAAAGCAACCATGGTTATGTGAATGCGCCTCAATGTCATGTTATACACACTCAGCCCGTCTTGTTGTGTTCTACCTAGAACTGTCACGATGATACACCCAATTTAGGAACACAAAATTGACATGATGTCAAATAATCCCAGCAGTAATCTTAACAGTGGCAACATGTATGACCTGTGGGTGCCAGAGTTACTGAGTAGCAAAGCCTGTAAGAGTAAATATTGTTTATTTAGATTAGTAATAATTATTATTATTTATCACGTGTATACATAACCCTATACTGCACATTGTTAATATGCAGCATAGAGCTGCCATTGGTATGACTGCCCCCAACCACCACCTATTCCATTATTTATTATGGGAACATTGTTTTTGATAAACACCTTTTTGATTTACAGCTACCTTCTTATGAACACAACCTGGGCATAAAACATGAACTACCTGTATATACAGTAAAACTCGTTTAAGAAGTCCCCAGTTAAGAAAATTTCCCGCCTAAGATGTCAGGATAGAAAAAGCACCAAAATTCTCCCATTTGATTAACATTACATGTTGCCCTTTTAATGCATCCCCTCATAAGAAAATTTCCCGCCTAAGAAGTAACAAATTTGATGATGAAACAATTTTTTTACCCATTTAATACATTTTCTGTGTCAAAATCTTAAAGAATTTCCCCAAGTTTCCATTCGTTCTGTTTCCAAAATGCAGCATTCAGATGGCCCGGTCAGTTCATATAGGTTAATCTCCAAGATCATTTCTGCCACGTTTCACACAACAGAATGACGCAACCTCACAGCCCATGTGGGGGTGTCATATTTCTTCCACGATGTAGAGACTGCAGTCAGTCCCCACTACTCAGTCTCTCACAACAACCAAAAAATTGTATCGGCCGGCCGGAAGCTGATCCTAGCTGTTCCGTGACCTGCATAAGCCTGCGTTTGGCAATGGCTGGCATGTAGCAGCTCACTTGCCGCTTCAGCTGCAGAGGACTTGGAGGAAACGAAGGCAGCCAATAACATTTGAAGAAGTTTAGGCACGCGCTGGTCAAAGTGACACGATGTTCCACATTGTTTGGGGGACAGCTGTTTGATATGACATAAGTGAGTGGTCGATTGCAACAACTTGTTTAAACGTAATTTATTAGCAGTAACAAAAAATGCACTGTGGTGTAGCATGATTGCGAAACATCTGTGGTGACTGTGTGCAGATAAGTTACATCAACAATTCCAGACAATAAATTTAAGACATGGCAGAGTTAGTGAAAGTAACTGGAACTACTGATCACCCCTCATGGTCTACCTAAAAGCGAACCTATGGAATCTGAAGATGTACACAGCTACTGTTTTTGAAAAAAGAGCAACAAGCCATGCTTGCAAAATATCCCAAGGAAAAGTAAACATCTGGAATGGAATGTGAACTTGTGAATGAAAAGTCAGTGAGAGTATAGGCAAAGGTGTAAATAAAACTGTGAATGGAAGGTTACAGACAAAATGGTTAAATGGTCAGATACAAGTGAGAATGTGTTAAGATAGCTGCAAATTGTACAAGTTCAGCATACATTTGTAATAAGTTCACAAGAAAATTTCACAATTAGAACTTTTTGGTCCTACCCTTTTAAGAAATTTCCCGCTTAAGAAGTCAGATTTTCTTGGAATTTTCAAAAACATCCCAACATGGTTTTACTGTACTTACACCAATGCAGACCCACAAATTAAGGTAAGAAGAGGCTTCATTTAATTACTGCCAACCATATGAAATCTGTATGCAAGTTAGAAGATAGTGGGTGAAGATACGAGAAAGAGCAGAATGCGGATCAATTATGAGGGAGGCCAAAGCGCCTGTGACTGTAGCGCCAAGGAAGAAGAACATAAGAAATCTGTGCGTATGTTTTAAAGGCCACCGTGGATTGCCAAATATACAAGTTCACAAACATATACAATACATCACTTTTGTTTAAGCATCTTGAAAACAGTATCCCCTAGGGGAAAAGAAAGTGCACTGAGCTAAGTATGCATTCTAAACTTCTCTACAGAGGAAACTTGAGTTCCTGAAAATATTTAGTGGTTGTGAAGTCACATTAATATAGACGGACAGACAATGGACAAAGCAATTTTAATAGGCACTCTGAACAGATGGGAACGACGGTGGACACAGTCTCCACACATACAATCCATTTCCATGGAAATCCAGTACCTCGCCCAAGCTGTCTTCATTGGAGAAATACAACAGAACTATGATACAATTACCTTCACTCATAAAATAAGGAAACTTGGCTAAAAAGCATTATATGCTATACCTTATCTTTCATTCGTGTTTCTTCTTGACGAAATTTCTGAAGAGTACCAAGCAATGCACCAAACATTCTTCTATTCCTGAAAGATCCAGCAAATCCATTTTTACAAACATATTTCTATGAAACAAAACAGTCCACACACTACATGCAATTACAGCTTCAGTGCAATTTTTAATGAATGCAGCATGACAAACCAATGTCTGAAAACTACTGATCTAAGCCAATGTAACAAGGATTTACCATTCGCTTCACTACACTTAGAGAACCAGAGTACCATAGTGGGTATAGCAACTATACTGTGGACTGGAGAGTGTGAGGTTCAAACCCTGTTAGAGGCAAGAGATTTTTCTCTTCTCCAGAATGTCCAAACAAGGGACCCTCTCCCAAAGGTAAAGCAGCCAGGACGTGAAGTTAACCACTCGCCCCCATCTAGTGCCAAGGTTAAGAATGAGTGCAGCTACACCTCTACTTCCTGATATGCCTTCATGGTGTGGACAGGGAAAACTTCACCTTCACCTTCACATAGTGAAGGTGAAGGTGAAGTTCACATCTTGGACACGTCACCCCAAGATATAGTAAGCTACAGGTAAGAAAAGCTATCTAGCTGTGCATAAAAAAAAAAGAGGTATAATTACATACTTTGGTTTGGATACACCACCTTTACATGAGTACTGCCATGCTAGAAATGTATGTATTTCTGACTAAAAATTGTGTAAGCAAGCTACTGGCACGGTCAAAGCCTGCCAGGCACCCGCCTGTCTGAGGAAGAAGGGACATAAGCATAAACACCTTTGCTTTTATGTCAAATTTGTAACATGTTCAGCTGGATTTCAATTGAGAATGGGAGCCCCTTGGCAATGAAGGGCCTATCATAT
The DNA here is from genome assembly GCA_013340265.1 of Coptotermes formosanus. Taxonomy (NCBI): domain Eukaryota; kingdom Metazoa; phylum Arthropoda; class Insecta; order Blattodea; family Rhinotermitidae; genus Coptotermes; species Coptotermes formosanus. The sequence goes on along the minus strand of BLKM01012983.1, from coordinate 2,800,948 downwards.
TTGAACAAGGGTTTCTCACAAAACCAAATGCACCTTGGTTCAAGCTTCTATACTAAGTCACATAAACTTTCTAAACAGACACGCCGTGCCAACCTATATATCCTTGTAAATACTCCCCCATATTAAAAGCTTCTGCAACCTGTGCAATCCATCTAAATCCACATTCCATAATCTATGAAGGCCTGAAGGACAATGGCCATCCACCAGTTGGTGCTGTTATCTTCTTATTCACGAGCAGTTATTTTGGGGGTGTATATCAGAGGTGAGTGGATGAACTTCTTACTTGTTATCCATTGAACAATTAAGATGTGTAAATTTTAGGCAACTGCAAATGTACTTACAATATACTGAGAATATCCATGCTACATATTAGCATACCTTGCCTTGCTTCTTTCGTCTGTGCTTTGTGCAGCCATGACTTCCTGCCTGGAAGGTAGCTCTTTAGGGGTAGCAATAACACGGGATGAAATTACAGGCTGTCAAAAACATCAAATATCAAGCTATAGTTTTGTTTCTCACACAGTGTTAAAATAAATTACAAAGTACTTAGTCCTCTGCTGGTTACAATTCACATGATGTCAACCGATAAATTACAGTTAATATTTTCTGCAATTTATCTGTCTGATGTAAGTAGCCTCCAAAAGCAATTAGATGGTGAAATCTGAAGCAAAAAATTCTGTCACATCCCAAAAACCTGCTAAAACAAACTTCTTTAAAACTGAAAGTTAGAAAAGCATGTTACATAGGCATACAGCCTGAGTTTTCAGGTGTGTTCACAAAATCACAAAAAGCAACTATAAGCTTCGTCATGTCTGTCCGTTTGCGTGGAACAACTGGACTCCCACTGGACAAATTTGCATGAAATTTGATTTTGAGAATTTTTTGAAAATCTGTCCAGAAAATTCAAGTTTCATTAAAATCTGACAAGAATAACAGGTACTTCACATGGCAATGTATGTACATTTAAAATAATATCTCGCTGAATTCTTCTCAGGATGACAAATGTTTCATACAAAAGTTGTAGAGAAAATCAAAACACACATTTTACATTCAACAACTTTTTTTCCGAAAAGTGTGCCACTTATGAGATAATGTGGAAAAATATGGTGCGGCCAAACAGGCCACAGACGACAACATACTTCGCCCCATACAATTTGCATGCTGGATAACTAAGGCAAGAATACACACACACACTCAACATATTTCATACTTACTGCTTTATCACACAACAATGGTTACATTAACAGGCCTCAGTATTATGTTACAAGTACACTGCCCGTCTTGTTATGGTATCAGTCATCCACACAGCGTAGTTTGCCAATTAACCTTTCAACATCTGCCTCTGTGATCATACTGAGTGTATTTTAGGGTACTTTAAATTTGAAACTCCTCCATGCTAGACAATAGCTGGAATTTAAAATCTCTTGTCATTGAAGGGTTCATGATGTCACGGCAGAGTGAATCATGCTTTCTTCTCTCTATCACTGGAATTTTTTTGTTTTTAGAAACTCAGTCTATGTGTTCAGCAACTTCCAGACAAACCTCTAGCAGCGCAACACAAACCACAGTGCAGCCACAAGCAACATGAACAACATACAACACGTATGAAGTGTTCAGACCAGCTTGGGGGCCCAGACAGCCTCTTATCCAACTGGTACCTGGGTGTAAAGGGGCTGAAGCGTGAAGCTGACCACTCAGCTTCATCTACTGCCGAGTTAATAATGAGTGGAACTGTGCCTCTACCATGTCATACACCTTCATAGCATGGACAATAAAGGCTTCTACAGCATTTAAATTTCTGCCATCCTGGATCTCAAGACCCACAAAACAACTGATATTTAAAACCTCTGACTCTGAAGGACGTACAGCAAGTCTCTAAAAGCTGTGAAGTCCAATGGAGTCACTACCCCTCATTGCCTGAGAACATTATTCACTGTGAAAGCTTCAAATCCTATTCTATGCTTCACCTTGTTTGCAACCTCCTCTTCTTCACCACTGTCTCCATCCCGCTTCAACTTCGGTGGCCCTGACAACCTGTCAACATATACATATATATATATATATACACACACACATACATATTTCCTTACAGCACAGCAATACATTATTACATTTTTCAAAATTCAATTCAATTTCAAGCCAAATACATCTGTTTCCAGTACAAAAACAAAATGCAATGAAAAGAGAAAAATCTGTAAGAATACCGAACACTTAGAAGATGGAGGAGAGTGACAGTCAAAAAACTATTCAAGTACAGTTAACACGGTCACTTTGTCTTAAAAACGTAGGATGCAACATAAAAATAGACCAAAGAAGGCGCTAAAACCTAAAAAAGGCAGTAAATTTGAAGAACCAACATGGAAATTTTTGAAATATTAACTTTTCACACCATTTTGCCAAGATGTCTCTGGGGTACAGAAAAAAAAAAAAAACAAAACTGCTTTGAGAAAGGGCTCCAGATTTCAATATTACAACATCCATTTTCAGATTCTAGTAGTGTCATAACAGCTGAGAAAGGCAAAAGGTCTTATTCAAATGTTTTGACTTCAGAAAACTGGCCCTAATTCCTGCGCAAAATGTGCCATATGACATGTTCAGTGTGAATCAAATTAATGAAATTACATTGTTTCAAAATGTACAACCAACAGAACATTTGTAATAAAAGACAACGACATCAGACGACACACATTTCCTGTCCACTTCAAGTTACTTATGTATGTACAGTTTCCATCCTGCACAGCCAATAATTATTGAACATGTGATCAGCATGGTTACTAAACAAAAAATCAAAATAAAATGTAAGCTGTTCTCAATTCACAAAAAGTTGGATATTACAGAGTGGATGCTACTTAAAATTTTCCTCACACAAAGCAACTGGTTAATGATTTTGCAGTTCTGTGTCAACTTAAAATATGAGACAAAATTCTCCATCTGTAAGCAAACAGTAGCAGTGGGAAAAGGTGACAATAGCAAAATGTGGCAAGGCAGAATCAGTACTTAGGGAATAGTTCCAGCAAGAGCTGGCTTTTCATCTAAAGGTTGTGCTTGTAAAAAGTCATGACTGTAGAATACATACCTGCTAAATACTGTTCTAGGGTCACCAGGTCTTCTCTTGATGAGCGGTGATTCCTCTTCTTCAGGTCTTCCTCCAGGGTCTCGCCGCCCCCTGCAATATTTGTACAGCTCAAACAACAGTGCCACAACACCAAACCTATCAGCACATTCAACAAAAGCCATAAAATGCAAGGAGACCTAGACTTCCAAACACAAATTACATGACAACACACAGAATTAAACTTATTTCATAACATGTTGTACCAGCCACAGCTTAATTTGTAAGTTAATATTTCATATGTTATGGGGCTATGATTCAATATTTGGTCCTCTCTGAAAAAAATGTTATCAGAACCATTCTGAAACATATGGCAAAATGCTAGCTTGATGATTTTTGAGGACTAAATTCCTAATGCACAGTTCCTTCATACAATAAATGTAGAACAGTACACTTTTTAACTTTGAATTTGTGACCCAATTATTAATTTTCCATCTTGCAGCTTTGGCTTTTCCACTGTAAAATTTGGTGTTTTGTGTCTGCATCATGTTGGAAGACATATTACGCATTACATGCAAGTTTTTTACAGGCCAGGTTCTTCCAATGACCTTGAAACGCTCCTTTTTTTTAACTAACTTTAATATTCCTTGGTATCATTTCTGACACACACTTCCTTCAGAACTCTGGTCAAAACGAATCTCAAAGTTTGCATGTCCCAGTCTTTTACTATCTTTCAAACAATCAAAAATGATCTCTAAACTTTTCAATTACTTCTCCACGCTGCCATCAGTTCTCATAACTGTTATAACACTTTGTAAACACGGTATTTTTCTCCAGCTTCCCAGCCTTAATGTTGATGCTTTGTTCTAACAAATTACTACCAATGCTTCTGACAAAAGACAAACACTGTAACAGTAAAATACCTGCTTCAGGTTCTGTAGAAGTTGGAGAAATTTATCGACTTGTTCCACGCAGTTGTTACCCAAACAGCAATGTGGGTGTTAAACAAGAGCAAAGCCTGGTGTCTGTGGACACAGTCCTCTGTATAACTTGACTCAACCAGTAATAAATATACCATATTTAAATAGGCATGTAAACATCAGACACCCTTCAAATGTTTATGTGTATGATATGGGGTTCTCAAGGAGGTGAATAATAAAATTATGCTTCAAGACTCTGACTTGGTGTAGCTGACAGACAGGTACCAAAGGACTGGAGACACCAACTGCCTCCATCTTCAACACAGAAGACTCAGGTAGCAGGTTGCTCCAAAATGTTGATGGCCCACACTAGATTATACAGTGTTACATCACAGAAGGCCACAGTCTTACACAACAGTGTGAGTCTTTGCTGGCTGACTGACTGATTGACTAATTCCATGGAGCAGATTCCCTCTCGAGAAGCTAGCGGGTCCTAAGTTGGTCAAAAAATTCCCTGAATTTTATGGTAGCCAAAGATTCATTACCACATTTACAAGAGCCCACAACCTGCCCCTACCCAGACCCAGATCAATACAGCCCATGACCTGCATCCCACTTCTCGTAAGATCCGTTTTAATATTACCCTCCATTTTGGCCTGGGTCTCCCAAGTGGTCTCCTTCCCTCACGTCTCTCTACCAAAATCCTGTATACACCTCCCCTTTCACCCATACATGCTACGTGCCCTGCCTATCTTATTATTCTTGATTTGATCACCCAAATAATATTTGGTGATAAGTACGTTCTGTGTTTTTCAATATAGTATGTTTGCTTTCACCTCACAGGTTAACATCATCAGCATAAACTGGAAACCCTCCTGGTTTACCTGACCCCTCCTAATGGCATATTCTAAAGCAAAGTTGAAAAGCAATGGCAATAAAGCACCACCTTGTTCCAAACCATTCTTAATAGGAACGTGTCAGACAAATGTTTGCCTACCTGGACTCTACCACAGGTTTGTAAACACCCACTGCACCCACAAAACCAACTAAATATCAAAGACTGTTTAACACAAAACTGGTACATCATGTAGTAACATGATCACAGACATGTGTCAATTCATTACCACTGCTAATGGCTGAAAAGAAACATCAAGTTGGTTCATCCTGCACAGGTGATTCTGATTGGTTAAATTAAATAAAGTTAAAGTAACTTGGCTTAGATTAGCTTAGCTTATGGTGTTCAGAAGTAGAACATGCACTGTTGCACACTTCTATTATTAATAAATATCACAAATGTACCTTAGTGGGGTGAATCCACGACCTCGTCCCCTAAATTCCTCAGGCGGAGCTGCAGGACGTTTCACACCGAGCCTGAAAAAAAATCACATGCCTGCACTGAAAATGTACCAGAATATCACAAAGAACAACACACATCAGACATCTGCATCATGAAGTTTATCTAAAGAGTATTCACAATTTCATCCCGTAACTCACTTCCCATTTTCTCCATTACAATAACTACTCACAGCTTTGCATGGAAATGATTATTACTTATCGTCAGAATCATCTGTATGCAGTATTTGATATTACATATTCCATGCATTGTTCTTAGAATAAGTTATATTCACCAACAAATGCACACAATAACATATAAATCACACACAAATCTTCTATTTATGTATGGTTTATATCTTAGTGTGTGCATCTGTTGGTGAATAATGAATGACAATGTCTAACACATTATTGATAATTTATCATATGTTATTTATGCCTGTCAGGAAATTTTATGCTTTGTACTTTTTCTCTCTTGTTTTATTATTTCTATACTTACATGTGTGTTTTATTTTATATTTTGACATAGCATATGAAATTGCTAATATGTACATATATTGTGACAAGTTCCATAGCCCACGGTGTGTATGAGGTACCTTCTGGGATGGCTGGTATGTGAAATAAATATTGATATTGACAATATAATGGATTATAAAAAGCTGAGTATTGAATGTTAAAGCATGTAACACATACGGTAACCACTGCTTTAAAGGCCAACAAAAAGCCCATGTAAGAACTGCCCAAGCCGGTCACACTAAAATATAACAATCTGCAGAAGTAGTAGCTTCACAGGCTAAAGACATACCGTTACTGTATACAACTGCCTCACTACCGTAAATTCTAAGATTTAAAACTGTCAAATGAGTTTAATAATCAAATGACCGGAAAAGTATAGTGCAGTCACACCGGCAGAATCAGAAACTAAACAATATACACCATTCTGTTCATGCTTACATGCCTTGTGAAGTATCAGTAATGAATGTTTCGGTAAGTAAATTCATGCATTCATGTGATTATGTGTGACCCTTCTAAATAACAACAACTCTTTGGTTTATGTTAATGATTTACCCAAGGTAACAAACTGTGATAATTCAATGATTAAAATCAAAGCAATATTATTCGTGGATGACAAAAGCGTGGCTGTTAGTAGCCCTAACATTACTGAATTAGAATGACATTTAAACCAGGTATTTATAAAAATTAATGAGCAGTTTAATGCAAACTTTCTTTCCTTAAATTACAGCAAAACATATTATATCCAATTTCAATCTAAAAATCTAACTTCTTTGGCTATGAATATTATTAATAACAATAAATTAGTATAAAATACAACCAAACTGAAGTTTCTTGGATTGTTCATTGACAATACTATGTCTTGGAACGAGTATATGGAAATGTTTATTCCTAAATTGAATCGAGCTTGTTTTGTACTTTCAATCGTAATATCAATATTATCACTTGAATTAAAAATGGTCTCCTATGCACATTTTCACTCCATTTTAATATATGGACTCATTTTTTGGGGTAATTCAACTTCCAGTACAAAGATATTTAAGCTACAAAAAAGAATTATCAGGATAATAACGGATGCCAGACCTAGAGCCTCTTGTAGAACATTTTTAGGACTTTACAAATTTTACCTTCAGTCTCGCAATATATATGTATTCTACAACTGTATTTATGGTAAATAACAGAAGTTTCTTCAAAAGGAATTCAGAGATACATAGTTTTAACACCAGGAACAATATAAACTTTTTCCAGCCACCCACACATTTAAACATTTGTCAAAAAGGACCCTAACTACCCTGGCATCAAGGTGTTTAACCCTTTAAAGATGAAGCGTGTCTGTTTTATATAAGGACTCAGTGCGTACCGCGCTGTAAACACTCTCCACTTCGGTTATAAAAACCAGTCTGTTAATGTTTTATAAGGCAAAAGTTGCTGTTTGTTCTGAGATCCGTACAAAACACATAAACGCAATGTGGGCACCACGTAGAATTTTTTAATGTTAAACCTGGCGGTACGTAAAGTTACCGCTAGGCTTTAAAAGGTTAATAGTCTTCCCCTGGAAATTAGGAATTTGTCTTCAAATGATCAATGGTTTAAGGTGGTTTTAAAGAAATTTTTATTAGCACAACCATTTTATACGTTGGAAGAATATTTTAATCACAAACCATGTAATACAATTACATAATAATTACTATTTTGTAAATAAGTACATTTAAACTATGCGCATTTATATTACTGGTATTATTATCTCATGACAAGTAATATAGTACTTCGTACGAGGTTTTGTACTGACAAATTTATACACCCTATGATCATGTACTAATGATGGATCGATGAATACAAATAAATGAATGAATGAACGTACCGCTGTTGTCCTTCGTTGGGATCTCTTCCTATGAGCTTTTTGATGTGTTCATCCACTCCTTTAAGGTTATCCTTCGCTTTCTCAAGTTCTGCTTGAAGAGCCCCAAAAGACTTCATGATTTCAGTGGCCATGATGATAACTCTCGTGCACTTATGGATGTGGTAAACTATGAATAATGAATTAACGATAAAGTAAAACTAACACTCCTACTACAAAGGACACCACTTGAACTGCAAAATATCGATAAGAACCAACAATCACACAAAAATAAAACACTTATGAACTCGGAAACAAGATCCACATTATGAACTCTTTATTGAAGGAATGTTCAGAGAGAAACTAGAAAACAAGATTCTCGGTAATGGAATATCATCACATATACAACTAAACTTTAATATATGCCAAATATTACACTGCACGCGCGATTTCTTACACAATCCTATAATCTTCTACGTTGTCAGCTCTGCTGATTTTGATACGTTTTTGTCTTGCATCAAGCCATTGGCTGATTTATGCCACAGGTTACAAATGTGTGTCCGCGGCGGTATCATCTGTGTCCACATTGCAAGATGCACAGATCATCTAGTATAGGTTGGATACACAACACAAGCGTCCATGTGTTGGTAGGGGGTGTAAACGACGGTCTTTTTGTGGTCGTCATAGTGTGTAGCGCGTACTTCGTTTGTAAAGACGTTTGGGGAGAATGTAATTCCTTCATCTTCAGGATGGATAATTTTCACTAATTCAATTACAGTTACTATTCATTTGCTCCCAAACAGTTCTGTTGTTGGCCTGCAGTTATATTGTTAGTTATCAATTAGACCCATGTATTAAGGTTCTCCTACACTGTCTTAAGACATACAATAGGAAAGTAATTTCGGGTCTCATAACAGTACATTTTAAAAATGTATGACAACTACTACTGGCTGTTAAAGACTTCCCATGTGCGTGAGATCCGTAGGTCCGCTAAAACAAAACGTACGAAGCTTTCGATTTAATCGGGCACCATTATCAAAGCCTTCGTGAAAAGACAGATAACCTGCCCGTTTAAAGATGAATTCTATTGGGTAGTTCAAAGTACGATTTAGAAAGGTTTGATCCACTACGTAATTGTTCCCAGAGTAACGCAAGTTGATTGATATTTGGCCTTAGTTCTCGTACTTATGCGGACGGTATTTTGTTTAAAGAGGTTCCGTGAGTGCAGGCAAACATTTGAATTTCAACTGATTGTATTCTATTTCATGATGTATGTTAGTTTACGTTGCAAACGTTACAAGAAGTGCTTGATTCCACCAAAATCTCACAGCATACATGACATTTATACTGCACTTTAAAGTAGCCTTCAATTGGAAAGTGGAGTGAGGAGCCGACTACGTAACAAAGTAACAACTTTTTCAGTCGTTTGCACTTTTAACTTGCAGTTGGCTGCAGAGGGAAACTGCCCTCTTTGTATCCTCGTGTTAACGTTTCACTGGCTTTTAATTTAATGGTTTCAAGCACTTGCTTCCTGTAACCGTTCCTAAGGTGAATTAGCCTGATTTCTCCAGTCACTCCAAACTAACGCGGAAGGGTATGACTTTCTTTACGTGGGGTTTAAATCAACATGGATCAGAAAAACGGGATGGAGCATGGTCCAGGAAAAGTAGTATGATCCGTGCTGATCCCGCATGATTGCCATCTAGAATGAAACAAGCAAATTGCGAACTGCGTCACATCAAAAGATGTCGCTGAAAAGTGCGTAGTTTCTGACCTCCCCATCAACTTTCCATGGTGTGGTTCTGTGCGTGGTGGTGTGGGTGTGTGTGCAGTAATTTTGAAAGTGGAGGTGTATGCGTATTATGCGTGGTGATTCCATGAACGCTGATTCGATTGGTATGGAATACGTAAAGTGAACTTGCGAAAGTGACGATTCATGTACCATTGGTAATGGTGTGCAGACTTTCATCACAGCTAGCTACAATGTAACAACACTTGAAATATTGCTGTATCGTATTGAAGAAAAGTACATCTGAAAGTACTTGGGGAGATGGCCGATGAAGTGCTTTTCGAATTCTTGCATTCGGAATTGGTTTCATACGTTCTGACTAATTCAGAAAAGGACAAAACGGTAATCAATTAAATCTGTTTTTTTATCTGTGTAAACAATTAATTATGATCATAACATTTGAACTCTAATTATCCGTCTTCTCTTCTAGCATGGTGATTTGTCCACTTTAGAATATATAGGATTTTCAACTGGCTACAGGATAATTGAAAGGTAAATAGCACGTACAGGTCTATTATAGTGGTGGCGGTGAATAAACCCCTAAAGATGGCCCAAATGATATCCAATCAAAAATCCTAACTAGTCATACAACAAACTGAACTTGCCAGCATATTTTAATTATTTTATTTTAGTAGTTTCTTCTATATTAAAAGTGCAATTTGGCACATTTTGAGCAACTTCTGCATTGTAATTTAGGTTGTATAGAAGCCATAAGGGAAACAGGACAGATCATGAGCAGTGGTTGATACAAAACAGATCACATGGGTGTGATTGTTACAGAACCATGTGAAGTGTATGTTGTACTGTAGTTGAAATCTGCTTTCAGGTTGACTAAAGAATGGCCAAGATTTAAGGATGAATTAGACACCATGAAATTCATATGTACAGACTTTTGGTCATCAATTAATAAAAAACAAATTGACAACTTGAGAACAAACCATCAAGGAGTATATGTTCTTCAAGATAATGCCTTTCGTTTCCTGACAAGGCTGTCTGCAGGTCGACAGTATCTTGAAATGGCACCTAAGGTAGTAATTGACAACTGTTAGTTCAAACTTTGTGCTGCAGACAGAATCACCAATTCCAAGTTCAATATATTCTACTTGCGACACTTGCCAGTGTTGTAGTAAAGCAGCAGTAGCAATAGCAAAGTGGTAATCACTTAACAGATGACAGTTAAAGTGTTAAGAAGGGACTGTGTTGGCACTCTTCTGCATTAGTTCCTATACATTTGTGTATTTCACACTGTTTGTTAATTAGTATGTTAATCTGCGAAGTTCTTATAAGACATTTCATATTTATCTGCAGTGCAAGCATTATTACATCATTTCAGTGTTTTGCTGATAAAGTTGCAATATGAGTACTTTATATTGTTAGTTCACTTTTAAATAAATACATTTGTTGAGTGTATCATTCCTGTCTGTGCAGTATGTGGCATTTACATGCGGCCTGATCCGTGGCGCCTTGTCCAATTTGGGGATCAACAGTATGGTCACAGCTGAAGTACAGTCTATGCCAGCATGCAAATTTCATATCCAAGTTCAGAGAGTTTAAGATAAGCGTAAGTTGTAAAAGTTTTAATTTCAGGTATTTTTAATTAGCTTGTCTTTTGTTTTCTAAAGAATGGGGAGTGCAGTTTTTAATTTAGAGGACACGTATTTTCCAAATGCATTCCGTGCAGTTTTACATATTACGTGAAATGTTTGTGTTATCGTTCTTGATGTTGATTTAAGACACCAAACTGATATTGTCACAGATCAGTAGTGAATATATCAGAATGCATAAAAGCATAAATTATTTGTCCCTCTAAAGTCTTTTGCTAAATGTATACCATTGTTCCATATAGAAATTTCCTAAGACATATAGGCCTTAACGATGTTTTTATTTTATTTTCTATGGTCCCCAGTATACAAAGTACAGTGATTGCCTTTTAGATGTCAGATAAATTTTAGTTGTGAGGCACTTGACAAGAACACATACAGTTAACGTCCAACGCAGCATCAGCGTTTGTTCTGTGTAGTCTGTGGTGTCATATTGAGGCTAATAGTAAATCAAAATACTGCAGTGTTTTTGACTCATAAAAGTTACTTAAAATGATTGCTGTTAACTACAAAATAAGAATATACAGTAAACCTTGTTAATTTGAAGTGCTTGGGACCAAGAAATTGCACTTTGAGTTATATGATTATGAAGAATCCAACTTTTGCAGTACGCATCCAGTCTGAGGTTAGTGAAAATCACAAAATAATGTGATCTTTTTTTTTATATAGTAGCATAATTAGAATCACATTTTTTCTTTTGTTTGTTTTCTACACGTCTGTGACATAGTGTAAACAAGCCCTCAAAAAATGTTCAAGATTGTCAAACTTATATATGTATTCATTGTTTCTTAAAGTAGTAGTCAGTAGACCTTTGTGTCAGAATGTTTTTATGTACTCTAAACACAAAATTATAATATCTGTGGAAACTGGATTTGGTGGCTGATACAAGATTAATAATGAATTTGTACATTTGTTTTAGGTTTTCCAGATTGTGGTGCCCAGTTTCCTGCTTGCATATACAAACAGGAGCATCATTATCACATATTCTGACTGCTAGCATATTGGCTAAGCATCATTGCCCAATCAGGTTCATGATAAAGCCACCAATTTGAAGAGGAACTGTTGATATTGTGCTCTTTTGTACTGTGTTATATATTGTGTATACTTTGGTTCTCATGTTTGTATTTTCATTTAGGGCTGAAAGAATTAATCCTTCATGAGCCAGACTTCAGAAGTGACAAACAAAGAAAATACTCCCAGCCATGATAACATCAGAATTTCCTGGTATGACGTAATATAACTGATGTTTGGTGGAATTTTCAGCACAATTTTTGCACCTTTGAACATCTGATGTGACTTTTTAAAGAAATACATGTAATATTTATATTGAAGAAGTATTCTTGGTGTACAGTTTCAGTCCTGGGAGATTTACTATTCAAAGTAATTATTATGTAAATGTCTTAGTGGAGTATTATTTATATATACATGAAGTGTGAGCCCAAAGTTTCCAGGGTGGGCTGTGTAGCAGTTTTAGGCCTACCTTAATTACAGGTTGGTACTCACCCCTTCGGGGTTTGTACACTGGGTCCAGTGCCTCTTTTGCTGTTGGAAAGGTATCTGGAACTGCTGTTCCATGATGCCGCCCAGCACTGTCCTGCAGTGCAGCTTAAATCTCCACGATACCCTCGAATCTTCATTCCTGTAACTGAAGATTTTCATCTTTGGGTCCAGGAATAAGTCAGAAGGAGCTAGGTTGGGGGAGTAAGGGCTGGTGACCATGGCCTTATTGTTTTCAATTATAAACTGGTGAACAGAAAAATTCAAATTCTGGAATGTTGCTGAGTGTGTCACTTGTCTGGGCATTTTTCCCTGTCATCCTCCCTCAAATACCTTCAGATCCCTGTGTAGAACTGTTTATTAACAGTGTGGTCATGCGTGAACTTGTGAAGAATTCCGTCACTGTTAAAACAGTCCACCTGCTGTGTAAGTTTAACCTAACCTGCCTTGACCTTTTTGGACATGGAGATGATGGGCTTGTCTGGTGGGATAACGTGCTTCCTATTGAAGGGAGTCCACCAATCTGTTGTCGCCATGGTCACCAAAATGCATGAGGTTGTCACCACACACTTGCATATGAATCTGTCATCAAAATTAATAGGGGGGTTAAACAGGGTGGTCCCTTATCTCCTCCACTTTTTAATCTTGTGGTCAGCCTGATCTGGAGGCTTTTGAAGGAGGTTTAGAATTTTGGAACAAACTGAAAGCTTTGTATCTTTATATTATGCATACCGATGTATGCAACAGTGTTCAATCAAGCTGCTGTTTCAGAATCAGAGTGGATGATGCAGAATCTGGAGGAAGGGTACAGAAAACTTTGGGCTCAAGGTTTTGGTGCATAGCTTTCCAAGTTATTTGTAGAACTAAAACTTGGGCTGTAAGAGACCCTTCTTTGTTGTACCTGAGGGTGTAAGCATTCCATTGTTGGCCATGATGATAAATTGCCTTATTTAAGCATGAATTTGAATCCTTGGAACATGAAGTCCAAATCTGACACTGGTTCCAAACTCATTTAAAGAGCTCATAAATGTCTGCCTACACTTAAAAGCTATTCCAGAAAATCAGTCTTATTTCCCAATGTGTGTACCGTGTCACACTTGTGAAGGGCTTCACAAGTGTGACACGGTACACACACAGAACCAGACTACAAATGATTCTGGCATTTCGTCATAAAGGACACACACACACACACATTATATATGGACAGTATTTAAAACATATAACTGCTTATCTGAAGATATTTGGTTAAATGTGGAACTGTGTAATTACAAACCCCAAAAAAACTGATAATTGAATGATCTAACTGAAAACTAGAAAAAGAAGCTTCTTTATGTTGTTCATTCTGTGCATTGTCGATAACCAGTTCACAACACTCAGACCAGGATCCGTTATACAACTGTACTACAAAGAATTGCAAACATTTTAACTGTTTGACATTTTTACATCTTTCTACTGTATGCAGAGGTTGTTGATTTTGTGCAGTGTTGCTTCAATTTGATTCTCTGATGATGATCATTTGGGGATCGTAACATGTAGGGATGTTCAAAGTGACATTGTAATATAAAGTATCTGGGAACAGTACTGTGCATTTTGTTGGTCTGAGTGTTGTGAACAGAAGCTTCTATTAAGGATCATATTTGTAATCTGTGTCTTTACAACACTGTTAATATATAATTGCTTCTATGATACGCAACATCTTATCTTGGTAACTTATACTTGTTAAGTGATACTTCTTGACAGTACCCATGAGGGGCAAAACATGTAGCAGGGAAACAGTAGGCAGTTAGGGGGCTACTTCCCAGTCAAGTGTATTTGTTCATTTAATTACTAAGTTTGTTCAATAAAATGTATAGTGATATGCAACAGTATAGTCCTTTTAAAACCTTGCGCTCATGACACAGACATGTTCTGCTACACACAGTATGCAGCTTTACACATACTAAGATGCCCAGGCATGCAAAACATGTTTCTGCTTAAAATGCCACGTTTCTCATCAGTGACCGTATTCTGTGTGTGAAGGCATGCATCACTTGAATGTGAACCTCCACAGACTATGCATCCAGTTCTGCTGGGTTTAAAATTAATGAGACCAGCTGTCATGGGAACCACACCTTTTTCTACAACTGGTCGAGTTTTTTTTGTCATTTTGTGCTTTTAAAATTACTTCCTAAGCTGAAACATTGGTAATGGTAATGATCTCTTCATTTTCTACTTGACTCTTAAGAAGTTCATCAAATTATCTAATCATCAAGTCCCCTGTTGCTGTGTTGTTGATTTAAACCATGGGTGTCCTACCTTTTTATGGCAAAAGGCCACAACTGTTATTATGGGCTGATTCATGGGCTGCAAGTGGAAAAATAACAGTAATTGGTACACCTAACAGCCTGGATTATTGTGCAAATTTTACAGCATATAAATAATTTACAAATGTGGCTGTGGGCAGCATAATACCGTGGGTTGGAGACCCATGATTTGAACTGGTAGTACTGTTCCTCTGTCAGACTCTCAAAACCTCCTCCAAGAGACAGGATTCCACCAATGGGAGTAACATACTGCATACTTTTCAGTAGCCACTCCCTAGTATTTCCAAAGCCCACTCACATCCAGCAGCCTCTGGCATCTTGTGTGCAGCCATGGGTGGCTCATCTTACATTGTCTGGTAAGGCTGCTATGGTCACTCCTTCATGAAGTTCTACCTTCTGGTTACCATGCTTATCTTCCTCACTTAGGTTTGACTTGGCTGTGAAGTTTATCAGTGTCACTGTGATTAACCCTTTAAAGACGAAGCGTATCTGTTTTATATAAGGACTCAGTGCGTACCGCGCTGTAAACACTCTCCACTTCAGTTATAAAAACCAGTTTCTTAATGTTTTATAAGGCTAAAGTTGCTGTTTGTTCTGAGATCCGTACAAAACACATAAACGCAATGTGGGCACCACGCAAAATTTTTTAATGTTAAACCTGGTCATATGTAAAGTTACCGCTAGGCTGTAAAAGGTTAATGTGCTGGTGTTTGCTACAAAGGTTCCTGATACTCCTGTAGTGATGTTTCATACTGTGGTTACCAAGTTCTTATGGTCACTGTGATTACCTTCCCTGCCATGCTCACAAAGATTACCAGTGTTCCTGTGTTCTTGATGACTGCCTTCTTCAGGGGGTCACCAAGTTTACCAAAGTTCCTGCAGTTACAGCGGTAAATTGAGCTTACCCAGCGTCCCTGTGTATGCTATGGCTACCCATGATATCATGGTTACCAACTTCACCCATATTCCAGGGGTTACTCTGGTTACAAAACTGGTAATCTTAGTAGGAAGTGTAATCAGGGGGGTCATATTTGCAGCAGTAACCTGAGTTTTATAGCAAGGATGACCACAATGGCCACAGGATGTTTGGTAACAGGGGTAAGCATGGTGGCAAAGGTAACTGTGACCAAGGTAACAAAGGTAAACCCTAAAATACACTTTATTACAAACAGGTGGGCCCAGCCACAACAAAAAATCTGGCACACCCCATAGTACTAACAGTTTTGAAGCTTCTCCTGATGATCATCAGTCCTTGCATGTATATTCTATGGTGGTGACATCACGTGGTTCTTGAATCCCACCTCTTAACATTATCAACTTGCCATTTGCACGTGCAGTTCTGAATAATGATAAACTCTTACTTTCCTCCTATGCATGACAAAATGGATTTATAGTATAATAAAAATGGTAATCACTGTCTTGATCAGCAAGAGGACACTGAACACCTGTGTATGTATCTTGCTGAATGGTTTGGATTTGAATCAATATGATGCACTGTGTATGTCAATACAGTGCAATTATACATTTATTAAGGGGGCTGCATTAGTCCAGTTGGTATGGTGACTCATTATGGGCTGGGCCATTCCAGTTTCAAAGCCCGATGGGGCCCAAGGGATTTTCTCTTCTCCACACCCATCCAGACTGGCTCTGGGGCCTACCTACCATCCTGTACTATGGGTACCCGTGTTCTTCCAGGCGTTAAGCAGCCAGGGCATGACACTGACCACCCACCCCATTGTGCCTGCATGGCATGTTATGGGGAGACCTGGACCTTCACCTTTTACACATTTATTAATGTTTCAAAATTAAAATTCTTTGATTTTAACTGCTGATTTTATATATGTGCTGTATGTCTTGTTAAACAGATCACATGATAAAAGAGAGAATGCTGAGATTTTATGACCACCTAGTAGTTACAAAACCACCTTTTTAACTGCATATGTTGTGCATTGTTCATGAATGGTGACATGTAGCTTTTAAATGAACACTCTCCACATCTGTTGCAGAGTTCTGAAGTGTGCACCGCAAGACACGTAATATCTCCAGATGATGCACATATAGACTGTTCTGATTTACAAACAGACTTAAAATTAGTAAATTACATTCAGGTGATCACGTACAAAGTAATGTACAATATGAAGATCATTCACATAAAATTATAATTGTCACCTTAAACAGTCACTGAATGTTTAAAATGAAGAGAGATGGAATAGAAGGATTTATAGGTATCAGTGACATGTGTGTGAAGGTACAATGATTGACAGGGAAATAGAATCCAGAAACTACTGTGTCATGTTTTTGTTACTTTTTTCTTTAGTACAGGGGGTCCAGTTCACTGTTTTGATGTATATGTCATATACAAAATTATCATTTTAATGGTTTACCATATACATTGCACATCACACACACAATTACAAATATTATTTATAAGTAGTGATCTGAACAAAATGAATGATATTATTAGTTCTTAATGTCAAAAATAATTCTTGCAAAAGTAGCACAGCACCCACCAGTTTCACTCTTTACTATCATGTGTCTCATCTCAGGTTTTTGTAACCTGAAAATGCACAGTCAAGTTGCAAGCCGTGTGGTTTCTCAAAGGCAGTACAGCTTCCTAAAATGTCAGCACTGACAAGTGGTGCACAGAGACACCAAGACATATGCTGCACTATGAAGCTGTACTACTGATATGGCATGAATGCTAGTCAGAAAGCATTCAAAAGCACTTGTTTCAAAAGGTGTCAGTAGAATATGTTAACTATTATATGAACACAACTGTCTGATACTCCACACTGTAAAGTGTGCTCATCAGACTGCTGCTGAATGGGTATTATTTGTTGACACCCCTTGACAGTTTACTGATGAAATTTCTGTACCAAATGGGTGCCATCCCATTTACAGGCAGCAAGTAATATTACAGAGCGCCCACATGTGCATATTACTACAGCAGCAGTTCTTAACTTTTCCGTCTCATGCACCATGCCTCTTCTAGTCTACCAATTTGCCTCTTTCCCACACTTCAGCAGCGACTCCCTTTTATGATTTTTTAATCAAAAAACTAAAGAAGCTTTTTAAAATTAGTTCTTTACTGATTTTTACATCAACTGCCTTATATTAGCATTGCGAAGTACAAGAAAAAAGATAAGGAAATTTGGTTGCCAGCCATATAACATACACAAAATTGTGAAATACTTATAGTAACATTTCACAGATAATTAATATAATAATAATAATGATAAGGCAAAAAGCAGTAAGAGACCGGCACAACTGGATTGGGGGGGGGGGGGGGGGTGAGTGGTGCAGCTGCCCCAGGCAGCAACGTCCAAGAGGCAGCAAAATGGGTGGCAAAACAAATAGTTTAAATAAAAAAAAATTAGTTTCTGTGATTAACAAATTTTATTTAGCCAAATAGAAGGACAATCAATAAATCATTGTTACTTTTCTAAAGACCATAATGCCTGTTAAGGGCAGCCACTGTGATTACTCGCCACAGGCAAAAATCCTAGCTATGCCGCTGGTCATAATTACTGAATTACATTACTGTTTGAACACAATGACCAATTCATACGACAGTGGTTCTTGCATGTTCCCTTCCTTCAGTGCATGAACACACTGTGCTCATGTGAATGACATCACTGAATACTAACCTGTTTCATTGCACTGTGTTTGACAGATGCGATGCAGTGTGATGCTACTGAGTGTTACAATGGTCAGCGTTCTTCTTGACCTTAAAAAGGCAGGCTCCTGAAATGCCAATGGATTTGGTGACTTGAGCCTGGTTTTGCCAGTAATCATCTGCACCATCACAACTCAAGATGGGCATCACTTTGCCTCAAAAACTTCAAAAGTCCTTACCAGGATCATGTAAGAATGTGATAGCATTTTTGCCTGGTACTTGGATGGGCGCATAAATAAAAAAAATGCTCTGCATACAAAGCTGTATTGCAAAGACATGACATGCAATAATACAACAACATGGTGGCTATAAGGACAATCCAATATCACAGAATTCTACCAATTTAAAGATTCCTGATGCAACAAGAATTAGCTGTTCAATAAAATAATCAGCCTTAAAGCAGCAATACTTTGACATGAAATGATTCACCCATCAGAGAAAGGGTAATTTATTGAAGAATTCACTAAGCAGTAACCCATCGTCTTCTGGTTAATAGTGTCGTGATTGCCACAACTTGTTTTTCATGTAGGAAGGATATACAACGGGGCTAAAATAGCCTACACTGTTCTTAATGTGGGGCCAAATGTTCAAGCAAATGGGCATACAAATTATTTATAGTGCCACTGGCGGCTAATATTCCCACTGTGGTGGCTAATCAACATGACCGGTATGTTTCCTTAAAACATGTAAATCATCAGTCTACAATTTCAGATGCTTCCATGTCAACTAATGGGCTTCTGACAGATAACGTTTCATAAATAGAGTATATGACCATGAACCACAACTGTTTCCAGATATTTCTTTTTTACATTGTAAGATATGCTATGTATTTCGGCTTGACATTTTAATAAGCCACCATCAGACACTACTAACAAATACTGATGACGGGAAAACAACAATTATAAAAGTTAAAAGAAGTGGTAGAGACAGGGATTGAGGTCTCAGCTTTACAGTTTGATATTAAAGGGTTTCTATGGCCATAAGCAGAATTTTTCATTAAAACTAACATCCTGAATCAATATATTGGAAATCTGCAGTAGTTCATTTAAGTGGCACTTGCTAAATGGAGCTTTTTAGAACTGTAACCCCTTGTCTTTGGAGTATATTTAACTACGGACTCTTTTTAAACAAGATGTGGCGTAGCTGATCCTGCTTTAAGATCAGGTACAAACTGCAAGCCAAAAACCAGCATGTGGAATTACGGATATAGATGGAGCACCTGAAATTAAAGAGTTTAACTTAATTTTGGACAGAGTACAATGCGACCTGAAATACTGTCCACCTTATTAATTAGGGCACCTTGCTCAATTTCACTGGGTGTGGAAAGTGGGTTGCTATTTGTAATTAATCATCAGGGAGGTAACAATTCCATTGCTGGAGTACTTGTGATTTCAGGACTTCTGCTATAAAAGGACAGTCCTTTAAAAGCTCCAGTGGGGTCTGTCCATTTCTGTCTTTGGCCAGTAACAAATCATCTTCGAAGTTCAATTTTGCCTCCTTGGCCCAGTCAAATATTGCCTCCAATGTCTCTGTGTTGCCCCTGTCTGCTGCCAAGTGCCATGCGGTTCGCCCTGAAACATCTCTCACCAGCAACAGATCTTCTCTGAGGTTCAGTTTCACTTCTTTAGCCCAATCCCACAGTTTTCTTAACACCCTTATGTGGCCTCTGCGTGCTGCCAAGTGCCAGGCGGTTCCCCTAGAGTCCTGGGATAGCAACCAGTTCCTTAACTCATTTTGGTCCAAGCGCACTTTTTGAGCCCATTCCCACAGTATACTTAATGATTCTGCACTGCCGTTCTCTGCTGACAAGTGCCAGGCAGTCTGTTCCATTGTGTCTTTGGTTAGCAAAACCTGCCTTATTTCTTCTTGGCTTAATACTTCCTCAGCCACAGCCAGTAGCTTTTTAAATACATCAGGATGAGTACTCCGTGCTGCTAGGTGCCAGATGGTTTGTTCATCATTGTCTTTGTCTAAGAAAAGCTCCTTCAACAACTCATTCTGTTCTTGAGAGCTTTTCATTGCCTCAGTAGCCCATTCGTATACCTCAGGGTGGTTATTCAGTGTTGCCGAGTGCCAGGGTGTCCGTCCCTCATCATCTTTGTCTAACAATGCCGCCTTGAATTCTTCTTGGCTTAGGTTTGCCTTTTCAGCCCATTCCATTAGGTTTCTGAATACCTCAGGATAGTTATTCCATGCTGCCAGGTGCCAGACAGTTTGTCCTTCCTTATCTTTAGCTAGCAACAGATCTTTTAATTCTTGTTGACTTAGTTCAACCTCAGCAAAATTTAGTAATTTTTTTAATACTTCAGGATGGTTATTCCATGCTGCCAGGTGCCAGGCGGTTTGACCATTCTTGTCTTTGGTTAACAACAGGTCATCTTTAAGGTCCAATTTTGCTTCTTTAGCCCAATCCCATAGTTTCTCGGCAGTCTTGATGTGACCAGACCCTGCAGACAGGTGCCAGGCAGTTTGTCCCATACTGTTTTTGGCTAGCAACAGGTCATGCACAGTCTCTAAAGGCTGGCCTGCTTTCAAGCTATCTAATAAATATCGAATTATATGAGTATGCCCTACCTGCGCTGCTTGATGTAGGATTGGTCCCCCTAAACTTGTCATGGGGTTTTGTTCTACACAACCATCAGCATCATCTTTCCATAATTCACACATTCTTTTTCCAAACTGTTCTAAGGTCTCTTTCGATGGCTTGGACTTTTCTAAGAACGCATCCAGAAAGGAGCTTATCACCTGATAATTTTCTTTCAGCAAAACTTTCAATAGAAAATTTTGTAACTCTTGTGTAGGGGTAGTCTCCTTGGTCAATTGGTTTACCAAAAACTCTGCAACATAATATTCAGAAAAAGTACGATGAATAAAATGTGGTTTATTGTCAATGTACTGCACAATCCCAAACCTGGCTGACTGTTGGGCTCCAAATGCAGGTTGACTATTATCTTTAAAAAGTCCAACTACTTCCTCAGGAAACAACACCTGTACAGCTAAACGTTGGTGCGCCTCTGTAAAAGGTTTGAAATTTTGCACTCGTTCCTCTTGTGCAGCCACAGTATTCACTGTGATTTTCAGCTTTTCCTGCCGATATATATCATATTTTTTTTCTGTGAATCTTTTGTATAAGTCCAGCAAGTCAAGCTTGTCTGGCAAGTTATGCTGAGATATATCTGACTGATGAAACGCCTCTGCCAGCAGGCGGGTTTGTAACGGGACACCTGTGAACTCTTTATCTCTGGCACTAATTGACAGTTCTAGTTTCTCCATTAATTTTGTGGCATACATTTCCAACTGCTGTTGATTCATGCCTTGAAGATTTAACTGTTGACACCAGAATTTAGTTAAAAACTCAACTTGGTTACATTTAGAAAATGGCTCTAGTGTATAAGACAGCTGTTGCAGATTTTCTTCCAATGCCTTTCTCAGATGGGGACGGGTGGTGACCCACAACTGCTCTACTGAAGTCTCCCTTATAGCATGCAGTAAATCGATGACAGTTTCCTTATAGCTGGGACAGATTTCATCAAAACCATCCAACATCAATACTACTTTGCCTTCTTTAAGGCGCTGTTCAAACAGTTCCTTCTCTAAAGGAAAGTCCAGTTTTAATAACCTCTGTGACAAAAATTCCACTGCTCCTATTTTTTGCTTATCTTGAGCATTAAGTGCATCTATATGGTCATTTAAATCTATCCTCATGACCCAGTGAGATGGAAAATTTTTCTTGATTTGTTTAGCCAGATGGGTCAGCACGGTGGTTTTGCCCATCCCTGCCATGTCAGAAATCAGCAACACTTTCTGGCGCTGTGCCTGCAGCATGAGTTTATCCAAATTCTCAGGTGGATATGATGTGCGATTTTCGTCACTCTGATAATTAAAGGTTCTTCCAATATAGTAACCTTCATCATAACCATTAGAAACTGGCACAGGTTGACCAATCTCAAGTTTCTTTCCTTTTAGTAAATCAACAAGTGGTAACATTTCTGTCACTGCTGAGTCAGGAGACATGAGTTCATTCAAGGCAATTTCACTGCCTTGAAACATCACTGTGCTTTCCAGTAATTTTTTCTGTGAATCAGAAGTTAGGTCCCCAAATTTGAATTTGTCAACCATCTCTTGGTATCGAGCCTTGTGTTCTCCAGTTTTGAATTGAGAAGCTAGAGCGTGATTCTCTGGTGCAATAAAAATCACTTTTTTGCCAGGTCTCTCCTTTATTATTTCAGATAACTTTCCATAGAGTGTTTGTATCTTGTCTGCTGGTTCTCCTTTGCACTCTACAATCAGTAAGTTGCTTTGTTCTTTTCTGAAAGCCATCAAAGCCTTTTCTTCTAACAGAAGTAAACTCTTTAGGCTAATAAAAATGAAACTTCCCTGCATTTTATATTTGTTGATATCCTTCAACAGCTGGTTAACTTTCATGCTTCCAAGGAAGGTTTTTTCCGGATCAGTAATGAAACCAAAAACTGACTTTTCATCACCAGGATATGATGAGTCCAGAAATTCTTTTAATGTAGCAGGAAGAACATTATCATGAAACCATATTCCATATTTCTGTAATGTTTTTATATGCTCACATGTTGGACCTATCAGGATTAATTGGCATACTTTTTCTTGCAGGTCACTAAAAGATTTACGCACTGTCTTTTCTGACTGGTAGCGTCCTTGTTTTTCTTTCAGCCAGTCTAGTATTCTATTTTGGAAATCGCTGGTGATTAAATCAGCATCAATAAGGTTCAACTCATGTCCTAATGCTGCACTGATTAACTCACTCAATTTCTTTTCATTTGGCTGGTTGACAGCAAAAATTAAACGGTCCAAGAATTCATCAACCTCCTCATCGGTAACCTGAAGTTCAAGAAGCCCTTTTAATTTACCTTCCTCGCAGGTCTCAAAATTAGCAATCTCAAAAGTGCAGTTACTTAGCTTATATTTCAATTCCTGACAGTTGTTTACTTTAAGCACTTTGAATAAAGCATTCCATAAATCTTGTATGTTACCTGCTGAACTACTCCCTGTCAGAAACTTGCGACTGAAAACTATATTTTTACCGTGCTTAACAAAGACATGCCCTGCTAGAGCAGGAAGTTCCAGAGTAATAATTGTTTCTTCTCCCTGCTGTATGTTGATTGTTTCATCCTCTGTCTTCTTAGTATTTATCAGACGAGCCATCTCTTCTGCTAGTGAAGCTGGGTCAGTTAACTGAGGCTTCAGGTGTGGTACGAATGCTTGTTTGAAATTATCACAAAACTTCAATTCACATTCTCCCACGTCATTCCAAAAAGTGTCCGAGTCTGTGCACTGACGTGTCAGTTTTCCTTTCATAGGATGGGGTTTGCGCTGCTCTCTGGGTTGTCTCTTCATTCTATTTTCTATTGCCTCACGCAGTGCCTCACGAAAAGCATGGGCCCCTGGGCATAACTGGACATCCAAATTGCCCTCTACAAACTCTTTAGCCAGTTTGTTGTCTCTGATATTAAAAACGCATGAGGCTAGAGGCACGTGGTAGTCTTTAAACAGCCCATCTAATGGGATGGTTTTTTCACTCAGTAGATGCTCAGCTAACTTCTCAGCTAACTTTTTCCACTCTGACGTTTCTTCAAAGAGTGATTTTAGTGCAAACACAACTTTTTGTCTCTTATCAGGATGTGATGTGCTCACTACTCGATAACGTTCACCGCCGACACTGAACATCTCGTCCGCTTCAGTAACAGGCTCTAAATAAAGAGTCTGCTTCTGACTGTCGGAGTCTGTGTTGGCCTGTCTACACCTGCAATGGGATTGCTTGTCACTAAGTTTCCTTAAATTCTGATGGTTCAAATCATCAAAGTGAAAATCCGTGTTGGTACATATAATAAAATCTTGCAGTTCTGCTGACTGAAATAGTAAGTTCCTTTTTATCTTCTGATAGGAACGAAAATATTTTTGTAAACTGAAAGTCCCATCCTCCTTCTTGAGTAAATCCATAGCAGTAATTTTCTTGCTTTCACTCCCTTCCTGGATATGTTTTGCCTGTAAAAAACGACAGCGCTTAACGTCACTTCCTTCTTTCACATACTGAAGTACTACATCATCAAACTTTTCTGCTGCATTCATTTCAGTAGCTAAACGAAAATCATAACCTAGCTGTTGGCTTTTCTGGGCAAACAGCATCAACAATTTCCACTGATATGCCACCCCATGCAGTGCTGATTTAGCGCCCAATGCTTCAAAAGTCTCTTCCTCTTCCGGTAAACCAACAGACCTTCTCTTAGCGTCAACAGCATTTTCTTCCTTGTCAGTGAGATCTAATTTCCTTTTTGGTGACAAAGGGTCAGAAAGGGAGAGCATCTGGGGTGAATGAACAGTTCCTGAAACTGGAGCATCTGACTGAACTGAATGCACTGCTATTCTGTCCAACTGGTTTTGTTGTGAACCAGTGCCCTCCATTGGGGATAAATGCCCTGGTTTCTCAATAGGTTTGTTATGTACTATGGTTTTAGGTAGTACTGGAACAAAGTGAGCGCCCCCTTCATTTAAAATATGAACAATCCCAGGTTGATTGTAGAGGCTGACATTTTCATCCACTGAAATGGACCTTGTCCCTGAGATCTCTACCAGCTGATGGACGGCAACTTCTTGACTGTCTGTAGCGCGCTTTTCAATTAAATGAAGTTTTATCCCATACTTCTGACAAAGCATACACCCTTCAATATTTGGTCTTCCCCAGATAGCAGGACCTGCATTTAAGACAGACATTTCCTCTGCAGTTAATTGAATGCGCACAAGATAACTGTCAAAATCAGCTTGTTGCCCATTGCCTGTTGCATATCCTCCCATGTTAGCATCGTTTGCAATAACTTGGTGCCAATCTTGATGATCTTTTGCATAATCACAACAGGCTTGCCTTAATGATTTAACATTAAATGGTCCACAAGGAATAGGTAACAGATTCATTCCTTGCGCCAATGCAGCAAAAAAACTATCACCTTCTCGTAAAGCTTCTCCCACCATAAAATCATCAGGAAGCCATTGTGGCTGTGAAATATGGCTTTCCAATGCACAATCGATCTCCTGATCACACATTATGCCACCTTGAGCAAGAAGGTATTCAATTAATTCTAATTCATCCTCTTCACTGTGAAATGTAACAAAGTGCTTTTTTTTACAATGTCCTCTTTGTGAGTTTATATCAGCTCCGTGAAGGAAAAGTCCTGTAGATTCTCTTGTCACATCCTACATGCTGCTTCCTTGGTCCAACATAATGCACCTTTTGTTTGCGGGTACAG
Organism: Coptotermes formosanus; assembly: GCA_013340265.1. Taxonomy (NCBI): domain Eukaryota; kingdom Metazoa; phylum Arthropoda; class Insecta; order Blattodea; family Rhinotermitidae; genus Coptotermes; species Coptotermes formosanus. The sequence goes on along the minus strand of BLKM01012983.1, from coordinate 2,775,157 downwards.
CAGTCTCTTCACTGATGCCTCTCCAGACCTGTCAGCATACAGTAATAATCATACCACACAATTTCATGTTATAATTAACCTGAACTAGTCCAGTTGACCTGCTCAGACTCCCGCTCTAAATGTTCAACAGTCAACATATTTATGCCATTCCGATCAAAACTGCTGAATTGCACTTGAATTTTCCAGCTGACTGTATGAAAAGACAGAAGCAGCCATAATGACTAATGATCTGCAGTTAATTTAGTCACACAGTTTCCACTACACAGACTACTGCAGAAATGAACACAGCATATATTTCAGTAATTATTTGAAAGTGCTATCCTAACACTTCCTGCGAAAAGGCATGGAAGTTCTCATTGCACTAGCACAGTAGCCTGGTAGAGATTCAAATCGCACACTGCCCATAGAACTGCTACATCATCCTGCTTGGAAGCAACAGGTGTGACAGGCACATACCTGTAGCACAGGACATCCTCACAGATACTGGACATGGGGTGGTGAAATTCCTGCACACTCCAGGCTTCATACACGCCTCTTCAGGACTGTCAACAAACAGTAATAATCAAATAAGGCCACGCACAATCATGAATTACACAAATGAACATAGATGGTTAATTAGAACAAACCAACAATTATGCACAAAATTCACAAGGTTATATTTACATTGACATTATCCCTACATGTTTCAATGGACATGCCGTCATCTTCAGGGGATACAAAGTGTTAAAGGTGCCAAAGCATCAGGAAGTGTAAATTCTTCCTACATGCATCTTAGATGTTTATTATAGACCACGCTTGACCATATAGACCACGCTTTGGCACTTTGTATCCCTGAAGATGATGGCATGTCCACTGAAACATGTAGGAATAATGTCGATGTAAACATAACCTTGTGAATTTTATGCATAATTGTTGGTTTGTTCTAATTAACTTGTAAATATGCACGGTATGCCACATATAAAGAATACAGACGGGTTGGGTTCAAGGCAACCATCTGCCCCCCAACCCAACTTACACTTCACACCTCCCCTCCATAAACATCAGCACCAAAATGAGTAAACAGAGATGGAATTACAGATAAAACAGCAGTGATAACTGATACAGATGGAGGAAGGCACTACCCAAGCAGGCAGGTGGAGGAGAAACTATGTTGGGTCCATTCTTTCCCTGACCCAACATTAGTGTCTGTAAGAAGTTCCAACACATACATAACAAGGCACTAAAATAAAATCATTTGTTTAAAATGTACTAATAAATCAGTGTGAAAACTCAATTTGGCTTGATTTTCAATTTCCAAATAACACAGGCCTACCCCATGACTATGGTCTGACACGTCACAGGCCTTTATTAATATGGCTGTTTATAGTTGGTCTACAGTGACGTGTGAAGCAATCCTCAACCAAAAGTCTGAATCAAGCTCTCTGCACATGGTATGGAAGGGCGAGAGTGAGCATTTGTGTCCTCCTTTCTAGTCCAAATTGAATGACACTCTTCACCGTTTACATTGATGCCTGTCCCGCCATCTCAACAAACAGTAACAATTACCATACATGAAGTCTATAATTCAGCACATGTTGCTTGTCTAAGTCCACTGCAAACAGCACAAGATCTTGTTCTCGCTTCCAGATTATCTTAGTCTTATTGGTTCTTTTGTTTCCATGTCTTAAAATGTGGGTTTGTTTTTTTGTTTTTGACATTTTTTTATTTTGTCATACTTTTTGTTCTTGGTCCCATTTTGTGTGGTCCCAAAAGATTATTCAAAAACCAAATCAAAAAATTTACGTAACAGATCTGTATATCTGCTTTCAGTGAATAAGGAATGGCTTTCAGTTGCTAAGATTATACAGCATCCAAGATGTTAGTAATGAATGACACAAGAGGACACTGGGACGAAGTGGTAAGTGGCATAATTTGAGATACTACTCCAGCATTTTCCAATGGTGATGAGGAAAACCATGAAAACCCTGTCACGACTGCCACACTTCAGGCCAGGCCTTAAATTCAGAAATTCATGAATACAGAGCATCATGAAGTTCAGTCCTGAGAGTTTCAAAATTTAGTTGTTCATTTACTTAAGGGGTGATGGCAGTGAGCATCTAAACCTACGCAAACAATGTTAAATTGGGCTTCTTTTAGGTACACATTATGAAGAAACTACTGGAGATAAAAATTTGAATTTTTTACCACCTGTAGTTTATTAATGTGACCACAAACAGATAGAGAATTAGCTGCTTTAAAGACATACATTTTCCAAAACACATTTTTTTGTACTTTTATGTATTTGTTTGCTTTTGAAGTACTTTTTTTAACTTTCACTTATACCTACAAAGCCTCTTGCTGTAACTAAAACCCAAAATCTTTATCTGATTGACAATCATGATGTTGCATGAGGTGGTGAAATTTCAAGGCTTCAGTTTCATACACTTTATGGGATAACAGTACCAGAATATGAGAAAATGTAATTTTTAGAAAAATTGATTTAAAGTTTTATGTCACTTAAAATGATGGTAAGTAACGATACAGACTCATACTTAATGCTTCACAGCACCATATTCTACATCATCCAGCCCCTCTTGATCTTTTCTGTGCCCTTCTGTTTTTCCTTGTTCCTTCTGAGATACCCAATGTTGCTATTTGTGCCTTACAAATCCTTTCCATACCTACTTGCTCAACATCATTCACTGTGTTTGAGCCAGATCTCACACGTAGTATGTTTCGGACATCATTCCTTTTTTGCAGCACCATAATAAAAACACAATATTGCATTGTACACCACAAACTTGAGTGTGTCAGGCCTTACAAAAACAGTGTTGGTCATCCTTGCCCAAATAACAGAGTTCACATGTTCATCAGGAATCTCAGTTGTCCCATAATGACACCTCTTCAGAAGATCTGCACTAGCAAGGTCGCTAAACACTGGTTTAATTGCATCAATAACAGCAGCTGTTAAAGAATGTTTATGTTCATATGGAAGTCCTGAACTGGCACTGTTCCTGAATTTACACGAACTGTCATCACCAGTTGGACAAAGACCATGTTGGGATTTCCCATTTGTTGACAACTTGTGAAAAAAGACAGCCCACACAGACCTCTTCACAGCTTCCAAACTGTTGACACTGCTTCTGATGGCTAATCCATAATAATTTTGTAATTTACGTATTTCGGACTTAGTGAGACAGCCTTTACCTCCAAGAGGTTTGCTGTCATGCAACTTTGTGTCTATAATTTCTTTCACAAGTCTCCTCAGTCTTGCCCCATTATTTTCTGTACACAGCCTGTGCATTCTAGTTTTGTTACAGATATGTTGGGACCATAGGGCTTCTGTGGAACCACCCTTTCGTGTACGTTGCTGTCCCCATCACCAAGATACTTTGTGCAACAAATACCTTAGGTACAAAGAGAACAATCAAAAACTTGCTCATTATTTTTATACCTAGAGCTTTCCCTGTGTCAAAGGAGGTAGCTGATAAGTGATGGATCATCTTCCGCATTCACTGCTACAGCTTCTCTGGCTGCTTATATCACGGAAGATTCACTCACGCCAGCCATAGCTGAACTAACGCTCTTATTAGAAATACTAAAACTTGTTGGAGGCTGTGGAATATTCATCACTGCATGTAACATTTTACCTGTGTCTCTGCCTTTGTCAATTGACCTTAGGCCATACACTGAATTCATGTTATCATACAACCTGCTCCTGGTAATATGCGAGGTCAATACGTCTGCAGGATGATCAAACTGATAACATTTAATAACTAAATTGCTTACAATACCTCTCCTATTTGATGGATTTTCAAACAAAAGAATATGACCACCACAAAGTTTAAAATTGGTGTTCTTATTTATGACACCATAAAGCAGGTTTAAACGAACCACAATATTCCCATCTTGATTAAATACACTGTCACTATTATAAAAATTCTTCTCAACTACATTAATTTCAGTAGTCACATAAGGAGTCATGCTATATGTATTTTTGTTGGCTGTGCTAGGGTTATGTTTATTTCAAACTGCTTTAGCCACTTTGGTGGGATTGAGGCTGTTTCTGTTCTGAAACACCTCTTGCCTTATTCACAAGTATATATTTATTTCCTCTAAACTTCGGTTTCGATCCAAACTTCTTTGTTCTAGGCATTTTCAAATTAACCGCACACATTCGAGAAACAAAAACGCAGAACAATACAACTCGACGTGACTATCGATATACATGGCAGGGTCGGAAACACTACGCACAAACCTTTCTCTCCACGCCAAAGAAATATTTCCCTAACAACAAAATTCTAGCAATTTCAGCTCTTTGCTGGAGAGCAAAAAGTGGGCGTGGCATTTAAAAGAACATAGCCTTATATAATGATTGTTTAAAATTTAACCAGATGTCCAACCTCAATAAAATCAATGTCATTTGACGCACAAAAAACGGGGTATTCGCATATGCTAAACCCTATCACATATCAAGTATTTCTGTTGATTTTAAAACTACTGTTACCGCCTAGTGAGGACGCTGCAAAATTTGGAAAGCACGGTTTCATTCACGAGTCTACGTGAGCAGATGCTTAACCAGCACCCAGTCAACACACACGGGGGCGTATGTAATACTTCTGCTATTAACCTCAGCACTAGATGGAGATGTGTGGGTGACTTCACACTCTGGCCATCTTAATTCTGAAATATCGCGCTTCGTCTACTGCCTCTAAAAAGTGTCTTCCATTAAACACAGCTGTCTTTTTTGTCTAAGTTTTGCACCGCGTAGCGATTAAATTTTCCGAGTTTCGGAACAATACTGCCTTATCTTCAGGGCGACGAATTTTTCAAATGGACGCTGAAGTGATAATGACTATGAAATCTGTCAGTTTTTTGGTCAATTACAACTATGTAGGACGGGTAGAGTGGACAGGATTTGTACTGAGCCAGGGGGCATTAAGATTTCCAGACAGCCGCGGCAGTCTTGGCTCCTACTGGCTGTAGAAAACCTATCCCGCCTTCATGCCAAACACCCTCAAGCCACCCTATAGAACGGACATACTTCCTTCTCTGTGTAACTTCAGCATCCATATGAATGGATTCAGTCACCCTGAAGACTGAGGCAGTACGTCTACGTTCCTAAACACTAAACGGTACAGCAACCCAAAACAAGACCATCATTCCCTCAACAACCGCGTTGAAAACGTGAAACGTTATACAATTATTTTCAAGATTACACAATACAGTAACTGCACTCTGAAAGCAGTCACTTCCTATGGTGTCTGACAAACTGCTACATTCTCCCAGTTACAGCGGAGATCCTGTTACATCAGTCTGCACGACCTTCCGCCATATTATTTCATTTGGGCTATTTTAATTTTGTACAGCTGCAAATATCTCACCCACGAGGATTATCAAAGATGCAGACCTACATAAACGTAAAGCAGTCCCTCTGCATGTCATGAAGGTATGTGCCGGTGTGGAGATAAGTTCCACGCATTCCTAACCACGGCATTAGACGGAAGTGAGCGGTCACCTCCATGTTGTGGCCATTTTACCTCCTCTAAAAGTCCCGGTTAGCACGCTGGACACGAAAGCCTGTCTGAACGTTTTGGAGAACAAGATAGGTAATGTCTGCAGGGCAAAACACTTCCGGCGCGTTCGCATAACCACTGTTGCCATGGAAACGCAACATTGATTTCTCACTGCATTATTGAGCTACATATTTCACTGTCAACAATATCAAACTTAATTGGGTCTTCGTATAAAGTGTCCGATATTTTCGTCTGGTTTCAACCAGACTTGATTTTGTCGACAGATTTTAGCAAGTGTCCGATATTTTCGTCTGGTTTCAACCAGACTTGATTTTCTCGACAGATTTTAGTAAGTGTCCGATATTTTCGTCTGGTTTCAACCAGACTTTACTTTTCTCGACAGATTTTAGTAAGTGTCCGACATTTTCGTCTGGTTTCAACCAGACTTGACTTTTCTCGACAGATTTTAGTAAGGGTCCGATATAAAATTTCACGAAAATCCGTCAAGCGGGAGCCGAATTGTACCTTGCGGACACACACACACACACACACACACACACACACACACACACACACACACACACACACACACACACAAAACGAACCTAATACGCACTTTTCGCGACCTTGAGAACTCGTCTGAAAAGTGCAAAGAGGAATATACAGTCATCACTGTTTATAAATTCTAAATTTTCCTTTTGTGTGAAATTTGAAATTTTGCATCACAGGACCGCCTTAAAGCCAAATATTTGACAATGCGATGCAAATAAACACAAGACTACATCCTCGTCTGGATATACTTTAATAAAGAACGCTGGCCTGAAGAAAAAGAAAGTGCACTGCACACACAATATACGTCGTAAAAACAATATCCTCCATTCGACGAACAAACAAGACAAGCAAATGTGAAGAATGGGGGGGGGGGGGGGAACAAACAGGACTTTGTATAATACTGCATAAAGGCTAACGATAACTTTGGTTTCAATTTTAAATAATACGCTTTTTAAGTAGCCTACTGCACAAATAATTTTCTTATTAAGTTACATTTTACACAATAACTTTTCATGTAAAACGTAATTGGAATACACGAAAGCATACCACAAACTGACATACTGAGGCTTACAATAATAATAATAATAATAATAATAATAATAATAATAATAATAATAATGTTTAATACAGTAATATATTTACTACAATTTACCCACTGTATAGAAGAAATGTACGAGTTGAAACCTCACACCAATAAAAGGAAAACGTAAATTCATAATAACAAACTTACAGGGTCGAAACATGTTGCTTTATTATGGAAACTATGACACCTCGACATTATAGCCCTTACGTTATTGCTCCTACTGTCGGGGAAGTCCAAAATGGCGCAGTCATAACGACATGAAGAAAACGCTGCTTACGGGAAAAATAACATCGTTGCTAACATGCGACTATACGAGACCAATCCGTACACATTCCTACCGCTGTCGGGGAAGCCCCGATGATTCAATCAAGCGCCAGTGATTGGACATGCGAAAAATAGCAGGACGGGCACTGTACGTATAACGTAACATTGAGGCGCGTTCGCGTAACCACTGTTGCCGTGGAAAAGCAAAAAGTATTACATATTGAGTGTGTATCTGTAGCCTTAGTTATCCAGCACGCAAAGCGCATGCGCCGTATTATATTGTCATCTGTGGCCTGTCTGAACCATATTTTTCCACATTATCTCATAAAGAGCACGATTTTCGGAAAAACGTTATTGAATATAAAATGTGTTTTTTGATTTCGTCTACAACTTTTGTCTGAAATATTTCTTATTTTAAGACGAACTCAGCGAGATATCTTCATAAATGTGCACAGGTCTGCATGTAAAGTGCCCGTTGTCCTTGTCAGATTTTAACCTTTCAAAACCTAGCGGTAACTTTACATACTACCCGGTTTAACATTCAAAAATTCTACGTGGTGCCCACATTGCGTTTATGTGTTTTGTACGGATCTCAGAACAAACAGCAACTTTTGCCTTACAAAACATTAAGAGACTGGTTTTTATAAACGAAGTGGAGAGTGTTTACAGAGCGGTACGCACTGAATCCTTATATAAATCAGATACGTTTCGTCTTTAAAGGGTTAATTAAACGTGTATTTTCTCAACAAATTTTCGACAAATACTCAAATATCAAATTTCGTTAAAATCAATCCAGCGGGAGCCAAGTTCTTCCATGCCTACAGACGGACAGACACACATCACGAGGCTGTTGTTTTTCGCAATTTTCCGAAAGCCCCTAAAACTACTGAGTGCAGACTTTCTACATGGGGCAGCCAGCAAATTTAAAATACCTAAATAAGACGCAGGAAGAACCAGATACAAGGAAATGCCTGTCTCTAACTGGGTTCTATTGGTAACACCTTGCTATTGTCTTACGCCTGTTAACGTTTGTCCGCAGACGTGCCGCTTGTTTACAGAATCCTGAAATCTATTACCACATACGATAAGAACGAAGACTCGCGTTGCTTTCATTGCACGATACTTCACAGAAGCCGAAAATGTCTTTACACATTCAATAAAATGCATTAAAATTAACTATGAGTGCAAGTGCCGGGACTCGAATTAAAACCACTTGCGAATAAACGTGTAATATTTAAACCTGAACTGACTCACGCAGTATATTCAGATACGAAATGCCACCAAATCGTTCCCTCAAGGTAACTGCACCCTTGGTATCAGACTAACAAATGGACGCGTGCAACAGCATACAGTAGAACCTACTGCAACCATGCTAGCAATATCTTACTTCCGAGCTACAACTTAGGGGATGAACAAGAATCCAACTGCAGTTCAAGATGATCGAAATATGTTGAATAGCGATCTGTGCTCTTCCGGTATATTACGCGGCGCAATACGTTTTAAACACAAGCTGTGAATTTAAGGAGGGCCTGAAATAAGTCGAAACATGTAACTAACTAACTCCATGGAGCAGAGGCCTTCTTGAGAAGCTAACAGTTTCTCAGCTAGTCAAGAAATTCCCCGCATTTTATGGAACCCGAAGGTTCATTACCGCATTCACAAGAGCCCGCCACCTGTCCCTATCCTGAGCCAGATCAATCCAGTTCATGTCCTCCCATCCAACTTCCCGAATATCCATCTTAATATTATCCTCCCATCTACGCCTGGGTCTCCCAAGTGGTCGCCTTCCCTCGGGTCTCCCCACCAAAATCCGGTATGCACCTCTCTCCTCCCCCATACGTGCCACATGCCCCGCCCATCTCAGTCTTCTCGATTTGATTACCCGAATAATATTTGGTGATGAGTACAGGTCATTAAGTTCCTCGTTATGTAGTCTTCTCCACTCCCCTGTCGCCTCGTCCCTCTTAGGCCCAAATATCCTCCTCAGCACCCTATTCTCGAACACCCTCAGTCTTTGTTCCTCCCTCAGTGTGAGAGACCAAGTTTCGCATCCATACAGAACAACAGGTAAAATTATAGTTCTGTATACCCTAATCTTTGTGTTTTTGGATAGCAACCTGGAACACAAAAGATTCTGCACCGAATGATAGCAAGCATTCCCCGACTTCAATCTGCTCTTAATTTCTTCATGAATGGAGTTTCGATTCGTTAGGGTTGCTCCCAAATATTTGAATTCTTCCACCCTTTCAAAGGATTTATTATCTATATTTATGTTGTGATTGTGTCGTGCATTCTGATTTCGAGACATGACCATGTACTTAGTTTTCTCAGCATTTACTTCTAGACCAATCTCCTTACTAGCAATAATTAAATCTTCTGCATTTTTCTTTATGCTATGTACGCTTCCGCCCAATATATTGACATCATCAGCATAAACCAGAAGCTGATGTGTACCATTCAATTTCAAGCCCTCCTGGTTTGCCTGAACCCTCCTAATGGCATATTCTAAAGCAAAGTTGAAAAGCAATGGCGACAGAGCATCTCCTTGTTTCAAGCCATTCTTAATAGGAAACGTGTCAGACAGATGTTTGCCTACCCGAACTCTGCTATATGTTTCACTTAGGCACATTTTTATTAACCTTACTAGTTTCATGGGGATACCGAACTCAATGAGAATATTATACAAGACCTCCATCCTAACTGAATCATAGGCTTTCTTGAAGTCTATAAATAGCTGATGCACTGCCTCATTGTATTCCCATTTTTTCTCAAGTATTTGACGAATGCTGAATATATGATCAGTGGTTGACCTGTTACGTCGAAATCCACACTGATGATCCCCAATCATTTCCTCTGCATATGGAGTTAACCTTGACAAAAGGATGTTGGATAGAATTTTGTACGTAGTCGACAAAAGTGATATGCCTCGATAGTTATTGCAATCTGTCTTATCACCCTTCTTATAAATGGGCACAATGACCGACTCCTTCCATTCCTCAGGCAATTCCTCCTTATTCCAAATAGAAATAATAAGTTTATGGATTTCAGACCGAATAATCCTACCCCCTGCTTTAATCAATTCTGCTGGAATCTGATCAATACCTGGTGATTTGTGGCTTTTTAGTTTTCCAATAGCCATCTCAACCTCAATGGCACTGGGCTCAGGCACTAGTGGCTCTGCTGTGTGTACTTCAATCTGCCTAACATCATTAACCCCGTGTATATTCAACAGCTGGGAGAAATGATTCCTCCACCTAGCCAAAATACTGTGGGAGTCTGCAACCAGGTCACCCTTCTCATCCTTTACTACATTAATTCTAGGCTGGTACCCCCTCTTAAACTCATTGATACCCCTCCCCATACGAGTCTCTTATATTCTTGTTCTTACTGTTTGTTTCAATTTCATTAATTTTAGCTTTCAGATATTCCTTCTTTTTGTGCCTGAAATGTCTACTAGCTTCACGTCTTACGTTGTGCAGATTATCTCCATTATTTTGGTTTGGATTCTGTAACCACTGAATTTTAGCCTGCTTCCTTTTATCTAAAAATTCTGCACATTCTGCATCAAACCATGGTTTATGCTGCTTCCGTTCGTGTAGACCTAGACTCTCTTGAGCCGAGATTTTGATATTCTCTTTAATGTTTTCCCAAGACCTATTCATGTACTCACTAACATTTAAGTTTTCCAGAGCTGCAAACCTGTTTGAGATCTTAAGCTGATACTGTTTCCTAGCCTCTAGTTCACTTAGCTTCTTGAGATTAAATCTCTCTACATCAAACTTCTGTGCTGCTTGTTTACTTACTGCCAGTCTTTCCCTAACTTTCGCAACCACCAGATAGTGATCAGTATCACAGTCAGCTCCCCTGAAAGATCGCACATCGAGTATACTGGAATGCCGTCTCCTATCTATCAATATGTGATCGATCTGATTGTGAGTCTTCCCATCAGGAGAGGTCCAGGTGTATTTATGAATATTTCGGTGCGGAAACATAGTGCTCTTAACAACTAGATTCTTTGATGTGGCAAAGTTTACTACTCTAACGCCATTATCGTTGCTATCCTGATGTAAACTCTCATTCCCAATAGTCGGTTTGAAAATATCCTCTCTCCCCACTTTTGGATTAAAATCTCCTAACAGAATTTTCATATGGTATTTAGGAAAATGATCAAAAACCCCTTCTAATTCCTCATAGAAGCTGTCCTTTGAATCATCACCCTTCTCTTCCGTTGGTGCATGCGCATTCAGAACAATGATATTACACCAGCGGCCTCTCAGCACTATGTATGACATCCTAGCACTAACAAACTCCACTCTCTTGATTGCTGCGAAACATGTAAAATAAATGGAATTTAGTTGTGATTGGGTGGATTTCGACTTGACTTCTGTTATAAACAACACAACGGGATGACAACCTTTAAACATGAACGAACAGTGTCGAGAGTTCTGGCGCGAACGTTTGTTTTAATCAAATGCCTGGAAAGCCTTGCTTCTGGAAGACTAATGAATGTCCATTGGCCATAAAAAAACACATTTTATTTTTCTGCACAACTTCTGGTCCGAATGTTTTTGGTTCGATCAACATTTCTCGCAAGGTACGTCCGACACGCGAGCGCCATGCACGGTAGTCCTTCACGTGAAACATCTGCCATATTTGTTGTATCCTAACAAAAACTGGATACAATCGAGTAATCTTAGCAGAAGTCTCTAACAATAAATTTAACGAAAAAACCTGAAATCGCCAGCTTCATGGATTTTTTCCATCGTAGGTATTAAAGCCAATGAGTTCAGATGTCCCGCACGACAGTCAGAACCCTACAGCACGCGTTCAGCACTTCTTGAGTTTTTGCACGAAGACAGGCGGACAGAAAGAAATGTTAACCTAAAAGACGAATTTTTGCAACTGCCGATTACGAACGTGCTGAAAATACGCGTGATTTCAGGCATCCGCCGCGGTGTAGATGAGCTCTGTGCTCTTCCGAGATATTACGCAGCGTCGCGTGGTAGTTCTGTGCCGACGTTTCGGGAGAACCTATCGGTCCATGTTCAAGGGTCAAGAAGACCCAGAAGAAAGCCACTTCTTCTTGGACTTCTTGATGGTTGAAGATATGACCGATAGGTTGTCCCGAAACGTCGGCAAATAACTACCACACAGCGCTGCGTTACATTCCAGAAGTGCGCGGAGCTCGTGCTGAGAATAGTTATCAAACAAAGTTATATTGCTGTCGCCATCTGCTGGCTAATAGAAGGGTGTAGCGTCTGACACCAACCGTCTACGCAAATGCAAGTTGTAAAAATCTGCAAATTAATTTTACTTACAACAATTTCACAGAAGCCGCTACCACGTGCTGGGACGCACAGATTGCTGCCCGGTACAAGAATAACTGTCAGCTCTTCGCACAATCGCTGCCGCTCTCAGCCGAGTGCAGTTTGGCCGCCTGCTGGCTACACAGGCCTATATATATACATCTACACATGCATACATACGTATATATATATATATATATATGTATTACTTTTAAAGATTAGATTTTACACGTGTAGTGTAGCACGTAGACAGTGCTAATATTTCATTGTAGATTAGCCGCCACATTACATCAACTGTCAGCGGTAATGCAAATACAAAGTCGCACCCACTGATCCTGTAGACCAGGAGTCGGCAAACTACGGCCCGCGGCTTCATTCTATCTGGCCCGCCAGCGATGAATCAATCTTTTAAATCAACAGTCCATTTCTAACAACGCCACAGCAAACTGGAAAATAGAGTTAAGTTTACATTCATTTTGACACTTTTTAAATCTGTACGCTTTCGCAAGGGTGATGGAGTTTTTGCCCTTAGAATGTCTGAGAGTCTAAGAGCGTTGCAGCCCTGGCAATTTCGTTTTTGCATCATCCAGTATCACTCAAAATCATTCAGCTGTATTGATACAGTAGTGAAGAGATTTTTCAGGTACGGTGAAAAGGAATAGCGGAATCGGGCATTTTTCGTGATGTCGTTATAATCTGCCACTTTGTGATCGTGTATACAGGCCTAACTCTGATTTCACCACGCCTTATTGGCCCGCGAAACCTAAAATATTTACTTTCAGGTCCGTCTATAAACATTTTCCCGACCCCTGCTGTAGACAATCCATCTTTTAGGCTAAATCTGAGTAGCTGCAATGATTGCAGGTTAGCCGGTGGGCGATATGCCATAAAGCAGGAAGTTATATAAGGGGGATATGATAGGCTGGTATTCCATTCACTCAAACTTGAAACCCAGACGTAAACAAAGCCACTTGATTCATAGCAAATTCCATCGCAACCACATAAACTCACTAAAAGCGTACTCACGCTTGCATCCTGAGCAATACCCATGCTATTCTACATGCTCGTACGTTACACCAACCGTAGAACATGTACTAGAAACAGAAGTATGGCACTTCACAAGAACTGACCGTAAGAATAGCTTCAATTATACAGACAGACAGACATACGTGTACATACATGACCGCAGTATAGTTAGGCCTAGCCGCACAGTGCCTGAGATGGCGTCGCAACAGGGGTCAGCGCTACGAGATTAATGGAGACGTCGATTTGCAATGTACTTTGTCTTACGGCGACTTTAAGCACCCTTCGAAGTAATAACTCATTCCCAGATTTTACGCCATGTCGTCTTATCTTTGTGCAGGCTATCAAAACTACTCTGGAAATAAAACACTCGAAATACACTGTATTCGGCAGGACGTTATACTGTATATAAACACGCACAAATTTATTTTATGAAGTAAATAGTTCATCAGGATGTATATACCGGGATTATAGTGCAAGTACCCCGCGCAGGCGCACTAAACACTCGCAGAATTTATGTGTGCTGCAGTGTTAACATTCCACCGCGCTCCCTTTGCATATCATGTTACACCCTTCCCGCCGTAACTGTTCCAAATGTTAAATCGCTGCAACCACAAATACGATAAATCGGCCAAAATATAACACAGGCTTATATTTGAGTTACGACTTGTGAGCCTCAATAATGGCCCTGTTGCATTGCATGCATCACGGTACACGGTACTGGGACTTGCAGGCCACTCACAGGCCACCGAGAGGCACCTCACAGGCCACACAGAGGCAACTAACAGACCACCGAGAGGCACATCACAGGCCACACAGAGGCAACTAACAGACCACCGAGAGGCAACTCGCAGACCACACAGAGGCAACTAACAGACCACACAGAGGCAACTCGCAGACCACCGAGAGGCCACTCACAGACCACCCAGAGACAACTCACAGACCACCCAGAGGCAACTAACAGACCACCCAGAGGCAACTAACAGACCACCCAGAGGCAACTAACAGACCACCCAGAGGCCACTCACAGATTAAGTACTTCAAATTCAGTGACAGCTGCACCAACACGCTTACTGCTGTTGTTCTAGGGGAGAATATGAACACAAGAGGAAGTAAGAGTAGGTTGCAGAAAATCGCATTATGATTTCCTCTCGAAATTTTACTCGATTGATCAAATAGAGGAGAAGGAGTTGGGAGGGCATTGACAATTATGGAGGAGAGAACGAATCCGTCCAGGCTTTTGGTGGGGTTAGCCTATAGGAAACAATCCACTTGGAAGACCCTGACGTAGATGGGAGAATAACATTACAAGTGATCCTGAAGAAATAAAATGGGGAGGCATGGGCTCGATTGATCTGGCTCAGAATACGGACAAGTGGTGGGCTGGTATAAACGCGATGAGTTCCATAAAATTCTGAAAATTTCGTGACTAGCTGAGCACATGTTAGCTTCTCAAGAACGACTATGTTCCATAGAATGAGTTCCGTCTCTCACATTACAGGCCAGCGGGGACAGTGAGCCAGGCGGTCTCTGTTCGTTCCTACACAGCAGTTGGCCTGCATTTCGTGTAATTTGCAGACTCCTAACTGCGAGAACGTCAATTGGAAGCCGACAGCTTGCACAATGCAAGACACATCTCCTGCTGCTTAAACGTAAATTTCGGACATTTAATAGCTAGGTCGGGGCACGCGGTGGCGCAGTTGGTTGAGGCACTGGCTACAAACCGGAAGGTCGCGGGTTCGATTCTCGAGGGTATCACTGGAATTTTTCATTGACATAATCCCTCCGGTCGCACTATGGCCCTGGGGTCTGTAATGGGATTGATTTACCTTAATTGCTAGGTGCATTTTGTCAATTCTTTTTCATGGTTTTTGTCAGACCACTCAGACGAACGCCAAAATAGCAATGCAAGGTGACAATAAATATATTCCGCATCCTACGTCTGTCTTTATCCATGTTTATCATGTATTCACGTCCAGGTACAAACGTGCCGCTGACACGTCGTATTAACTAAACTGTGTCATGTAACGATTAACGTACGGAATTTAACGATACGATGCAAACACCAGTAGTAGCGTGTCTTATTTCAGAATATTTCTCCACAACGGAATCTTTAAAATCTTTGGCTCTGAGCAATGAAACTTAAATTGCTTCTGAGTTCTGCACCGTGGGTTCATTTCCCATCAAAGTATGTTCCAATATTTGCAACTTGACGAAGTGCAGATAATATTCATAAAATTATGTAATTTTTACTACAGTAAGACTCCCTTTATGATGCCTGTCACAGTCGAGATATCGAGTGGGTTTGTCACATAAGCCTTTAATCCACACGCGTTGTATTATCACGCCACGGCAGGCCCACGCCAAGTGGGAAAGCCAAACACAAATAGACCAACAACAGAGGATACACTCTTCACAAGTTTACCACGCATATCGATATGCACCTGCTGTTTTAACAAGATAAACGGTACAAAAATGCAGAAACTGTGGTTATCGGAGGTACCAGTTTTGTGCAAAAATTCCCGTGTACTTATAGATCAACAGGTGGGGTGGGGTCAAGTTCAAAGTACTCTCCTGCAGTACATAAGCACTTAGCTCAGCGACGCTGCCACTTAGATAATATATACGCAACTCCTCGTATGAAACAGCCTTCACCGCCACATTTGCTGAAAGTTTGCGATGTCCTGAAGTTTTCGTCCATTCGAGGAGGACTCTTAATTTTAGCAAGGGCCAGAAATGACTGGAGCCAAACGTCGTAAATACAGGAGTGGCGGGGGGGGGGGGATGTTCAGTTCACTAACAGATTCCACAGACCTGCGAAGATTTTGCGGCATCGGTTATATTACGAAAAGTAAGCTAAACCAAATGTTCTGATTTCAAAAATTTTACTAGTTTATCCGTATCGCGTACACATTTTATACAATTCCATATTTCGCGAGCCGTTGTTTGATATGAAAATGCTCCGCACTACACTGCCAGCGCGACACCCTTAACCTTTTAAAGCCTAGCGGTAACTCTACGTACGAACAGGTTTAACATTAAAAAATTCTACGTGGTGCCCACATTGCGTTTATGTGTTTTGTACGGATCTCAGAACAAACAGCAACTTTTGCCTTATAAAACATTAAGAGACTGGTTTTTATAACCGAAGTGGAGAGTGTTTACAGCGCGGTACGGACTGGGTCCTTATATAAAACAGATACGCTTCGTCTTTAAAGGGTTAATTGCAAGAGGGTCAATCAGATAGCTTATTGCCACAGTTTACTGCCAGGTTTCATATATCAGATTGTGAGATTGCTGCACTGGACGTGTGGGAGAGCGAGTTAACTTTGTTCCATGACAGCACCCGGGCCATTTCCCGCCCGACCCCCTGTCGCAGACCTTTTCTTCGCACATGTACAGAGCCAGTAAATGCCAGAAACAGTTTGTGGCAAAATTTAAGGGGAAAAATTGTTTTTCCCGTTCATTTTTGGAACAACAGACACCTGTTCCCACACCTTCACCGAGTTTAGCAACATTACTTCACCCTCTTGCTGTGTCAGTGCGCGTTTTGCTTCTGTGCGAAACCGTTTGTGTGTGGTTATAACAGCAAGTTCATCAGGTGCATCTAGGAGAGGTTATGTTAACCATCCGCACAGCTTCTGTTACACATGTGGTAAAGAAACAGAAAAGAAATATTACCCCTTTTGTTAAGAATTTGTACTTTGCATATTTTCAAAGTAAATTAGGAGATCACGACAAAAAGTGGGCCCCACATGTTGTATGTAAAACTTGTGCAGAAAATCTCAGTGGTTTAAAGGGATCCATTCATTTATGCCGTTTGGCACACCGATGGCTTGGCGTGAGCCACACAATCATTGCGATTACTGATATTTTTGTGTGTGTAAAATATCTTGGTATAACACACACACAAAAAGGAGGGCATTCAGTATCCAAGTCCGTCATCGGCAATACGACTTGTGCCCCATGGACCAGACATTCCAATTCCTACACCGCCATTATCACAGAATGAAATTTCCTCCCCTTCGGATGCAGAAGATGACGATGTACATTTTTCATCAGACACAGGAAGTCAGAATCGGCAAACTTTTAATCAGTCAGAATTGAATGATTTGGTACGAGACTTGGGTTCGACTAAAGAAAAGAGTCAACCATTGGGGTCAAGGTTGAAACAAAAAATTCTTTTAGCTGCAGGGATAACCTTCTGCTGGTACAGAATCGTGACGGAAACTTCAAGAAATTCCTCATAAAGGAAGGCGAACCTGTTTATTGTTGTGACATACCTCGCTTGATTCATCGCTTAGGAGGAGCTTATGAACCAGACGACTGGTGTCTGTTTATTGACTCGTCCAAAAGGAGTTTAAAGGCTGTGCTACTAACAGTGAGAATAAACTTGTCTCCGGGCCAGTGGCACATTCACGATCCCTTAAGGACTCTTATGAGAACGTACAAATGGTTTTAGAAAAAATTAAATATAATGAACACAAATGGTGCGTGCGTGTGCTGTGATCTAGAAGTATGCGGTATTTTTTGGGCCAACAAAGTGGCTACACTAAGTTTCCGTGTTTCTTGTGTGAATGGGGCAGCAGAACCAGAGAAAAACACTGGACAGATACCTGTTCGCCTAAAACATAAAGCTTAGTGCCGGGAACAAAAATTGTAATAAAGCCCACTTTAATCGACCCACAGAAAGTTTTGTTACCCCCCTTTACATATAAAACTAGGGATAATGAAGCAATGTGTCAAAGCTTTGGCCAGGAGTGGCCCCTGCTATCGGCACCTCACACAGAAATTCTTATGGTGTCAGAGGCAAAAGTAAAAGAGTGTTTTTGACGGTCCACAAACTCGACAGTTACATAAATTAATAGAAATCATTATATCGTTTAAATCAATTACAATAGCATTGTAAAAAATCCTTACGTGATACGGCAAAATAAGGTAAAAAGGTAAAGCAGTCCCATTACAGGCCTGGACAGGCCCACAGGGTTCCAGGAGGTCGAGGCTCCCAGATTTCTAGACAATCGGCACATGAGGGTGGTAGGTTGTCAGCCCTATACACCGGCCGCCTTTACCCTCCAGGAAATATTCCTGGTACTCATTTCTGTTAGAGGCTGAGTCGACCCCAGGGCCATAGTGCGACCGACAGGATTATGCCAATGAAAAAATCCACTGACACCATCGGGAATCGAACCCGCGACCTGCCGGCTTGTAGCGCAGTACCTCAACCAACTGCGCCACCGCGGCCCCGATACGGCAAAATGGAAAGTAGATTTGAATTTAGCATGCAAGAATTACGTTTCGTCACACATTCAACCCTATGCCGCAGAAAAAAAAAATTAATTTCGCTGGCTTGTGTTATCTTCGCCATAAACCTTGTGGCAGAAACGCTTTCTGCATTGTCAAAATGGAAGAACCAACTGCTGGGTCAAAGTTCAGGTCGCTTTTTACGTACAGCCTACCCTAACCGTGTCAGCACTGCTACATGAGACAGCTTGCAGTGCATCATCCAGATGCTGCAGCCAAGGACATTTACAATAAGTATTTCTCACACGTTTTAAATCAAGCATGCTCGACGCTCAGCTGGCACTAGAGTCCCAGCCTGTACCTCACAAAGAACACAGTCTCTCTCAATTATAAAGAACAGTCATGACGACGGATGATAAACCTATGTAGGACTTCATGTAAGCCGTTATTTTTGTCCTTTTTAAACAAAATGGAAATGGGTAGACAGTGGTATAGCCAAGTTTTTTGGGCCTGGGGCAAACCATCACAATGGTCATCCCTAACAAAAATTACATACTTTAAAAACACCATAATTATGTATTTATATTCCTTTTATTTGGCTCAATAACTTAAGATTTGTTCAGTCCACAAAATACAATTCTTATCATTTAAAATATTTATTTTGCCGCCCACAGCAAACCCCCCCCCTCAAGCTATGCCGATGTGTGTCAAAACCCCAAGTAAAAAATTTCACAATAACCTGCCATTACAGAGTCACTCTGACACGTGCAGATGGACGGGCATAATGATGCCAACAGTTGCCTTTCACAGCTGCTCTGCTAATGTGCCAGGTAGAAACTATCCTCACAAAACAGAAACCAGGATTCTGGACCAGGACCCAAAGCGTTCATTCCAACTGCATATGTATTAATATTATCATTGTTCTTTTTTACTTCAGTGATACAAATAGATTCTGTGTGCATTAATTTTTTCAGGTATGGCCTCACAGATCCAAATCGTCCTATGTTCGTGACATGCGAACAACATTTTGCATATAATGAATAAGTAGGCGCATTTATGATCCATCTCTGTACAAAATTTCGCATAAGATTGCCCCAAGGTTCATTACCATCACAATCAAACATGAAGCTTAACAGATGCGCACCCAGAATATTTCCTTGGGGGGGGGGGGGGATGCTGACCCCGAGTCTATGTATAATTTATGTTTGATTTGAAAAATTATGTTATAAAAATCATGCTGTAAGTGCAACATAACAATGTTTGCAACTGCATTTATATACATACAAATATAACTACATGTTCCATGACTCAATCACAGTGTCTTCCTGTCTTTTTTTAATATTATTAATTTATTTTCTAAATTTCCAATGTACTTGTCATCAACCAATTACAGTGGCTGATTTCAGTTGAAGGGGAAATCATGTAAAACTTTTGATAGTATAATATGTACAAAATCTGTGGTTTTTAAATTTCAGTTTTGGAGGATTTGAAGGAGGGGAGCCGCCTTGCTGCAGCGCCCACCCCCGGTCATGCCCCTGAAGCTTAACCAAAACTTCACAAGGCCCCATCTTCCTATTTCACATTCTATAAACCTTAAACTAAACACAAATAAACATGTCTATGACATATTGCCACATTGCATGTCACAATCTCAAAGCACATATTGCTCACGCTCCTCAAGTTCATGCATCTACCAAGCTGTTTTTACTAAGTACACTAAACTGAAAACTCAGCTGCTGGGGTGTCTTCCAATGGCACAATTCCATACCGTATTTGATAAAACTGGTCACCTGGTTCAACAGTCTAAATATGAGAGACAGACACACAAAGAGCTTGGCAATGTCAACAGCGTACCTTTTGCCAACTTCCTTTCCCAGAAAGAAAGGAATTAGGCTTCTGGGACAGGCATGATCTCTGTATCCTGTCAGTTCGATCTTGAACCACCTGACCCATTTTCATGAAATATGAACATTATGCCACTGAAGGCAAGCCCAATGCCATTTTCCTACAATCAGTAATAACACGACAGCGAACATGAAAACTTCTGAGGCAGGAGCAACATCAGTGCCAATTGGTTATGGGCACTGGAAAAATATATATGTGTTATGGTAATGTGTTTATAAAATATAAAACAAGAACATGGCATCAATGCAAGTTCCTCTTTCTTGGTGCCAAAGCCACTTGTCAGCACTGTAGAGACAGGAGAATTGAGAAACATACAAATTGTACGCTGTATACAACATGAAATGCCTTGATTGGCTTTTTTTGGGAAGGCCACAAACTGAATTTATTTACTTCAAACAGTAACACATTTTAATAAGTGTTCAGCTTCTAATGACATGTCTTCATTGTAGACTTAAGTAATACACATTCTGTAGTCGTATTTTCTTCAGCATCAAAGTTTACATTACTCCAAATGCTGGCAGGACTTTTTGCAAGGTCGTGCACATTACCTATATACAGTATACAGTGACCAAATCTTCCAATTATCAGCAATCAACACAGTAACACATTTGTCATTTAATTAAAATACCTGATTAATCCTTAAGAGGATATACGGACAAGTGGTTGAACAAGGAATGTGGAGAATAAGAAATAATCAAGAATTGTGGGAGTTAAATAAAGAGTTACACACAGTAGCAGATATTAAAAAGAGAAGATTGGAATGGATAGGACATGTAGTAAGAATGAAGCATGGAAGGACAGTAAAGAAGATATTTGAAGGTAAACTGGAGGGAAGGAGAAGAATAGAAAGACCAAGAATGAGATGGTTGGAAGCTGTTGAAAAGGATCTCTGGGAGATAAAAGTGAAAAGATGGTGGCAGAAGGTGGCAAATAGAGCAAAGTGGGCATCTGTAATTGGGCGCTGAAGGGATAGTAAGTGGCCTTCAGGGTATGCACCTTGCTGACAGGAGCATCCTAATAAAACTCCAGTTATGCCTTATATTCCTACCAAGTCCAGTGCATGCATGTCCATGTCATGGCTCCTGGGCAACGTTTATACAGCTATGTCATGCATGGATGAAAAGTGAGTCCTGACGCTTTAAAATTGGGACTTGTCACCTAAGGGAGACAAACCTGATGGAAAACATTGGTCCTCCAGGATAGCTGGGGGTTGGGTATGGGGCTGACAACCCCATCCTATAAAAACTTAAACTGTCCGGAAAACATGCAAGGGATGCCAGATAGATTTTGGGAAACGACTCTGTAAACGAAATAAGGCTATGACTCTTGCCACCTGGAATGTTCTGAGTCTATACAGACCTGGATCCCTAGCCAAGTTAAAAGACAAGTTCAAGAAATATGGTGTTGCCATAGCTGCAGTCCAGGAAATTAGATGCAGTGGATGTGAAATTTTTTATTCTGGAGATTTTGTAATGTGCTGCTGTGGCAGTAAAGAGCAGAGGCAATTTGAAACAGGATTTTTAGTTCATAAAAAATATAAACATCTTATTATTGATTTTAGTCCAGAAATAGACTGAATATGTTCTTACGGATAAAAGGTGCATTCTTCAACACAACCATAGTATGTGTTCATGCCCCAGTGGAAAAGAAAGATGAAGTGCAGAGAGATGTCTTTTATGAAGACTAGGAAAGAATATATATGAAAGCACCCAGACATGATATAAAAATTATGATGGGAGATTTTAATGCAAAGGTGGGTAAAGAACCTGGTTTAACCCCCAGTGTAGGTAAATATAGCCTCCACAAAAAAACAAATCACAATGGATGGAGAATGACTGATTTTGCTATAGTTAGGAACATGGCAATAAGTAGCACTTTATTCCAACACAAAAGAATTCATAAGAAACATGCAGATCACCAGATGAATCTACATCAAATCAAACTGACCAAGTGGTGATTGATTCTCAACATGCCACAGATATTCTGGATGTGAAATCATGTAGAGGTGCTGACTGTGATAGTGACCATTATAAGTTAGAATTAAATATCGACAATGGATATCAGTTATTTGGAAATTAAATGCACAAAGAAGTAACAAGTTTAATGCATATAATTTTAAGAAGGGAATTACTGCTCAAGAATACAGAAATACAGTAGAAGACCTCCTACAAACATTACCTAACCCTGAGAATCAGCACATGGAAGCCGCTTGGAAAAATATTAAACAAGCAGTATGCAAAGCAGCGGGTAATATTTTAGGACATAGCATAAAGAAGGTAAGGAATGGTTGGTGTGATGAAGAATGTAAGGAAATACTTAAAGCACAGAATAAAGCACGTTTGAAAATGTTACAAAGGAAAACAAGAAGTAATACTGAAGCCTACAAGGAGGCCTGTAGGGAAGCAAGAAAGGTATGCAGAGGAAGAAAAAACACTACAAAGAAGACGTGTTGGAAGAATTACAAGAGAAACACAAAAGAAATGCTTTAAAATAATTTTATGAGGGTATCTGTAAGCTCAAGAGAGGCTTCTGACCAAGAACCACAATCTGCAGAAATAAACAAGGGGTTACAGGAGACACGGAAGATGTACTGGAAGTGTGGACAGCTAATTTTAAGGAGTTACTTAACACCCAGGTTAATATTATAGCTCCAGAAGAAACTACCAATTTTGGTCCAGGGTGTAATACTGCTGTACCCACATTACAAGAAACATTAGGAATTATATGGAATTTGAAGAACAACCGAGCACCTGGTGAAGACTTAATCACCTCTGAACTAACTAAATATGGAGGCAGAAAGTTATGGAACAGAATCCATCAATTGATTCAAATAATATGGGAGACAGAACAGATGGCCCAGGAGTGGAGCACAGCCATAATATGTCCAATATATAAAAAAAAGGGATACGCTGGATTGTCGTAACTATCGTGGAACATCACTCTTGAACGTAACTTATAAAATCTTCGCAAACCTACTGACCAGATATATTGAGCCCTATGTTGAAGCAATATTAGGTTATTATCAATGTGGTTTTCAGAAAGGCTAATCCACTACTGATCACATATTTGGTCTGAAAATGATTTTGGAGTAAGCTGGTGAATATAATGTAGATACACAGCAACTGTGTATTGATTATAAACAAGCATATGAGAGCATAAATAGGGCTCAGCTGGTAGAAATATTGAAAGAATTTGGAGTACCAATGAAGTTGGTAAGGCTGGTAAAAATGGCCTTAGCACATACAAATAACAAGGTGAAGATACAAGGAAAGCTATCGCCTAGTTTTGAAATGGCTGTGGGGCTGCTACAGGACGATTAATTATCCACTCTCTTACTTAACTTATGTATGGAAAAGATAATAAGAAATGTTAAAATCAATCCAGGTGGAACAATTCTTAAGAGAACAAGAAAATGTCTTGCATATTCAGATGATGTAGTGATTCTGTGGCAATCAGTTGGATATATAACAGAGACACTAGAGGAGATGGCAGCAATGGCACCTCAAATCAGTCTCCAGACAAATAACACCAAAACAAAATATATGATAAATAGACAGGATAAAAATGAATTAAAGGAAATTGAAATAACTAGGAAACAAATATAAAAAAGTAGAATCTTTTAAATATCTTGGTTCAGTAATTAATAAGCCTTAATGAGATGGAAACTGAGATTAAAAGTAAAACTGCCATTGGCAAATAGTGCTATCATGCATCAGGCCCAATACTGGAAAAAAGGTCTATATCCCAGTCAATTAAAATTCATCTTTATAAAACAGTTGTAAGACCAACTGTGTAACATATGGAGCAGAGACATGGTCCCTGACAAACAAAACTGAAAATATGTTAATGACATGGGAAAGAAACATTTTGAGGAAAATATATGGGCCAACTAATGAGAATGGACAGTGGAGCATTAAAACTAACTCTGAATTAATAATGAAATATAAATCCCAAGAGATTGTTACTGTAATAAAGATCTGTAGACTGGAATGGCTTGGGCACGTTATCAGAATGAATGAGACCAAGTCTGTAAAAAAGACTTTTGAAGGAAAATTAGAAGGAATTCTTCCTTCTAATTTCTAATCTAGAGGGAGACATAGACTGAGGTGGATTGATGATGTGGAGGATGATTTAAGAAAGTTGGGTATAAAGAATGGTGAATGAAACCACTGGACAGAGATGAATGGGCATCAATTATAAAGGAAGCCAAGGCCAAACTGAAAGGGCTGTAGTACCATAAGAAGGAAAGGGCATCTGTAATAAAGGAGGCCAAGGCTCTCAGAGGGTCGTACAGCCAAGGAGTAAGTGAGTAGTTAATCCTTAAACTAAAACTGTAGCAACTGTATGAAACAAAGTTAATTTTTGTAATTTTTAATTGTTTGATTAAATGTCAAAATCATAAGGTGACACAAGTGCACCAGACCTTGATACTCACTGCCCGTGCCCCTGATATTATCTTTTACTGTTTATGCTGAACACTTATAAAGTCTGTGATAAGACACTGCACAATAAGCCCAGCCACTTGATTGTCTGTAAACATTACATAATGCTTGCATTGGTATCTACTGTGTAATGACAGTATACCTCAAGAGTATAATTTGAAATTAAGAAGTAAAAACATTTATCTGCATTGTTTGTCTTTAATGATTACTTTGTATCAAGTTTGGTAAGTAGTACAGGTGTGTGCCAATCCATGATGCAGAAAGCAATGTCATTTGAAGACCAAACATGACACCCCGGGAACTGTCAACTAATTTTGATGTATTACTGTATCTGTATGTGAAAGTAAGGTTATATCTGTACACACCGTGAAGGAGTAGGGGGAAGTGAAGACACAGCCCACTTATTCTTATCTTGGCACTAGATGGAGGTGGGTGGTCAGCTTCAAACCCCAGGAACTTTACTGCCAGCATCCATTAAGTAGGAGGTTGCGTGGATTCCAGGATCAGATGTGGACAATTTGGAGAAGCAAAAAGTCTCTTGTCCCTGCTTGAATTTCAACCATGTTGCCTTGATTGTCCAGCCCGTAGCCTGGTCAGTACACTGAGTATGACATCCTGGCTACCATGAATAACCGAAAAGAGTTTTGGTGTTTGGAACTTTTACCTTGAACACAGAAATTCTGTGTTGTGTTCCTAGTCATGGATTTATCAAAAACATCTACATAAAATACACTGTAGATTTTTTCTTTTCTTTCGTGTAGTTGCCAGGTGGATATCTGGAAGTTTTCCCCTTCTTGTCTTGTTTTCTCTTACCCTCTTTATTGTATAGTATTATATTCCATCATATGAAGCTGCTTGGGTTTTTAGGCACATTCGCAGAATTGCAAAAAGCAACTGTGAGCTTCGTCAAGTCTGTCTGGCTGTCTGTCTGTCCACATGGAACAACTCGGCTCCCACTGGACGGACTTCCAGGAAATTGTATACTTGAGTATCTTTTTAAAATTTGTCACGAAAATTCAAGCTTCATTCAAATCTGACAAGAATAATGGATACTTTACGTGAAGACCTATGCACAGGTATAATGTCACACAGTTCTTAGAATGAGACATGTTTTAGAAAAAAATTGTAGACAAAATCAAAATACACATTTTACGTTCAATAACTTTTTTTCTGAAGATCATGCCATTTATGCAATAATGTGGAAAAATATGGTACAGCCATACAGACCACAAACAACAATATAACATGGCGCATGCGCATTGCATGCTGGATAAATAAGGCTACAGACACACACTCAGAAAATGTAATACTTATTGCTTTTCCACAGCAACAATGGTTACAACAGCACACCTCAATGTGATGTTATATGCATACTGCCTGTCTTGTTCTTTTTTGTAATCACATTTTTTGTCGTTATATTTCAGCACAACACCTAATAATTGTGCTTGACTTGCAGATTGCATACCATACTACACATCTCTCATAATTCTACGTGTGGTAACTCTGCATGGTACATATGAACCATACAGCATGTTGCAGTGTGTGTGCATGTGCACATATGTGAATTGTGTCCTGAGGACACAATTCATGCAACTCACACTGTCTGTATGGTATACGGACTCAGACAACACTGCACAGTACATACAACACACATTCCCTGTCTGCTCCTAATAAGGAACAGCTATGTATGTCTCTTTCACCTACACCTTTCAATTACAGCCAAATTTAGCAGTCAGTAACAATAACAGATGTTGACTAGCACAAATATATCGCAAAACCTGGTGCCAAAAATAGTCTTGGACAGTCAGTTGGCTACAGCTTTTAGAACATAATGGAGGGAGAACACAAAGAGCAATAGGTTACTTCACTGCTACATATGTATATTAAGACATAAGTAAGAGAATGATATGAATATGGAACTTTAAAAGATGAGAATTTGGATTGGATTCATTTGGCTCAGGACATGGTCCAGTGATAGATAATGAAGTGTTGAGTTCTATGTAAGGCTGGGAGTTTCACGCTTGAGCAGCTATTAGCCTCTTACGGGTTGCTCTTTGTGACTTGGACAGATGAATGCATTGTCTGAGGTACTCTGCTCTGGATTTTGTCTTAATAATCTCTTGCTGATGTCCCTAAGTACTTGCAGTTGTTAAGTTTCATATGATAGGGAGAAAAAAAGATTTCTAAAGAACAAGAGGAATGATATTTTAAGGATCTGGCTATAAGACTGAAATCACCAAAAACTGAACAATATCATTCAAGAGATGCATTCGTATCAGTTCTCTGACTAGTGAGGCTGGTCACTGCAGGAGATTTACTGATAGAATATATCTCTGTGAATTTCAGGTAAATGTGAATGTGCAATGAAGTCTTTGTTCTTTGCAGAACAGTATGTTCAGCCACATGCTGCACTGAACCACAAAAGAAGAATATTGTCTCTTTCTCTCCTATGCATACAAGCCAAAAATCATTGAATCTGATGTTCAATAATCCAGAAATCTTGATAATGCAGCACTTGAGGAGAATAGCCTCCAGACCTGGAGTTTTGCTTTTAATGACAAAAAAGCTTTATCAATAAATTAGGCATACCTCAAGGACATGTTCAAAAAGTCCTTGAGTGTCTGTACATTGACTGTTACGGTATCTCCTGACCTTGTGTCTCCTACTCCAAGTTCTTCAGCTGTGAAGACTCCAGAAAACACAGCAGAGGACCCTGATGACCCTTGGTCAGCAGATCAAGGAGATATCCAAATTGAATACTTGTCTGATAAGTTGTGCAGCTCAAGTACAGCTGCAGTAACAAATAATTACCCGTTTGATCTTAGGTCAGTTTAGGTACCATCTGATAATCCAAAATATTAAATTATTCAGCCCCTGTCCTGTCCCAAGCAAGTCAAATTAACGAAACTTTGCTGTATTTCTTCAGTCCTTTAGGCCCTTGTGTCTTTCTGGAATACCAGATAATGAACAAAGTCCATAACCAAACAATCCAATGAGTAACAACATGGAGTGCGGTTGCATTTTATGTGAATTTGAAACACCTGAATTTGAAATACTGACATACAAAAATATTAATGAAGTCTCATTTCATGCACAAAATTTGAAATAATTTGAACAAAGAATTTAAAAAAAATTATGTGGAGAGATACCACAACCTACATAGGTGTGAGCTACATCTTCCGCTCCTTTAGTGTCATCAAAATATGATGATTTTTCCAATTTTTTTCAGACAGTGTGCTACACTTATTAGTGAAACTGTCACCAAAATAACTTTGAATGTTTATATTTATGCAAAGACACAGCACCACTTTTGTTTTTGGAACAACACCACTTCTTTTTACCATGACTCTAATATAACTTGGCTAGCCCACTCCCAAGGCTTCATAAACAACTAACTTGTACCTGACGCAGTTACGAGCGGTACTGCTATTGTACCAGTGGGTGTAAAATGGACTGAGGCTGCCATGTCCATTCACACACACTAGATAGGTAAATGAATGTCGCATACTGCTGCACGCCATGAAATCTACACAGTGCTTTACACATCACACATTCCATGCATTCTGTAGTTGCCATTACAGTGCAAACAAATCACAATAAAGCACATTATTAGGCAGCGCCTGATTCAGGGGTCAGGCCTCAAGTTACACGAATATTTTTTAAGTCAGTCATGCTATTGCATGATTTGTAAGATAAAAGAATAAAATACCATCAGATCTGTACTCTTCTGGGGCATTATGCAGTGCTGAACGGTAATCCTTTACCGAAGTTTCCATTTGACTTACATAATACCCCAGGAGAGTGCACATCTCATCAACATCATGGTGGAAGCCTGAAATCATGGAAAATACCATCAACGGAACTAAAAGAGGAATATTTTTTCCTCATTCACCCTAAATGTTTACAGCTGCTGCAACACTGCTGCTCATACCTTGATGCACAAAAAGATGGAACTGCTGCTCTCTGCAGGCCTCTCTTTCCAGCTGCTGTGATATCAGTCACCGACAAATGCCGGCTGCATCTGTACTTCTTCTGCAGCCTTCCTGTATTCTGCACACTGCAGGCCATGTATACTCCATCTGCACACAGCCAAACCCAATGTAAGAACAAATTTGAGAATATAAACAGTTAACTGTAGCTCATATAGTAAGTGTCTTATCACACATTTTCCATGCAGGGTGAACAAAAATGTTAAATTATGACCAGTGTGCAGTGCTCACTGCAACATATTTTGTCAGTTATTAGTAATGTCTTCCAAACTTAGCAATAAAATTGTCTACACACTGGACATTAATGAACTAGCAAGTATGTACACAATTTAAAAATATATAATGCAAAAACTTACTGATACTTCGTGCACAGCATATATAATTCCTATGTTACTACTACCCGATACATTTCTTTACTTCACAAGAGAGTATATTATGAAAAATGTGATATAATCTTGTCATAGCATGAATTTAATTGACTTCTAAGATGTACTTACCGTACTGGATTACGAAGAAAGCTGACGAATTTCAATTCAGCATTCCTCATACATCGTAAACATCCTCGGGCATAGCGCATCTTCTTTCTCAAGTCCACCTTAACCCTGGTCAACAAAGTTCTCATTACTCATCGAGAACAGTGAATATTGTCTTCATATGCTTGGCGTTACGATTATGTAATGTACTTCACATACTGATCATACAGCACACTTCATTATTAAGTATAATAATCAATGAACACAATCTTTATACGCTTGCAATAAAGACACCCTCTTACCTTGGGTCTGCAAAGACTGAAATCGCCTTACAAAACATAAGAAATCCTTCAGCTAATGGTCATTTGTTATTCCTGACAAGAATTCCTTCCGCTAATGGTCAGTTGTTATTCCTGACAAACGGAATAAGAACTATACTTACACGACCTTTTCACTTGCAGCACAATATTCCTTGCACAAATGCTGAGTTAGTACAAACAGAATGCAAAATGTACTGAAACACACATAATCCTCGAACGAATGTCGTTATCGGCTATTACTAACTCCTTACCACAAATTGAAACCCCTCTCAAAATGCCAAACTACACCGCCAAATGCGGCGCCTTCAGTTGTTACTATTGTCTGCCGGCCGAGTCAAGCACGCTCCTGGTGGTAACTTACGCAACTATGCAGCACCACATCGGCTCCTTTGCCGTTCCCTCCCATTCACCCCCGCTCCGTTCAAAATGACACTAAAAAAATGGCGAACTTCAAAATTACTACAAACCTACTAAATACACTTATTATGAAATATTGTTTTACATTATATTTTCTCCGACATTTTTCTACTCACATAAAAATATCATGTAAAATAATAAGGTACACTTATTGCCAAATATGTGTATTCAGTTGACTTGTAATAGTGATACAATGCACAGAAAATGCAGAATATTGAGATTCAAAATCACCGTCTTCCAAGTTATGGGACTGTGTAGACCGACTGGTGGGTACCGAGGTTTCGATCAGGGCATATACTGCCTCCATCTTCCCACTGGCTATGAACATAAACCCAGAATGCTCCTCCAAAACACTCATAACCATGTACGAGACTACATAGTGTCCTAACTCAGACTGCATTATGAATCCTCACCACTGTGAGCACCTCAAATCTTGTACCAAAGAATACAAAGAACAACTGAAGCGTGGATGGAAATGTCACATTCAGAAAATTGAATTACAGGAAGTGCAGTATGTTTTTAAAAGTGCAGTAAGTTTTTAAAGACACAGTGTTTCATGGCGCATTCTTTGTCCACCAACTGTGTACACTTTTCTCATATTTTGCCTCTCAAACAAACTGAGACAACAAGATCTGGAATACTTCCTGGTTACAGCCATTATCAGCATACATACACATTTTAGGGTTGGGACCACATATGATAAATTTCAAAGTCCTGCTAAATGACATCACAAGGACAACCACACACTCAGAATTACTTACAATGTCCTATGTTACATTTTCAATGCCAGATGAACTCCATTTGTGACACAAATTATTCACAGTGTACACTGTTGGTTACACTACATTGGTCACCTATTGACAATTTCTTCTGACTTCGGCATAAGAGGGTTGAAAAAATCTTGGAGATGAGTTTGGAAGTTACAACATAACTTCAAAATATACTATACGAAAATTAATGTATACTGTGCGCAACACACAGCTGATACAAGTTATTCTTATGTGATACATTTTCATTTCACAAGAGCATGTTTTACAAACAATGAGATATCAAGTCATACCATGAACAACAATAACCAATGAGACGAACGGTACTTACCACTGAGAATTCCTATGAAACCTGAAGAATTTCAAATCGTCATTCCCACCATCTTTGTAACACCCTCTGGCGTAGCAGACAATTTTAATGGTGATATTATGAAACAAAATAGTAATCATACACCTTAGTAAACAAAATAATCACTAGTGACAAACACTTGTTGTCACACACTTTCTGTTTCTATCAGATTAATCACATAT
This sequence comes from Coptotermes formosanus, assembly GCA_013340265.1. Taxonomy (NCBI): domain Eukaryota; kingdom Metazoa; phylum Arthropoda; class Insecta; order Blattodea; family Rhinotermitidae; genus Coptotermes; species Coptotermes formosanus. Next base: position 2,743,846 of record BLKM01012983.1, on the reverse strand, counting down.
AACGTTTCATCAATACTGAAACATGATGACTAGTAACTAAATGCTACTGTCACAGTATGCATCTAGAGACAGATTTACTGGGCATCTGGCAAAAAGTTGGCTGGAGACCGTAACAGACCATATGGCCTAACCCATCATCATCATCATCATCATGGACTGTGAAGTATTACGCGTAGTGCCTGTTCTTTATCCCTCGAGATGAAGCTGGTCCTTCAATCTTTTCCTTGGGCGTCCTGTGCTTCTCTTCCCCTTTGGCCTATATTTCAATGCCTGTTTGGGTATCCTGTCTCCATCCATACTCTCTACATGTTGTCGCCACTCTTGTTGGTACCGTTTTATTTCCAGAATAATGTTCTGCACTCCAAGCTTCCCCTTCACGGATTGATTTCTTTCCCTGTCTAACTTAATAATTCCTAGCAAACGTCTTAAAAATTTCATTTTTGCTGCTTCCAGTCTTTGTTCATCTCATTTCTTCAGCACCCAGGCTTCACTACTGATCTTTAAGGCTGCTATAGCTGTGATATTATGGATTCTTAATTTTGTTTCTTTAGTCATTTGTTTTCCAAAATGCCTTCGTATAAGACCATTTGTTTTGTTATATGTTTGTATCTTATCTTCCAAATCACTTTTGTAATCTGATATATGGTATCCTAGGTATTTAAACTGATATGTGTTCAATCGGATTTATGACAATTTTTACTCTTTGTATGTTATTCCCACACATTGCCATTGATTTTGTTTTGATGTTTGATATGTTCATTTTGTTCTTTCTTGCTATAAGATTTAGGTGGTATGCCATAGTTTGTAACTCATCTCCAGAGGCTGCCTAACCCATGTTTGGAAAATGCCAATCATGATGACAACTGTCACAAATTTGCTATAATGGAAAATGGTCTTACTTCGTGTTAACAATACATTCAAACCGCCTTAAAATTTCTGAAATGTAACTATTCCTGCACCAAAATCTGAGACGCATTACACACGAAATCGTCCACCTTTCTTTACCATCCTGACTACCATCCATACGTCGCCTTTCCTCCATGGACCACACACGAGGATCTGCGGATCATAGTGCCTTCACCTGCCATCTATGCGGCACTAATCACAACCACAGAATGCCGGCTGTAGTAACGCATATAGTTGCCACACTTGGCGCTATTATGCGGTATTTTCGGGGCCCATTGCAACCTTTCAGGGATGTTCGTTAACAGAAACAGGAATTTGGCGTTATTCGCTCGGGATTTATAGGTTATAAACGATGAGAATTGCACACTAAGACTGCCTTTCTCTGCCACCTGTAGGGTAATAGTTGACTTACTACTTACAACACCGCGGTAATTTGGTCAGGCTATTAGGAACCTTGGCGACAATTAGGGACATCTTTTGATGAAATGTAGCTTGAAATTCGCATTTTTCACTATAGATGGCATAAGGGCAGTCAACCAATCACATACCGAGCGGTTCCACGGATCAGCATTGACTTATATACCCAAATTTCAACCTTTGCTATTTACTCTCAACTTGCGCAGAGTACTGAAACGCTATCATGTATGTCCCAGCTTTCATGTTTCCACCATGCCCATGGAAGACATCTCCTGCATGTGTTCCAACTACCCTGCATAGGTGCGGCCCCGTGGTGAGATGGACGCTGAAGAGAATTGCCACAGATTATCGCTGAAGTGTACAGCTGAGAGATATTTACTCTGATAAAGTGTGGGTGCTCAAATCCATGGTATGTATGGACGAAGAAAAGTACCGACAAGTGATGACATGAACGCAAGTCATGTGTGATCTGTGGATGACAATGTGTTTAGTAGTGTAGTGAGGCGTGTGTGGTGGTTGTGTTTTTTGTTACGTACGCTGCTGAGACGTTCGTGGAAGTCGTATGTCGCAGAAAGAAAATACGTGAACATCGTTAGAAGCGATTATAAAATATGGCGTTCCCAGTGTTAAAGAATGATCGGATTTTACGAGCTGCGCGGGGTGAGGGTGTAGACAGAGTTCCCATTTGGATAATGCGGCAGGCAGGACGATACCTGCCAGAATTTCGCGAACTGCGTTCGAAACATGATTTTTTTACCATATGCCAGACCCCGGATCTTGCAGCTGAGGCATCGCTGCAACCAATTCGAAGATTCGACTTGGATGCTTGTATAATATTTTCAGACATTCTCGTCATTCCTCAGGCCCTTGGAATGACTGTTGAGATGCGACCTGGAGTAGGACCGGTATTGCCTGAACCATTAATTTCTCCAGAAGACATTCATAAACTTGATAGTGCTGTGAACATTACACAAAAATTGTATTATGTTGGGGAAGCAATTACACTAACACGTCATAAACTCGATGGTAAAGTACCTCTTCTTGGCTTTGCAGGAGCTCCGTGGACCCTGATGGGTTATATGATTGAAGGCGGCGGTTCGAAGACTTTGTCGAAAGCCAAAGCATGGTTATATCAATTTCCAGATGCTTCTAAGCGATTATTAAATATGTTGACAAGTGCAGTTGTTGATTATTTAGTGATGCAAGCGTTGGCAGGTGCTCAGATGCTGCAAGTGTTTGAATCTAGTGCAGAACATTTGGGTCCAGAGTTGTTTAAAGATTATGCTTTGCCTTATATCCAACAAATTTCATTGCGTGTGAAAGCTCTGATCAAGGCAAAAGGGTTAGATGACCTTCCAATGACAATTTTTGCGAAAGGTGCCCATTATGCTTTACAAGACTTGGCAGAGAGTGGCTATGATGTTGTGGGGCTTGATTGGACAATTGATCCTGAAGAAGCCAGGGGAAGGGTTGGTTACAGTGTCACTTTACAAGGAAATCTTGATCCATGTGCTTTGTATGCACCAGAAGCAGAACTGAGGAGATACACAAAAGAAATGCTGAAGAAGTTTGGCAAAAATAGGTACATTGCTAATTTAGGTCATGGAATATATCCTGATATGAAGCCAGATCATGTGGCCACCTTAATAGCAGCTGTGCATGAGGAGTGAGGTGGTGACGAAAGTGTAAAAGAATGGAGTGGAAGGAGGAGTGTATGCACATCAGTTTAAATGAATGATGTTTAGAGGGTATGCCAGATGTCTTGTCAAGGGAATTGCCATTGAACTAGAAAAGTGAGAAGTTCATTTGAATTAAATTTATTCTGTAAATATGTGTGAAATATATCAAATTCTTGAATGTGATTACAATCACATGTTCATAAGATATGCAGCTGGTAAAAAATCTTTAAATAAACCAATAATACATTTACATCAAAACAGATGTCTAGAGGTACAGTCTATTTCATATTTAACCCTTTAAAGACGAAGCGTATCTGTTTTATATAAGGACTCAGTGCGTACCGTGCTGTAAACACTCTCCACTTCGGTTATAAAAACCAGTCTCTTAATGGTTTATAAGGCAAAAGTTGCTGTTTGTTCTGAGATCCGTACAAAACACATAAACGCAATGTGTGCACCACGTAGAATTTTTTAATGTTAAACCTGGTGGTACGTAAAGTTACCGCCAGGCTTTAAAAGGTTAAAGGACCCAAAGTTGGATAAATTTATATGAAATTTCTTGTCATAGTAGGTATGTGTAAGAAGTGTGGTGTTTTGAGATTTTAGGTTCTCATAGCACTGTTAGTGAAGATGAAAGTGTCCTGGGCTTCTACACTGCAACCTTGGATGAGTAACTCCAATATTCTGAAGGATCATATTGCCTCCATCTTCAGGGTCAAGTGGTACAAGAAGAATAGTCACGTGGGGAAAAAGTGGGCATTGTTACTGGGCAGTTTATGTTGGAGCCTGGCCACAGTCTTTACAGTACTTTTAATTTCTTCTGGTTAGTTTTCTTGGAAATTTAAGGGGTTCACTTACTAGAATAGTAGACTCAGGTGTAGATTCCTTTTTTAAGGTTTAGCTTTTAATTTTGAATTTCAGCCAATAGGGAGAAGTTATAGCTAGGCAGGGATAGGACAGTTTAATGGGGGGGGGGGACAAGAGTTATTTAAATGCATGACTTTAACGGCTCATTGTTCGACATTTGTTGGAACTGAGCTTAAAAAAGATTGGATGAGGAAAGTTACAGTGCTGTGGCTGGGAACAGCTGTGCTACCTCAACTTCGTGTAGTTGTTTATTTCTTTAGTGATATGAATAAAAATGAAGCAAGGGTACTGTGTATTTTGTTTGTGTACAACTAGAGTGACAGAAAGTGGTGCAGTTCCGTTAAGTGGGAACACATAAATATTCCTTGAGATTAGGGTTTCTGATTCCAAACCAAGCTAGTCTGCCATGTCCAAGGATCCTGCAAAGGACGGGTATAGCATATATATAGTGTCTCAGATGGCCAGAGAGGGTGGCAGTCCAATGTGAAATAGTGGAAGGGTTGTTGGTATTCTAATGTGGGTCCCGAATGGGGGCTTTGTCCCTCTGAGGCCTAACAACAGCAATAACAAAACTCGTATCTGGCTCCTATTGGAGTGTGTGACAGGTATGTTCAACGCCTGTCTCAGGCTACTATGTACTGTATAGGACAACCTGAACTGAAGGCATTCAGTGTGCATGTGGTCAGGTCTACATAGTGCAGACTCTCAAACTGTTGGGATCATGGTGAAAGAACAGCACGAGCACGTCCAGCTTTGTCAGCTCAACAAGTCACATGACCATCACATCCAACTTGATGACACCAGAATCATCTCCAACAAATCCCACTACATGAATGGGATAATCAGGGACAGGACAGATTAAGCTCCATCCCAACAACAGAAACAGCGAGGCTGGCCTGATCTCAAGTACGTCGTGGAAACTTCTCATTTAGATAGAACACTCGAGTTGTGGAACATGCAGTTGTATTCATATGTATGTAAATGCATTTGCAAAGAGTGTTATGTTACACTTATGATTTTTATAACATCATTTTTTAAACATAAACTTCATGTAGCCTCAGTGTCACTAACCCCCCACCGAGTGAAAAATTTTGGGTGTCCACCTGGTCAATGAAGCCCAGGCTCCAGCTGATTTACTTATCCTGTATCCAGTTATGACACTTTTCTGAGCCACTCACCTGTTTTATAATCAATATTTAATTTATCTATGTTTTAATCACTTTGTTTCATTTTCACAACATGACATCCCATACTCCACCTGAACTTCACAGCTGACCCCCTAGCTCGCCTTTTGTTTTGTCAATGGTGACCAGCTGCTTCACCTCGTGGCATTCAACACTACTGCAGAAGATTAAAGCTCTCACAGCTACCTGCAGCCGATTGGTTCACCACCCTCTTTCACCATCCAGTTCCCACTACACTATATGTATGTAATATGTACTTTTTTGCATGGCCCTTCAACTGCTTCATCCTTAAGATGGCGGCACTAGTCCAATTGTGCAATCTGTAGCCTAGTCACTAGCAGTTTGAAGGTGATTACACAAGAATGAAATAAACAACAGTGGCATTTTAAAATATTTACTGTTATTCTCTTTTAGACACAATCACCATCTTTTCTTGAAACAAGGATTAAATCACCAAGTAATCTGTCAAGGATGGAATGGTTTGTGTTAGAGGGTTTAACAGTCTTAGACTACCTTTCGCAGGATGCAGAGTTGACTTTATTTCAAGTTCTTTACATCTCAACAGATGCAATCTTCTGGTTAATAGAACCTTTCCTCTTTTTGTTAGTGCTTTTCCACTTCTTGAATTTCTTGCCTTGTTTACCACTGTTTATCTGCTTCACATTTTTATTCTGTTTGTTTGAGTCTTTCAGTTTCCTTGAACCTTTCTTCTTTAATTTGGCTGGACTCTTCTTGGAGACTGGGGTTTCAGTTTCTTTCACTTTCCTTTCTAAGAGCTGTGTTTCAATCTCAGTTGCCTTCTGCAAGGTATCACCAGAGAAGATTTCATCGATAGGATTTAGACGGTAGGAGTGTTGTGGTCTTGATTCTTCATAAGCCATTTTCTTCTCCAACCGATTTTCATACTTCTGAGCAGCAACTTTCCTAATCTGACGACGGTACTGCAAAGAAATCAAGTAATATCTTTAACATTTTCACATCTCGGGAGCTTAGTGGCTTCCCACCTGCATTAGTCAGAACTCTGCAGAAATACTGCAATATTTATTCTTGAAACCAAAATAATATGCATCCTGTCATGGCAATTGTCCTTTAAAATTTTGGCACTGATCTTGTCACATGTCCTGTTGTGTTTGTGCACACATTGTGTGGTTTTTGCACGTGTAAACAAGTTCCGAAATGAATACATGGCATAACCGTGATGGAATGTTCACTACTCTACAAGTCTGGTGATCTAGAACTTTGATGTTCCCCATTTCCTAGCATTAGTGTTACAATTAATATGCAGTTCCTGTCATCCATGCTAGCACCACTGCTAGGACAGTAAAGTAAGTATCTGGAGCAGCAGAACTCCATTTCTGGCATGAGCTGGAATATATCTAGTGTCACCTGTTTTTCCCATGGGCAGCTCTATGTTGCATTTTCCCAAGCCTCTTCATTTACAGTGTTGCCGTTGCAAGTAGTGAAGGGCATCAACACATGCAGAAAATGGCAAATTGATAACCTCAAACATTGGATATCAAGAAATGCTTTGAAGTTTCAAAGTATAAATAAATCTTTTTGATTAAATATTTTATTCTTCCTACTTGAAAATCATTCACATTGGTACGACTAAGTCTCCTGATTTGAACAAAGACCTGAAGCAGGGCACAAACTGCTTATGCATCCCTGTAAGTGCTGGGGTTCAAATTTTAGGACAAAACCTGTTTGTGTGATGATTTAATGGTGCCAGTACTTGGCTACTTGACAACTATATCAAACTTTCTGGTGAGTCAATATTGTAAACAAGTTTTTCTATACATAACATCAGATAACGGTGTACATATTACCAGGGCTGGTGAAACATATCTTGGATTCTCCCATATGGTCTGCCCTTGGAAACTTCCATCAAAGATTTTGATTGGATTCAGTACAAATCGTGGGCCAATCTCTGCTAAAGCTCCATCTTCAGACAGGATTTGAAAGTTCCGAAACCAAATACGATTGTCTAATACTGAGAACGTTATCACATGATCTATGAATGGCTGACTCTTTGGATGGTGGTATGGTGTACCAAATATCTGTAACGAAATACAAATTGCACCTGCTGTAAACTTTTAAACTATGAGACTTCAAGTTCTCACAGCCATTTTGTGTAGAATGCAACTGTTCTGGGATGTCACACTGAGTTCGCTGGTAAGCAGACACAAACTTTAGGAGGAGAAATGTGCCCCTATCTTAAGGACAGCTTGACCCTGAAGATATAGGTTCTATGCTCTTACTGAACATTAACTATTTACTTACCAATCAAAATGGTGTGACATTGCAGAACATTTCAATGTTGTAATACACTGTATATTTCACAGCACTCATATCAATGATACTACACTGACAGACTGCCTATGGACAGACACAAATTATAAGAACTGAAGCTGAAGGCTTAGTTAAAAATATACAAGATGTTTATCATTTCCATGTGCCTTTATCAGCTACAATTGTGCATATTTATTGAAGCAGAGACAGTGCAGGACAGATTCTAATGTGCTTATACTGCTACAGTAAGCACGTAAAGGATTAAGAAATACTTTTATATGTTATACCTGTACAAAGAGTTCTTTGAGAAGAATGTAATGAGGATTTGTGGTGAAATTCTTGTCAAATGAAAGCAGAGGTCTTGAGCCTTTCAGGCAGTTCCCAGTAAACTTGAGTTCAGCCATTGTATAAACTGAAATGATAAGAATATTCGTGATGCAGTATTCTCACTGTTGAGGGCAGGGCTGTGGAGTCAGTACACAAAACCTCTAACTCTGACTCCTCAATTTTTAAATCTCTGAATCCTTCATAAAACCTCAGTATATATTAAAATTAGTAAACCCACTAAAACGGTAAATGGTATCATAAGATATTTCATCGCCACCACGTGAATCATCAGGCTATTTTTTAAATTTATAACTTACATTTCAATATATGTCTAGTCGTTATTGTAGTTAGTATCTATTTAAGATTTTACATCAAGGTCAGAGTTAGTACATTTTTACGGACTCTGACTCCACCCAAAATTCCTTCTGACTCTGACTCCAGAACCCTGGGTGAGGGTGCTTGCTTACTACCTTGGAAATACTTCAGGCAACACTTCTCTTCCCGATTAAAACACTCTAAACCATTTCTATTTTGAAATTCTCGTTAGTTAGGGGACATACAGTCCAACAAACTCTTCTTATTACAATTGATGTCATGTGAGGCATTTTACATTATAATATGACTCTGAACTTCAATCAGACTGATACATATGTGTTTTTACACAAATTTTGGTAAACTGATGTGCCTTTACCTACTTAACAAATAATTATTACCATTTTCGACTAGAAATTTAGCTGATGGTCCATTTGGAATGTTGGCCATCCACATGTATAAGTCACGCTTCAGCCGCCCTTCAAACAAGATGCATTTATTGCAGTTTTTTATCTCACATATCTGAAACACAAGAGTGCATTAGATATTTCTGTAACACACCGCTACTGACAATATGCACTTCATGCAGCACAGAGTAACAGAGTCTGGAGAGGATAACTTGGCACAAGTTTCATATTCTTCTATACTACTTACTAGAATCTTGAACAGCCATACGTACTGTTAGTACACGACATACCAGTTTAATCAATTCACACTTACATATATTTTTAAACTTACTTCATTGACTACAAACAGATCATCTTTCCGTTCCATTTTGCTCTCTGGCTTCGAATGTGGCATTAAAGTCCTCAAATCTTGCATTAAATGACGGTACCTGTGAGAAATTCCTCTTGATGCAAATATGAGAACTCTCTGTTTGTTGATCCATTTTGCCTAAAATTCAACAATGCGCACAGCTTTATGACCCTGTAGAACAATGAGTACGGTCCTCTACAAGCTATGTACAGTATGACATTTAACTAGACAATAAAAATTTCAGTCTATACAATCAATATGTCCATACTCCACAACATTTCAAGTTTCATATCTCAGACTACAAATGGTTTAAATGTGAAATAATCTGATTTCTGAAACATGCTAACCGCATTCAGTCTGTTACAGCAATTAATCAAGCAAATATTTCTGTGACTTCCTAATACAAATGCATAACTGAACAATTACATTGGTACCGAGGCAACAAATCTGGAAGATCACTTACTGATTCTACAACAAGAGCCACATCATTTAAAATCAGTTCACAGATTTGTAAATTGAAACAAAATTATGGTTGCTTTATTGGATTCTTAATCAATTTTGTAAAGTGCAATGATGGGTATTTTTAAATTGGCTGAGCAGACTTTGGTCAGAAGGGCCCAAAGGACTGTTCGGCCTACATGGCGCAAAATAAAACCAGATTTACTGGAAACTAAGGACATTCATAGGTTAGGATTCCAAATTTCTTCCTCTTATAAACCCTTTTTCAGGTTTGCTAATAATTACTCAAAAGATTAAGTCTCCTCAGGCTATACTTGCTCCGTACCTCCTTATTATGGCACTCCACATAAAATGCAGGACAAACAAATTCTCTCAACAATATCTTCTTTCAGTACAGGTTAAGTTTGTTTACCTTTTTTGGAACTGGTTCATCAGACGAACGTACTTTTGATGGTACTTCGTTATCTGAAATCTCTTCTTCTGTCTGAGTTACATTCTTAAACTTACGTTTTATGCCTTTCAACTTTCCCATTTTGATTCGTCTACTTACTCCATTCACTTCAGCTAAACCCACGTGCACAGATCATACGTATCTCTCTCTTCCACGAATAACGACTAGGTATTCTAAGATATTCATCATCAACTTTAACAATATCCGATTCGCAGCGCAACACAGATTACTACCATTGATACCAGATAACCTGTGATGCAGAACATGGATCACATACTGACCGTATCACGGATAGACATTTGCTGCCTGTTGCCTGTGCGTGCCAATGGTTGTTTGAAAGGCATGGAGAGGGGGGGGGGGCCGAGCTATGGCGTGTAGGAACTGTTGTGAATGTCGGAAAGTGTTGTTTTGAGCGTAGATGTAATCCCTTCATCTTAAAGAATAGCGTAGGCACAACGGTACAGGTTCAATAAACCACTGGGAAGGATATATTATTACCCTTATTGTCATCGTATTATCACAGGCGCTTTGCGGTATGTTGCGTGATTATATGTCAGTGACTGAAGCTGTGTATAAGTATCTTGTACTGCATTTGTTGCGTGATGCTGATTTGACTAGTTCTATACCCTGAAAGGTTGTCTTATTGTGATTGGATGTGTGGAATTGTGAGAATAAGTAAATAGATAAATAAATAAATGGGAAACAAGGTCGTGTGGTGCCACAGCGGTGGATACGTGCGTTACTGTAGCTATCGCTCAGTGGCTGTAAGTATAGCACACATAGATGGCAGAGAAGGAAACTTTGATAACGGTGGTGTGTCATACCATGAAACATCAACAGCAGAGATCGTTGAATAGTTTCTCTGACTTTGCATGTAGGTACTGTGGAAACTAGTAATTGTGCAGAAGGTAACACATTAGAAAATTCACGCAATTAGATTGTCATTACAAATAAAATAAACATAGAGCATTTCCTGGCATAACACGGAAAGATAGGCAGATTACTTGTGTATCACAAAAAAGTGTTCTGGAATTTGGCCAGACTATAATTTAATTTGGGATTTTCACATGTAAAAATTAGTAATTAAACCAAGTAAACTTTGTTTAGCAATCAAGACAGTCAAATCGTTTGTAAGTAACAATACTGTTAAAACCATGCATTTTTGCATACTTTCATTCATATTTGAAATGTGGTTTTTTATTTTGAGGGAACTAGGAATCTTACGAAAGTTTATAACTACAGAAAAGGGCCATAAGATTAATAGGAAATATTTCAAGCACTATATGCAGCAAACCATGTTTCAAAAAATTACGGATCATGACATTGTCGTGTATGTATATCTATGAACTCCTGCTATACGATAAAATGCCCTTAAGTAAATTCAAAACTAATTCTATGTTTGAGTCACATGATATGAGGACTTAGATTTTTTTGTTGCAAGTCTTGAAAACAAACAATATGAACAGACTACTTTTTACAACAGTGTGCTTCTGTATAACAGACTACCTAGTGAAATTAAAAGTGTTAGGTCGATGACAAAATTCAAAAAGATGCTTATGAACTTTCTGGTAGAAAGGAGTTTTTATGCTGTGGAGGAATTTATAACAATTGACTCTTAATTTTTAGTAATCGTGTTGATAGCATATTTCCACCTTCTAATTTGCTGCATTTTACATCTGCGTGCTGTGTTAATTAGTATTTTGTGTTGTTCTGCATACATATTTTGTTGTGTCTAGTTGGTTTGATGTGCTTGTGTGCGTTTGTTGTAATTATTGTACTTTTATTGTAATTACTCTCTTGATGTGTCCATTATCACTTTGTAATGTTTTTTAGGGTGAAATATAAAGTAAAGTAAACCAAACTAAACCAGTACCTTGGAGCTGTCCTGTTTCATGTGATAAGCTGCAGCTGATATTTACAGTTTAATTGGGTGCTGCAACAGTTAAAGGGATGAAGGTGCCTCCATCAATGGGCTGGTGAATGTAACATTGACAGTGCATTAGGTGGCTGTTGGAGTGTAAGGAATAGGGTTTTCAGTACATGGCAGAACAGCCCGTAGTGGACCAGGGCCTCCTCGTTGTTGAGACTTCTCAATCACACACAGACATAAGGGATAGGTCATAGAATTTGAATATTAATCATATCACGTGCATGAAGCATGTTATTCATATAATTCCAACTAAATGCAAGTGCACTTAGTTGGAATTATATGAGTAAATGTTACAGAGGCATGAAGTTGGCAGTATTGTTGGGGACAGTTTCTTGCCATTTGTTGTGACTGTTCAGTATGTTTGTCCAGCTTAGCAGTTTGATATCCTGATGAAACTAGTAAGGTTAATAAAAATGTGTCTAAGTGAAGCCTATAGCAGAGTTCAGGTAGACGAACATCTGTCTGATGTGTTTCCTGTTAAGAATCGTTTCAAACAAGGAGATGCTCTGTCGCCGTTGGTTTTCAACTTTGCTTTAGAATATGCCATTACGAGGGTGTAGGCAAACCAAGAGGGCTTGGAATTGAATGGTACACATCAGCTTCTGGTTTATGCTGATGATATTAATATACTGGGCGGAAGCATACATAGTATAAAGAAAAACACAGAAGATTTAGTGATTGCTAGTAAGGAGATTAGTCTAGAAGTAAATGCTGAGAAAACTAAGTACATGGTCATGTCTTGAAATCAGATTGCAGGACAAAATCACAACATAAAGATAGATAATAAATCCTTTGAAAGGGTGGAAGAATTCAAATATTTGGGAGCAACCCTAACAAATTGAACTCCATTCATGAAGAAATTAAGAGCAGATTGAAGTTGGGGAATGCTTGCTATCATTTGGTGCAGAATCTTTTGTCTTCCAGGTTGCTACCCCAAAACACAAAGATTAGGGTATACAGAACTGTAGTTTTACCTGTTGTTTTGTATGGGTGTGAAACTTGGTCTCTCACACTGAGGGAGGAACAAAGACTGAGGGTGTTCGAGAATAGGGTGCTGAGGAGGATATTTGGGCCCAAGAGGGACGAGGCGAGAGGGGAGTGGAGAAGACTACATAACAAAGAACTTAATGACCTGTACTCATCACCAAATATTATTTGGGTAATCAAATCCAGAAGAATGAGATGGGCGGGGCATGTAGCACATATTGGGGAAAAGAGAGTTGCATACAGGATTTTGGTGGGGAGACCTGAGGGAAGGCGACCCCTTGGGAGACCCAGGCGTAGATGGGAGGATAATATTAAAATGTATCTTCAAGAAGTGGAATGGGGCGGTATGGACTGGATTGAGCTGGCTTAGGATAGGGACAGTTGGCGAGCTCTTGTGAATGCAGTAATGAACCTTCAGGTTCCGTAAAATGCGGGGAATTTCTTGACTAGCTGAGAAACTGTTAGCTTCTCAAGAAGGCCTCTGCTCCATGGAGTTATTATATTCTGCATACTATGCAGGTAGAACAATCCTTTGTTGTATTTACCAACAACCTACACTTATTTATGTCCCATTCATTGATGTGCATGTTTCTATGCTAACTATTGCATAATCATCAGTGTTGTGTGGTGTATTATTTTCTTCCATTCTTTCTATGTTTTTCATTATTATAGTCCTTGTTCATTGTTGTACTGGCATATGATTTACTGTACTTATTGCTGTGTAATTCCTGTCATTTTAACATTGATTTACAATATTCCTCTGTTCTCTTGAAACATATCCTATCTCGGTTGTATGTATGTTGCAATAGTTAGCATCGAAATGCGCCTGTCACTGAAGAGCGTCAATAACTGTGTGTTGGTGTATACAATATAAGACGGATGGTTGACATAGTAGTAGAGTTTTCAATCGATAGACCTACTGACGCCTTCCTCATAATCTGATAGTACCGACGACGGGGAAGGGTGTCGCTAGTGTCGCATCATCGGCATGTTAGTACCGGTGATGACATATAGATGCCACAATAGAATTGTTGGGCACCGTCTATCATTGAGTTTCAGATCTATTCATGAATAATCTGGGGGTGTGAGCGTGTCAGAGATGTCATGTCATGGTTGTGCTTGTAAGTTTACCCTGTTCAACAAGGAAGTAAGTTTAAATTTGCGTATTCCATAAATCGAGTTTGTTTTGTGTTAGTGTAGGTTTTCGAACTGTAATTGCTAGTTATTTTGTGCAGGTGAATGACGACTGCAGTACGTCTGTGATGTCGGATTCCGCTGCGGTAGGAATTTGTCTCAAAAACTGGAGGCTTTTTCTCTGTGTACAGAAAATGATTACTGTTTGATTACTTATTAGGCTATTGTTAGAATTGGAGAATCGCGTTTGACTGAGGAAGTCAGATTTTATGTAAATCCACTTTTCACGTCATTCATAACATGTTATATTGTTGTCTCGTGTGATGGTGAGGGGGAGGGGAAGGATTTGACTTGATTGGTGAAGCACAATTTATTCGGTTGAAATGTGTTTGTCAGCGTTGTTTGCCGAATTAATCCATCGTTCATATTTTACCGTCTCAGTGTAACACTGAATGAAGTTACCAAACGTAACGGTTACAGGGTGAAGTAAGATTTCTTTCTTTCGTGGCAGTGAAGATTTATATTTGGGTCTTCTGTAGTTTGGTAGGTAGGTACCACGGAAGACCACAGGGTGACGTTTGTTGCTTTGTAAATACAATTTTGACAGTTTGAAACTGGGCTGTGTTTTATAGTAGAAGGCTCATTGTCAAGATGTCTCTATAGATGTTATTTCGGGTGGAAAAATTAGGCTCTTGAAGAGTAGTCTGCCCTTGTTTCCTCTCTTATTTATAAAAACAGCACAACATATGTATGTGTTTAATGATGGGTTGGTAATTTGCTGTGCATGCCCTTTCTTGCAAGGAAAGATGTTAAATTTGCATATTCAGCAGAATGTCTGTGGAGACTGGCATATTACACTTTTTTGTCATTTGTTTCAGAATGGCTGTCCAAACTGTGGATTCTCATATTGCAGTAAATGCCTGAAACTGAAAACAGCTGTTCCCAAGTCGGGGAATTTAGTATGTAAAGTTTGCAAGTCTTGCTATGCAGCTCTTTCTGAGAGTGGTGGACATGCAAAATCACCCAAAGAGGAATACTGTCCTCCAGAATCTTTACTCAAGTTAGTTTTTTTAAATTGATTAGTAGAAAATGTACTTCCTTCTTCCATTTGAGTTTATTGCTTATTATCCGTACATGCTGTCATCAGTTTCCAGACTGAATTTATTTTTCCACATCAGTAACACTTAACCTCCTAATCTGTGTTGCCCCTTTCACAGTTCAGAAACTGTTTGATCGCTTTTCTTGTCTGTACTTCATATGTATTGCTCATATGGGTCAGAAAGATTAATGTTCAAAAGAATTATTTCGTCTCAAATGCTTGTGACATGTTCAGTTGTTTTACTTTGATAGTCAAGAGTGTGCTGGGAATATGTGAGGGGCATGAAAGTGGAGGAATGTACATAAAAAGTCTGAAAGTTTGTAGAAAACAAAAGTTGGAACCTTGCCAGTGTTTGCTATGTTACTAGGACCGCACCCTACTGGAGCTGCATTTAATTATGCAGTAAAGAAAGAAACAACAATAATAGCTTCTGTAATGGTTTTGAATAAGTGTAAGAACCCTGGTACAAACAGAGTTTAAATTATGATATCTCATTATTGAGTGCGTACTATATTACAGTATGCACTTTTTACCTTTAGTATACAGTTTTTATGCGAAAGCCTGTTGATGACCCATTTTGGATTGAAACCTGTAGCTGCATAATTCGGAATATAAATCAGAGCTGTGTTTAGACTGATCTTTGAGTTTTATTGAGCAATTCAGTTGTTTTATTTTGTATAGCAAACAGTATATTTATCTTATTGCAGTGTTGTGTGCCAGTACCTCTATTTAAAGGAAGAAATAATTCGTTCTGATTTATAGATTGATAAGATTTTGTGTTCAACGAGTATTTTGTAACCAAATGGCTGTCCTGATTGGCCACAATGGTTTAAACATACTGGTTGAAGATAGCACTGTAAACCATTGAAGGTTTTCTTTAGTGTTACTGGCCATGATTTGAAACTGAAGCAGCTTGATCCTAGTTTGTAATCAGTCTTCATGGTGCTGTATTTAAATAAAGTCATTCTCTCATCCGAAGTTGTGGCAATATGTATTTATGCCTCTCGTGTCCATCCACACAGTTGAAATAGAAGTAGTCCAAAAATTAACACAAAACTCTGAGCAGCCTTACTTTACCTTATTTTAAAGTCAGCATGGTAAGCATGAGAAATCTGAAAAGGCTCTTGCATTTAATCATCAGTACAGAAGGATGAAATTGTCTTTTATCTCCTTGCATCTCGGTCTGTTCGTATTGCAGTCAATAGTTATCGTACTGTTATGTTAGTCTCATGACGATGAATGACAGAAACATGGTCTGTGTATGAAAGTGAGTACAAAATGTCCAATGTAAAGCTGAATGTGCTCATGGAGTCTGCTGAGTTGCTCACAGAATTCACATCAAGAGTCTGTTATATGAAGTAACTTACGTATGTTAAGGCAGATGTTAGGAATGATATTCAACTTTCAGACATGTTTGACATGTGAACAAATTGTTGAAATGTGTTTCATGTTCATGTCTATAAATTGCTGATACTGCCTGCCCTGGTGAGTTCTTGAAGCATGTCCTCTGTGTGTATGGATTGTTTTTACGTGATGCTGTCAATACCGCCCAACATATCATATTCCTTACAGTTGACACTCATCATATGTTGTACGTTTTATACACATCTTTTATTCTATTTTATATGTTTTTACCAGCTTATGTAACTTCTATGTAAGACATTTTGTATAAAATTACTTTACTTTGTAAAAGAGGCAGGCCTTTCCCTTCATGTGACGTAGAGTTTCTCAATTCATGTTTTTGTAAGGCTTGATGATGGCTTTCTAAGCTGAAACCTAGTCACCAAATAACTTTTAGTAAAGTAAAAAGTGTTGGTTGTGACTGATCATTCTGAGGAATTGAAATACCTAACTTTACATGTATTGTCTTTTACACTTTCAAACAGATAATAGTCACATTATGTCAGATCAAGTGAGTGGGTAGGCCAGAAACACTGACTGAGTATTCAGTCCCCAGAAGTGTTGTGAAGGCAGTAAGTGAATTATTGGTTGTGTGAGTGGTTCCACCATCTTGTTGGAAGAACCCGTTTTTTTCTTTTTTCCACATCATTCAGGTTTTCAGCAAGGGGTGTGAGAATTTGTCCAGTCTTCCTCTCTGAATTAGCCAAATCCAAAAAGAAGATGAATCCAGTTGTCCTTGTCACACTGATGGCACACCATAGCCGTGTAACAGCACTTTATGTATCAGTTTGGTATTATCTGCTGAACAGTATCTGATATTTTGAGTATTTGTTTGATGGTTTAAGCATATTGTCTGTAAAATAAGTTGGTAATGTTAGTTTTGAGGTTTTCACAGTGGTGCAGTTAAGGATTTCTTTCTTCTGGGCCATGATTCCATGTCATTGAGTAATTGGTTCCAGGCATTTCAAAAGAATTACATACGTAGCATCGTGTCTCAGAAGAAGAGAATTCTGAAGGTAGCAATGGATCAGCTTCAAATTGGACACTGCTTTACGAAACCATTTACACAAGTTGACTGTCACAACTAAGATTTTTGTCAACATGCTTTTGAATGTGCCAAAATATTATCTCGTGTTTCTTCCAAAAGAACATGTCTGTGCTGTCACTATTTCTCTGACACTACTGAACATGTTCTATATTTGTTCATGTGTCGATGTCCAGTGTTCTTCATACAGTTGCACCAAACTTCATGATAACAAATGTATCAACATATGTGCGATCAGCAACTGTTACACTACTACTGGCATTTTAATATGTGTACATGACTGTAAACAAAAATTTTACAATCCATATATTTTATCATACAGTGCAAGTAAAGTCTGATAACATCACAGAACAAAGGAGCCACTTAAGTCTTACCCTACTGTATGTGCAGCATCACAAGAAAAGTATGTGTCAGACAACACCACACAAGAAATACATCAAATTTTAGTTATCTTAGCAAATTGGCTATCTAAGTTAACATAGTTACAACATGGAACAAAAAAAATCAGTTATTAGATAATGTCAAAGAATGTAAGTTTTTAGTTATGTTACGCTGATTAGTGTTCAGAATGACTTCACTGATTTGTGTGCACAATTCTGCACATCTCAAAAGAGAATTTGATGTTTTTCTGATTATTTAATCACTTTACCGTATGCAGTCCGTGTACTGCAGGATTTGCTGTACAATTTCTTCTCTTGCCTGCTATTTTTTGCCAGTAGACTATGCTCTTCACGTGTCCCCACAAGAAGTAGTTGAGGGGCGTAAGGTCTGGTGATCTCACAGGTCAGGCCTATGGACCAAAATAAGCATGAGGTATGAGGGACTATAGTTTTCCAGAGGTGGTGGTGGGGGGGTGGGAGTGAAGGTGGTCCATAAGAACTGATACCGTGCAGCATCCTATGGAAGTGTTTGCCAGAGGTGGGGAGTAAGTGTGAAGGGGGTTCGTAGCTTGAGCTGTACGCTACCTTGAAGTATGCAAGTGCTTGTAGCAATGTAATGGTTGGTACTGGGACAAATGTTGGTACAGCATTTTTTTTTTTGCTCAAAATGACTTGTATAGTAGCATCCTGAAGTTTGGCACCCGTTATGTGGAACATTCTGTATTGCTGATTTCAAAGGAAATGAATCACTAGGAAACTGACTTATAAATTTGCTGTGGAACTTTTCATAGGATTTATTCCTTATGTATGTTTCCACAGTGAACCCCATCTGTATTACAGTGTACTGCATATTCATAAGGAAGCATAACAATATACACGTGTTAGCCGCAGAGTTAGAAACTAGACCGTTGAATTGTTACGTGTGCTGTGGCCGTGGGGTGACATAGTCAAACCAAAGGCACTGAGATCAGTCTACCAGAGAGGAGTCACAGTGCCTGATAAGCTAGGATGGTGTGTATTAACCCTTTAAAGACGAAGCATATCTGTTTTATATAAGGACTCACTGCATACTGCACTGTAAACACTCTCCACTTCGGTTATAAAAACCAATCTCTTAATATTTTTGAGGCAAAAGTTGCTGTTTGTTCAGAGATCCGTACAAAACACATAAACACAATGTGGGCACCACGTAGAATTTTTTAATGTTAAACCTGGTGGTATGTAAAGTTACCGCTAGGCTTTAAAAGGTTAAGACAGCACCTGCTTGAGCAGTACATAGATAATCTCTTACAATTACCACAGTCCTGTTGAGAAATTATTTGTGATTCAACCTGTAAGACTACATAAAACCAATGAATGGAGCATGTTCTGAATTTGGAATGTTACAGTGTTAAAGCAACTTTCCTGTGGACTCTAACACTCAGTCGGGGGTAGAACATAAATATTAATTACTTTTGTGATTTTACATATTTTTCAGAAAAATTTCTTGGCATGTACCAAACATATTTTTGTCACTTAACTTTGACAGTAAAGGAGCTGAGTGAAAGTACTAATTGGAACTTATTCGTATCTTTATTCCATTGTGCTGGTATTTGTTTGTTGTAGTTTTCATATTAACTGATTTCATGCTTTGCACTTTAAGTGATCCATTTTCAGACTCTTTGAGACTTATTCTGTATTTTCATGAAGTGCCATCATCAACCTGTATTTTAATTTCTAATGTTGATTCTAAAGGAAATGGTGTTAAATACCTGGGCATAAACCTAGTTGAAGTAATGGGAAATGCATATACTTTATTTTAAGTAGTGTTTAAATTAGTAATGATAGCATTTTGCGAGAAATATTCTCATGTTGATGTGGCAGCCTGCAGAGCTGTTACTTTACTAGCACAGCTGCTGAAAGGATTTGTACCCACACATAACTGGGGATGGGCTTTGTGATAACCAGATGTATCTTCTGTGATAGCTGAAAGACAAGTATAAAGGCTGCAATTTGCTGTTCTGTTGTGATGTATGTTAGCAGAGTTGGTAGTATTTAAGAATGGGAGAAGAAGTTGACAGCAGTAAATAGCAGTGGAAGTTATGCTGGAGTTGGTATTCCACTTTGCTGAAAGTTGTTCATAATATGCCTCTGTATAGTGGCACTGCTAGGTGTAAATTGTTTTTGACAACTTATTGCCTTAATACAAATGTAGCGGTCTGTACAGAAGTTTTCAAACTTAGAGAGATTGGGTATTTTTTGTAAAGTTTGTTTTCTGTGCAGAAAAGATGCATGTGCACAGAAATTGGTGTTACCATGGCTTTTACACTGTGGACTCAATGATGATGTTAAAAACTGAACAGTTTCACATTGATGTGTTAGTGGGCTTTATGCTGGTAATTGGAGTGTTTTGGTTTAATGGTGTGGTCCTGTAACATGGACCAAGCATGTGTTAACAGCCTAGTTTTAGTGCAGCATGTGGTTTACTTGTTTTGTGTAAAACTCATTGTGATATTGTGCTTAAAATATTCTCCAGTGAACTTGAGAATTGATTAACAGGGTTACTGGTTTCCTTTTTCACATTTTCTTTCATTTTTCTGACATGCCATATGTTCTTGGTTTTAAGGAGACTGGAATCTCTGGAAAATCCTTCACGACCACCCATTACCTTATACCGAAACAATCAGCGTATGCAGCAGTTGAAGGTAGGTCTAAATGAGGTGGACCGTGATATTGTTGAGCGTTTGGAGAAGCTGAGAGAGGAAAGGAAGCAGCATCCTCTTCCTACAGAAGAAGAGGTGGCAAAGAGATTGGCAGTACTCAAAGGGGAAGACCCAGCTAATAAGGCATCACTGCTGGTAAGTAGAGAGTTAATGGAAAGAGTTACAGATGATCCAGGTTTTAATTTATTTTTTGTAGTTTGTAGTTTTATTTAATGATGCTGTCAGGAACTCAAACCGTGTGGGATCATATGACAGTGAATAATTAACTGGAAAGGATGTGTGGATGTGGTTGTGGCATCTGTAAGATACTATCTGGGCAAGATATGATGTTCTCATGGTGGTGTCCATAAAGATTCAAGTCTTCCACAATATGATATTGTATCAGTTGGGAATTGGTCACTGTTGTTGCAGAGAAGCTCAGACTCTGAAGATGGAGGTGGAGCTCCTCCAGGATGCTAGTACAGTAAAAGTTTGATTATCCGTCTGGGGTCGAGACTGAAACAATGACGGATGTGAGAATAGATGGATAATAGAATGGTTGCTTAAAAAGTATACATTGCACAATACAATAAAATTCTTTAGTATATTACATATTACAATGTATGTATTTACATATGAATATTACAGAATAGGTCAAGTTTAAAAAAATGCTATCTTAATTACACACTCACACACACAGTTGCTCACCACCATGGTGGATAATGGGAACTGACAGATAATTGGGTGATGGATAATCAAAGTTTTACTGTACCGATTTGATGCACAGTAAATATTTTTCATGCTAGCTGAGATTAAAAGTGGAAGAGTGTATGATATCCCAGCAAGGCATTTAACATGTTCACTAATGAGTGGTCACGTTCACGTACAGTGTTATTGTGAGTGTCCATGTACATGTACAATGCTGTTGTGAGTGTCGTTGTGCCCATACAGTGATGAATGAATGGGTTTTGATGAAATTTCAAATTCTTACAATAATGTGTTCATAAAATATAATTTTTGTTCAAGTCAGACAGTATGGGCTGTCTCTTAATATAAAGGTCAAAGTACATTTTTAGGTAGGCCTGTATTCTAATAGCTGCAGAACAGAGCAAACCAATGTTGCATTCATGTTTGTAGCCTTTAATGAATTGCCGAATGTTCTTTCCTTTCATTCCATAACACGGTTTGGACCATAAAGTACCAGTCCAAGGTAGATTGGTCTTTCACTTTGATCTAGGATAACACATTTCTTGTATGAATATTTTGTTGATTACATTTTATTTGTACAAAGTGGAGTTCATGAGTACACATACTTGATGTGCTATTTATTTAAATTCATCAGTGACGAATGCAAGTAGCTGACATAAGGTAATTCAGTAATTCAGTTTTAACATTCATGCATAGAGGAGTTGAATGTTGCAGTGGTATTTGTGTTTATGGCCATATTGTTCAGAAATACGTGTCTTGTGATGCACGGTCAAGCCAAGAAAAAGCAGATAGCCTTGTCCAGCAGCTTCTTGAAGAACATGAACTTGACTCAAAACAACCAGATGTAGCAGATGAAATTGCTCAACGCCTTGCCAGATTGAGAGGTCAAGATACATCATCCTCCCATATCTCCACAGGGGAAAAAAAGGTACCATGCACAAATATTCTTATATAAAGTGGAATGAGAAGACAGTTTAATTCTGTATGCATGTTACATTATTTGGATTTTGCCCTATAGTAATGCTGTCTTGTTTTGTAAAAGATATACAAATTGTTCACATAGTTGACAAACACGTTTATCACACATAAGTTTTTTCATGATAGTGTAAAAATGTAAATACTTTGAGGGGGCTTTCTTGCAACCAAAAGTGGATAAAATGACACTTCCTTAATGACCTACTGTAGAAGAAACAGGAAGTCCATATATCAAGAAAAGGTCAGAAAGTCATCAGTGGCCTCAGGGCCCCAGGTTGAGGGAAATCAGGAAATTCGGTAAATGTTGCATTTGTAGTTGCCAAGCACAAGTCATATATTTTTTTAAGGTTTTGGAGAGACAGTTTAGTGTCTGTCTGCTAGCAGAGGTACAAAATAATAAGTTGTGATCTGAAAGTTCTCAGTTTGTCATACAGTGACTAAGAACATTGTTTGACACACAGACACACACACGCAGACGCGAGAGAGAGAGAGAGAGAGAGAGAGAGAGAGAGAGAGAGAGACAGACATAGACAGAAAAGGATATGTCAGTTGGGACTGTCCCAAAATTATGGGGTTATCAATAGCATGTTGCCTCTCCCCACCCAAAAAAATGGTTGAGAAATGCCGCAAATTTTTGTGTTAACATTGCATTTATGAGGAGCACCATCCTGACTCTTGCAAGCTTGCCAGCCTAGTCTGTGTTAGATATTTCAGTAATCACCTCCAGCAATAAAATTGTTCACACAAGGGTGCAGCTGTGTCTGACATCTTGCTAAGCACTGGTTGATGTTATGTGTGTTTGTAATAAGAATTTGGCTAAAATTATTAACACATCATTGGAACTGTGTTCAGCATCGAAGTACTGGTTGGTGTTGTGTGCAGGTATGATATGATGTATGTACTGTTGAACTTTTTCTTTTTTTTTTAAAGGAATTGTATGTGGAATGGGGTTCTGCTAGATTGTGATAGAATGTCAGGAAAGTTAGCTAATTGATCAGGTCAGGTGTTCTGGATCACTTATGGACAAATAAGTTGCTGAAAACGATCATAAACATGTAGGGTATTATTGACAGTATTCTTTATGGCTCCCAAAGCCATTTCAGACACGGTGATAGAGAACAGAACATGATATACACAGGAACTGATCACTGTTCTCCTGCGCAGGCAACCTGTATACAGCTGTGTTGCTGTGTGTAACATAGCGTCTTGTCAGGTTAGGAGGTAGTTAGAGGCCAAGTGAATAACAGGGGAGGTATAATTGCATTTCACAAAGAAACTGGTGTGTCAACAACACCCAATATTTTGGCCATGAAGTCAGAGTGGAATCCACTACCACACTGCAAAACCAGAACTGAATTGGAGGCTTTCAATTGACCACCTCCCCTCTTAGTGAAAACATGCAGTTACATCATTGCATGAAACGCAGACACATGTGACTGTGTCAGAGGTTCAGATTAAGTTGCAGTAACACCAAAGCAGGCAAGAATGGGAAGCGCATTCATTTTATATTAACATTGCTTGCATGTCAAGGTATGGAGTAATGTTAAGATTTAAAACGGGTTTGTGGAAGTAATTTTGTAACCCCTGTGAAATATTGCCAACTTGTAAATTTCTACATGTATTACACTGTTGTAGGAATCTTCAGATAAGGGGATTCATAGTTAACAGTTTTAAAGATTGCTGTACTAAGAAGGAAAGTCCATTATTTCAGATATGACACAACTTTGTAAGGCATACAGTTGCATCAGAATTGATGGCACATCTAACATCACAAAATGACATCACATTGCTCCATAAGTGATTGCTGAACAAAGCCCAAAATTTTAGCAGTCGCTGGCAAGCACAGACCTGCCTGAACATGTTACAATGGTGACAGACTGGACATTTGTCTTTCAGATGTAATACACATAATGCGTATATGCTTGAATTTTGAATACTGGCCAGGTTTTGACATATTCTGGACCACTGTGCATGGTAGAGAATATTTTGACGTGACAATTAGGTGGCGTGTACTGTGGGCCAATATTATTATGTTTTACATTTGTGCTGTTATGACCTTTGTGTTTATTAAAGCAGTGAAACTCTGTGCTCATAATTATTAATTTTGGGGTAATGTCAAAGGCCTTATTCATGTGACATTTTATTTTCATAGATATTGACTGGGAGCACCTTTGTTGAGAGGGAAGGAAATCTGGATTCTCTGTCAGTAGATGATGTGAATGCGTTAATTGTTCAGATGGAGAAGGAGGTGAAAGACAGTGTTCACCAAATGAAAGAGCTGAATAGAGACACAAAGCACTAGTAAGTGTTTTGACAGTAAATGTTGTATCACTTAACAGTGAATTGGGAATTGAAAGACACTGACATCCATAATAAGAATGTAGATTTTTGGGTACCGTTTTCTTTTCCAAGATAGTTCGTCATTTTGATATTTTTTTGTTAAGTAAACATAATTCATTGATGTGAAATTATTTACAAACAAATTAAATAGTTGAAGCTTAAGATTCCTGGTGGTTGCACATAATTAGACTGACACATATACTGGACATTGTCCATTAGCTGAATTTAGCTGTAGAAATGCAGCATTTCAGAAACCGATTCTGTCTCCGTCATCAGGTGAAAGCAGAGACCTACTCTGGTATGTTCATTGTATTGAAGTGTAATTATATGAAAACTTATATTAATGAACTGAATGGACATGTAAGGTACGAGTATGTCTGTTATTCATACTGTTTCTTTTAAAAATGTAGTTTTAATGGTGCCTAATCATTTTGGGATTCAACCTGTAAATTGATTGGTTGCAGAGCCTTATTTACATACTGTATATCATCAGGAAATTTTGCCTCTGACAAAGTGCATTTGCATTAGCATTTGCTGGAGCAAAATGCCTGGTTAGTTCCTCTGTGTTGTGGTTATCTTCCTTTTTTTGTAACTAGTACAGCTAGTACAGATGGCAGAATGTGGAAGTTCAACATCATTAATAACATGGTCTTCCATTAGGCATTGGTGGCTGGGGTAGCTCAGTCAGTATGGTGACTTGCTTTGGGCTGGACGGTTCGGGGTTCGAACCCCAGTGGGGGTGAGATGTTCCCTACCTGTCCAGACTGGCTGAAGGCCCACCCAGCCTCTTGTACAATGGGTACCAGGACTCTTTCCTGGTGGTAAAGCAGCTGGGGTATGGTGTTAAGCAGCCACCTGCATCTAGCACTGCAGTTAAAGAATCAGTGGAGCTGTACGTGCACTACCCTCCTGGGCCTCCATGGCCTATTATGGAGCCAAATTTATCTCTTTTGCCATTGGGCATTATCCTGAGGGAACTTGTAATTAATTCTGTAATGTAGCATTTTCAGCATGTTTTCAGTGAATATAGGAATATGCATCTATGAGTGCAGGATGTACTCCTTACAGTGGAACCTGCTCATGGAGTCTGGAGAACCATTCATAGTTGCATTGCTGCACAGTGACTAATGACACTGCCTGCTTTGCATTACTCATTCCAATGAATCCTGCATGAACATGGGGGCTGTGTGCTATACAGCAGATGACATAAGTTTCTGCATTAGCTTTAGCACATCTGTCTGTCCACATGTAACAACTCAGGAACCATTTGTTGGATTTCAATGGAATTTTATATTGGGAAGTTTTGGTTAAAGGTGATTGACATATTCCAGTTTTGGATAAAAAGAGATAACAATAATAGAAAATATATTTGCATGTATGTGTGTGCATGCATATTGAGGATAAGTATGTAAAATATTGTTTGGAGAAAAAATGGTCAAGACATCAGTTGTAGAGAAAAGTGCAACACACAGTTTATACTCTATATGTAGGGTGTTTTTGTGCTTCCTCCCTGCCGCGGGCCCCCCCCCCCCCCCACACACACACAAGCAAAGAGTCATTTTTTCAGAATTTTTATGTTGTATGTACATGTCATAACTTCATAAGTTGTTTAATTGTGTGTGAAGGTGTTTGTGAAAGATGAGCTGAAGTAATTCTTTGCAGCTTGAAAGCTACAAAAAGTAAAGTACCACCTGAGATACCAGCTGAGGAGGGTGAAAGTTCAAATGAAGAAGTAGAGGCAACAATACAGAAGGTAAGTTAGAGAAGTCTGCTGTAGGGTTATGATTGTTTAATGTGCCTCACTTTTAATGGAGTTTGCCTCACATATAAATGCCATGTTGTAGACTTGTAAGTTTTATTCAGTATTATCATTTTGTTACACGCAGGCATGCCAGCTGAAATCTTCTGTATTATTTATTTTCTCCAATGGAAAAAAAAGTACTTTACAAGTGAGGACACCTTGTGTAAGCCATTTCTACTGTATTGTGTTTAATACAAGCCACTGGTTGTAGCATCATTAATTTTGCCATGTTTGAAAAGCATCACATCTTTATACTTGATTCGTTGATATACAGCATATCAGCTATTGATGTAGGATCGTGAGAAGCTTTGGAGTGTATGCACAGCCAGGACCTAACAGTGTGTCCTGTTTTTGTGAATGCTTGCTCTTGTGATTGCTCAGACCAGTCCATCAGTTTACTCTCTCATACCTACTTGGACACATTTTTGTATGTTTCAGAGAGTTTGTAAGGAAATGTCTGCTGCTTTTATGCTGTTTCTTACCATATAATCCTGCTTCAGGATTATTTTTGGAGCAGTAGTTTTAAACACTAAATGAGGAATAGCTTAATTTGAAGTAATTTAACACTAATTGAATGTTACGTAAGGGAAAACCTTAAAGGGGCTGTGCTATTATTCTATAACATGAATCAATTGTTAAAACTGCAATTTTCAACTTATGTAAAGGTTCCATTCCTGAAACTTTCATGCAAAATCAAAATGTACATAGGTCAAAATTGACCCCACCCCCACTTATTTATCACACCTCATCAGTTATGTACGCATTTTTATGTCAATGTACACGTTTGAGATGTTATTTGTATCATTTTTTGTATGAAACACAGAGCGTAAAATAATCTAATAATTACAGTATTAATAATTAATAATATTACTACCATATTATATATAATATTAATATTAATAAGAAGAATTTTTTTTTACATAAGCTTGAGTTTATTTAAGTCGCATATTACATAACCCAGAAACTGCCTGTACTTTTGTGTTGAGAATGAGACATCATGTTGCCACCTTTGGAAACTATTAAAACTCCTTATATTGTTCGAAATTGATACTGACTTCACAAAAAATATGAAAAAGATGTCTCTGGTGCTGTTAGTTTATTTCAGAATTCATTGCAATGCTGGTCACATCCATATAGAGCCATGCTTATCCTGTGTGGGAATAGCATTATTTTATGTGCTTTATACATATAACTTCTAATGCCTAAACCATTACACATTTCATGAACATTTTGATGGGATTTGAGACAACAAAACTGGAACTGGTTAGCTGTGTTGAGAGATTCTTTGCAGCAAAGTTGACCTTTTAAAGCCTAGCGGTAACTTTACATACGACCAGGTATTAACATTAAAAAATTCTACTTGGTGCCCACGTTGGGTTTATGTGTTTTGTACGGATCTCAGAAAAAACAGCGATTATTTCCCTATACAACATTAACTGACTGATTTTTATAACAGAGACAGAGAGTGTTTACTGTGTGGTACAAACTGGGTCCTTATATATAAAACAGATATGCTTCATCTTTAAAGGGTTAAGGAAGTAAAGTACTCTTCCATTGTTTTTGACAGGCAGTTGATGAAGTGGCTTTAGAGGAAAAACTGGATGATGATTCTGAAGACAATGAGAAAGAGGTGAGAACAGTAATGAAATACAATAAACAAGGAGACATTTTAATCTGACTCAGGTTTACAAAATGTTAGATTCATGAAAAGAGCATGTATTGCATTGTCAGTTCCTGTAGTATTTATTCATTACATTTTGTAGTTTCTGTTTCAAGAGATGTGTTGAGATGTTCAAATAAGTGGCATATTTAGTGTAATTTACATGATGTATTAACCCACCGAATAACAGTATTATTCCTTTAATCTAGAAGGTGATATTCTGGAAATTCTGAGTCTTTGACAGTTGGGGAAAATAGTCCAAAGTTTTGGCATCTGTAGTATCATGTATGCATAGTGAATCTGTGACTTTATCTTAATTTATCAGAGCCCATCAAGCTGTTATGATGGCTTCAGACGATCCCAAGATGTAACAAGGTACTACTGGCAAGAGGAAGCATGTAACTTTAACAATTCCTCAGAAACATGAAATAATTAGGGGGCTTGAAAGTTGCCTGATACCCAGAACCAGTAGCTGGAGGAGATATCCAAATGGAATCGTCAGTCTAAATACAGAAGCAGTAACAAAAAAAAAACATACCTGTAAGAACTTAGATCAGTATAGGTACTGTGTGATAATCTAGCACGTGCCCTGTCCTATGGGTGTTGGATTAAAGGAATTTGAGTGTAGTAGCAAAATTTTTAAGGCTGGTATGTTCTTGAAATCTAATGTGGGTAAGGTTATTGCATCCTTGGTTGACATTGTTCAGACAGCTAGAACTTCATGAACTATGGTATCAAACCCCAAATTATAACTGTGATTGCTGCTTTCCTCCTCCAAAACTGAACTCAGAAAAATTTGTAAGAAGTTCTTCACAACTCAAACATCCGACTTATTTTCCTGAAAAGTTTGTCAGTTTTTAAAATGGTTAATAAGTTTTTTATATATCCTTTGCAGGTTGAACTACCATGGTGTATCATTTGTAATGAAGATGCAACTGTCATGTGCCTTGACTGTGATAATGATCTTTATTGCAAAAGCTGCTTCTCCCAAGGTCATGATGAATGGCAACTCCAGCATCACAGGAACGTGCCTTTCGCACCAAAAAAGTGAAATTGTAAATCGTAAGCTATATTGTCTATATTTTCATTATGCACACTTCATGTATACTATTACATATTTGCATTAGAGTGATATCTGTATGGAAGTTCCAACAAGTAATTGGACTCATTATATGTGGGAGTCACGAATCTTTTGTAAATGTAGCCGTCATAGTATTCCTTTTGATTGTTATGCTTTTCACTTTGATATACCTGAAAATATTGTTGCTAGACCCTTTAAACGCTTTTGGCTACGTTGGCATGAAACAAAAGATCATATTACTGACATAGGTATGTTTTAGACATTGTTGTAATGCAAAATTCACTTGTCCAGTGAAAGACCTGATCCTTTCTGTAAGATAGAATGCTTATTTTCACAGTTTTGGAGGAAGACAATCAAACATCCTTTGATATAAAAGCCAATCAGCATAATTTTGACCTCTGATTTTGATATTCACTTTTTGGGCCTTGGACTTTACCAGTCGAAACTTCGTGTTTTGTGTCTACATCACAGTACACGTGGAAGACCCAAGTCTCATCACCAAGCACTCTATTTTTCTAACAGTTTAGTGAAAGGTGTGAGCAAATTTCTAATTTTTTGGCAAACAAAATCTCATGTTTATATAGAAAACTGTGAATTATGTGATCACATGCCAACATTATGTAAAAGTGTAGAAGGAGTGTATGCCATGCTTGTTAAGTACTGCAGTCAGAATGTTTAGTAAAATACTGGCCTGTTTTAAAAGTATGTTTGTCTTTTTTTCCTGGCTTTGCTGTACTCCTTGTTTATTAATGTTCTTATACCTGTGCAGTCCTTATAATTGGCCACTAGGCTGTTAAATCAGCACATATATAAATAAATAAGGAATTATAGACATTCAGTGTTGTGCTGTGAGACAGTTTGTACATCACCATACTTAGGTAGTCCAGTTTGTATGTCACTTAAGTAGAATGCTGGCATTCCATCTGTAATACCAGGCTACCTACTTTTGTGGGGTGGTTGTTGTGTAATCAGTCTCTGAAATCTGGAACACCTGTGCTACAATGACTGTACCCAACAGTATTATTATTTTAAAAACCCACCATTTTTTATGAAAGGTGAGCGTTGACACCAGATGTGACAAACTCTTTGTCAGTTGTCTCCGGACCACTGCTGTTTTATCACAAAGGTAGGGACTGTGGCATACAGAACTATCACTGAGGTGTTACCGGCCATTTAGGTTCAAACCCTGGACAGAGCCAGCGATTCAGGTTCAACCCCTGGACAGGCCTGACGAGGATAAATTCCTTGTTTTTGTTAACTAATGAGAAGGACTTGTTTCGGTAAATGGGGGTCGCTAGGGAAGATTGCATGAGGGAGCAAGTGCAGCTAACGCACTCAAACAAAAAAGGGCTAAGCAAAACATCCATCAGCTGTCACGCTGAACGGAGGTTTGCAGCTCAGTGTTCCTAGTGAGACCCAAAACCTGACACTTTTGGAAGACATAATTCCTTGAGTGGCAATGCCAGCAGGCGACACCCCAAAAGGTTCGTTGACCATGTGTGTGGGGTCTGCTGGTTTAATTTAGTGCAACCAATGGAGTTTAGCTATTCAAAAAGATTGAATTCGGCCTATGGGATCCTTCAACATTTGAGTTTCGACCAATGGGATCTTTTAGTAGACAGTATGAAAACCTGACTTTGAAAATTGCGACTGGCGTTACGGGGAGTCTGTTTTTGAATGCAGGGGAGAACGGTTCACGAGTTGGTATATGACTGTGACGGACAATTGATCGAAAGAGAGGTGGAAATTCAAGATTGGACTGGAATATTTATTCCAGGTGTCGCGATCAGTTCTGGGACTAAAATCATCGTAG
Organism: Coptotermes formosanus; assembly: GCA_013340265.1. Lineage (NCBI taxonomy): Eukaryota > Metazoa > Arthropoda > Insecta > Blattodea > Rhinotermitidae > Coptotermes > Coptotermes formosanus. Next base: position 2,713,164 of record BLKM01012983.1, on the reverse strand, counting down.
TGTAGCACTACCATTATAACGAGTTTCAATAAACATTAATAAAAAGAAAAGGACGTTAAAAATTCATGACTGTTGGGTGTTAATTTGTGTAATAGTTTTGGATAGCGTTCGTCAAAAAGACCTCACGCGTATGTTACCTTGGGATAAGATATCATCACCGCTAGTGAACCGGGTGCATACCAGTCACAGTGGTGAACGGTAGCAGTAAATGGCGACCAACATGTGGGGCTATCGAACAAGCAGGAAGCTGTAACTGATCAGCAGTATAGAAATAAAGTCAGTCAACGAATCAGCAAAGAAAGAACTACAAAACCGATGGCTGGGGGAGAGAAGAACGAAAAGCGCCACTGAGACCACGACTTGGACCAGACAGCCTACCTGCTTGAGGAAGAGTGGCAAACCTTAGCATCCAAACACCAACACTGCCCGACTACGAAGCCATCACCAACTGGAACCTGGACCATCGCTCCACGTAACAACATTCTGCCGTCACACCACGACAGGTCAATATACCGCTTCAACACAATTGACATCTTTAAAATTCTCAATTCTGCACCAAGTAGTAAGTGAAAGGTGTGCTTGTAGTCATATCGTGTACACTTGAGTTTAGGGGCTTGCAACATGGCGGAGAGACAATTAAGAAGAAGGAGTGTTACGTTAGAATTCAATCAGGATTCGCAAAGCGTAGATCCAGCTCTGGAAAGCTTACACACAGATTCTGATGTAGGTGGAAGGAATGAGACTAACGTTCAGGACGAGATACACATTACTGGCGATGTATCTAAATCAGCTGATCAGCAGCCTGATAATCCCACCAGGTCATGTGACAGTATTGTAATGTGTTGAGGTCAGTTACGAGACATATTAGCTCATGTCATGAAAAATTTTCAGGAAGAGACTAGTACATTAATTAAAACTGAAATTTCCAAATTGACTGAACATGTAGAGAGCACTCACAAGAAATTATCTGAAGATTTAACAAGACAGATGAGGGAAGAGAATGCTAAATTAAGGGAGGAATTTGCTAGAAAGTTAGAGGCAGAAGTAAGAAAATTTGAAAATGACCTGGATAAATTACACAAAGATACTGCACTTGAAATTGTAAGTGTGAGGCATAGCATGGAAAGTGTGTTGGCAAAACTAGGGAAGGAGTTCGAATCAAAATTACAGGCAGAATTAGACAAAGTAAATAGTGCAGTAGATAAGGTCAGATCAGATGTCGAAATTGATATCGTAGGGTGTCAACAAAAGATAGACATCGTACATGAAAAATTAAGTGAGAGTTTAAATAACCAGTCGGAAGACACAAAAAAGAAAACAGACACACTAACGAAAAATATAAATGCAAAGACTACTGTAATTGTCACTGAACTGAATAAACAGGTTGAATAGACAGCAAGTGATATTCAAAAGATCAGGCAGGAAATCAATTTAGTTAGGACAACCGTGAATAAAAAGGTTGGTAAGAAAATAGAAACCTTTTCTGCGATGGTAGCAGACTATAACAATAAGATAGAATCAGAAAAACAGTCATATCAGTCAGAGATTGGAAAGCTGAGTAGTGAAATTGACAAGATCAAGGAAAAGCTGGCTGCGAAAACAGCCAATGTGTGTAAAGGTGGGAGTGCAAATCGATGTACTAGCTTAAATGGTGAAACTGGACAACAGGGGTCAACCCTAGCTCCGATGGGTAATCGCAGTGAAAAAGAGAAGCATGGTAGGAATGAAACATGTAACAGCTCTATCGATGGTAACAGTAATGGAGCACATGAGCATGAAAGTTGTAGTATGTGTGTCACTGACTGTAATGAGAATGCAAATTCCAAATTCCAATTTACGTGACCACAGCAATGCACTGAATGAATTTAACCTGCCTGTATTTAGTGACAGCGCGAGTCAGATGATAGGAAACTTCCTAAAATACCTTGACTCGTATTTTGAACTGAAAGGGGTACCAGAACAGCTGAAATTACCTTTAGCCTCTCGAGCCATTCAAGACCCATTTGCAAAAAGCTGGCTGAACGCAGAATATTCTAAACTAGCGAATTACCAACAGTTCAAGCTAGAGATCACCCAATTATTATGGAATGATTTACAGCAGTCAGCAGTAAGATGTAAAATCTTTCAGGGCAAGTTTGACGAGCGAGGAAACGACACTATGGCAGGTCATTACCTAAAATATGTTAATCTAGCTGGAAGCTTAAGCCCACCATTAAGCGAGATTGACCTTACTGGAGCTTTAACTGCTCATTATTCAGCCGAGGTACAAATGTGCATCATCTCCGCTAATCTAAAGTCCACTCAAGAAGTTATCACGTTCCTAGGACAACTACAAGCGTTAGAGGAAGATAAGGGGTCTCGGAAAAGGGATCTGAATGATAATCAGAAGGATTATGGCGGAGACAACACCCGTGGAACAGAAAGACAACTGGAATTGAAGGGATTACCGTCAGAATGTGAAACATCTCAGGCAGCACAGGTCGCGTAAAAATAACCACCGTCATGTAGATAATGCTAGATGGCACAATGAGAATCAGGGTAGAGATGGAACTTACGGAGCGAGTAGACGAGAGTTAGATCCGAGGGCACCTGAATTCGAGGCGCTGAACAGCGACGCCCAGTCGAACCCAAGACAGGCTACATCCGATAGGAATGGACATAAACAACAGAGCGCAGGAAACTAAGAACAGGGGAGCGCTCTGGGCTTCGTGTATTCCCTGATATTACAGAAGGTAGCCCAATTACGCAAATAAATCCTAAATGTGAGGACATGAAAGTAACAGGTGCTTTCCAGAAGGAACTAGGAGAAGAAACTAGAGATGAATGCCGTTTAATGAGTGAAATTCAAGAAAATAGGCAAATACCCCATGATATTATTTGCTTATATTACGTAAACGAAGATAATTTGGAAACATCCCCATTGATATTAAAATTGGAAAAGAAGAATGCATAGGTTTATTGGACACCGGATGTCAGTGTTCCATTATTTCGGAGGAATTGTATGCCAAATTAATGACGAACGGAATGAAAAGCTTAGAACTACCTGCACAAAATGCTGTACTTCAGAGTGCGTTCACTGGAAGATACCAGCAGGTCCGGAAACAGGCCATGATTGAGGTACTGAGTGGAAGTGTAAGGATAGACCAGATTTTTCTCATCTCTTCAAAACTAATTACTAGCATACTGCTGGGAGTAGACTTCTGTAAGGAAAACGGAGTAATATTGAATTTTCCGGAGAGAAAACTGTTGATTAATGCACGTAACAATGGAGAAAGTGTAGAAGTTAGGTTCTTTGGTGAAGGTGTCACTGAACAGGAATTTGGTGACAAGGAAGTCAGTAAAACCAGTTATATAGGTCAAGAACCCGAACGAACCCTAAGACCATTAACCAATAACCTAGAAACAGCTGTAAATCAACTCAACCCGCTACCACGTCTATACAGTGAAGGACAACGCCACACCAACTACCGTTCAAGCAAGCCAGAAGTAGCCAAGACTTTAGGTCTTGAAGATGATCACTACACGTCAAGTTCATTTTGTATGTTAGAAGCCAATGGTAGCTTCATTTCCGGCGAGTATAGCCATGAGAGTAGGGCATGTAGGTATTCTAAATTTGCCAGTGATAGGCACAGTAATGGGCAATGTTTTGCTGATATTAGGTGTGACCACGAGGGTCGTAATGGTCTGAGATTGCAGACTGAACAGGCTAATTATGTGAATAGGGAAGCTGAGTTTTTCAACCCCACAGCAAACAGATGCAAATAAAGAATCTACTGACTGCAAAGTAACCAACTGCGAAAGAGATTTTGAAGGGAAAATTAAGATCGCGGGAAGACCTGGCGGAAAATGAGACACCACGATTATTGAATGTATTGAAGAGAGTCAATATGCATTTTACCAAGACACCTGAGAAATGTAACGCCTTCCGATGTAGCTTTCAACTGAAAGAAGGAATACCACCTAGGAGTAGCAGGCCTATACCATTTGCCTTGAGGAAGGAGGTCAGAACGCAGATTAACCCTTAAAGACGAAGCGTATCTGTTTTATATAAGGACTCAGTGCGTACCGCGCTGTAAACACTGTCCACTTCGGTTATAAAAACCAGTCTCTTAATGTTTTATAAGGCAAAAGTTGTTGTTTGTTCTGAGATCCGTACAAAACACATAAACGCAATGTGGCCACCACGTAGAAGTTTTTAATGTTAAACCTGGCGGTACGTAAAGTTACCGCTAGGCTTTAAAAGGTTAAGGAGATGTTGCGGGATGAAATTATTGAATATTCGAAGTCTGATTATGTGAATCCTTTGACGATAGTACAGCGTCCAGGAAAATCTTTGCACCTGTGTATAGATGCGAGGGAGGTAAATAAATACATGATTCCAGACCTAACAAAACCAGCTCCTATGCACGAAATGTTGCAGAGATTTCGTGGGATTAATTATATGTCATCCATTGATTTAACCAGCGCGTTTCTGCAAATTCCTTCGGAAATTTCATCACGGCCGTGGACCGCATTCCAATTTTAAGGGCAAGTGTATCAGTTTACAAGAGTACCATTTGGTTTGAGAAATTCATTAGCCGCATTTACACACGCTTTACAAGTCTTGTTTTCCTAAACAGATGTGCTGTTACATCTAGTCGCCTCGCAAGATGGATGATCGCGATACAAGAATATGATTCGGAAATCAGGTGTATTAAGGGCACAGATAATCACTTGGCGGACGTGCTGAATCGCAGTCCAGCAGGCTTAAACTCTAACGAAATCAAGCAGTTGTCAAAGCCTAACACAATTTTAATAAATAAAATCAATTTACACATAGACAAGTCAGTTTGCAAGGAGCTAAAAGACGTGGCGAGGATTTAGAGAACGGACGCCAAGATAGAAGATATCCGAAAAGGGGTAGAAACAAGCACAACAAAACAGAAGCAGAAACACCAGATCGAAGGGGCATAGTATTCAAGCCTACAGGTCAGCAAGGAAACAGCTGGACAGCAATGTTGCCAGAGTGCTTGAATGACCAAGTTATTAAGTACGTACATCAGTCATTAGGACATGCTGGTGTAGACAAGTGTATCCAAGAAATCAATCAATCGTTCTACGTCTGTCTACGTTCTAGCGTTCGTCAAAAAGACCTCCCACGTATGTTACCTTCGGGTAAGATATCATCATCGCTAGCGAACCGGGTGCATACCAATCACAGTGTGAGCGGCAGCACAGGCCATACAACTTTCATGGATTCTGAGTCATCTCATGTATGTTTGCTGCGCCACCAGAAATTGTCAGAGCCATGGTAGTGGTTTGTAGGTAACCACTTACTTCTGTAATCATGGATAACTTGTGAGTAAAGAAGTTATACACTCTCCAAAACCTTAATTTGTGTAAATAATGTAATATTGTGATTGTGGATAGCTTAAATTGTGTCTCTTTGGGTTACAGGTACAAACCTCATCTATCACATTTGCCCCTTCACTCACCTTCCCACCCAGGCATGGGTTTGTTGTAGGATGTTTGGTGGACAGTATGCAGTGTCCACAGATGCCCCTGGAAAATGATACTGTGGCAGCAAATTTGGCCATTTGCTAAGTTTTGAAGCACTTGGCTATCTTACAGAGAGTCTAGCCCAGTATCCTATGTCAGGTGTAGGCCTAAACCCCCAGGCAAACACAGTAGTGAGTGCATAGTCTGTAACATTACAAATACAGTGGCAGGAATTTCTGCCAAGTAGCTGTGGTGAACATTACTAGCACCACAGCAGTATTTAGCCGTAAAATATTTTGCCACAAGCTGTGTAGCCAAGTATATTCTCAATACCGAGTTACAGAGTAAGCAAGCAGCAGTGTTTAAAAATTAAGAAACACAGAGCATCTTAAAAATTAGAGAAGCTGTTTTCTGTGATTTCATGTGAGAACATACCACCAGGTCATAATGATGAAGTACTTGCAAAGATAACAAAGACAATAACAAATAATGAAATTAAGAAGCAAATCAATTTTGTGAATGAATTTTTTAGTTTTGTCTTCTCAGTCTTTCCAGAAACAACAAACTGACCCTGTTACTGTAGCATTTGACTGTAGTTTAATATCTGTGTGTTATCTTCAGTGCGTAATTTGACTTTTATATTCTATCCATTTGCTGCTAGTTTGCCTTCACTTCCTGACTATAAAAATATTCTTGGGAGACTGCATGGGGTTGCTATTTGATCTGAAAAATTGAAGTTGTACATGTGTTTACACTTTCAGATTTCCTGTAACTCAGCTTGTATTCCTTAAAATGATATACAGTGAAACATGGATTTTACATTTGTGAGGGAACCATTTAAAACAAACTAAAGAAAATGAAAATCTACATAGCTAATTAAATTAAAGAAACAAAAATGATACTGTACTGCATTACACATGTAATCAAGTTTGATACAGTGTGTTAAAAATGTAATCTATTTCTCTTATTCCACATATCTACTAAGTAAGTTGCTGCCGCTTCACTGTCTGCTGAACTCTGTACCCCTCATTCTGGATACTGCTGATGGCAGCCATCCGTTACTGTCGACAGCAAACCTCATGAGGTGTTTCCTTGCAGCATTGATGCACTCCAGCACTGACAGGAAATGTTGCTGGGGGTTCACATCTTCCACCACCATCTTCCTCCTCTTGCATCTTCTCAGACATAAACTTTCCAGTCATAACTTATTCTAAGCACCTCACATGTTACATCATTGTCACAGAATACATATTCTTCACACAACATGCCTGCTTTCAACTGACCGCCATCATCTTTGGCTATGCTAAGTTTTGTTGCATCTTTACCATCACTGATTTCATTTAAATTGAATAATCAGAACAATTCACTACTGTCTGTGTGACACAATGTAACAATTCCGCAATGTAGTGCAGTGTGTTCAAAACAGACCTCCATGAGTGTTGCATCATGAAACAATTTGTGATGAATCAACAGAAATTTTTTTCTTATCAGTTGCTTGTGGTAATAATGTTTGAATGACCTGACTATTCCCTGGCCCCTGCCACAATCAGTATTGAAGATTAATAAAAACTATTGGTCTGCTGTCCTACTTGCTGAAATATTTTGGCTACAAATCTGTAATGGTTTTGTTTAAAAACAGGTTAGTGTACTATAATTTTAAAATAATCACACTTCCTCTTTATTCATCTTAAACTTCATGTTTGCACTATTTTTGCTTATATGTTTATTACCTTAACTGTGTGCTTCATATAGGCATGATGTTGTGTGTTTATTTATTTTCTGTGGCATAGAGATGTGTGCCTCAAGTATAATCTACAATAAAATAATTCAGTTGTACTTTCCAGATTGTAACATGAATATGAAAATTATTTTACAAATAATTATTTTTAGCAAGCACCTCAACATAGTCTTTAATAAGCCTGACATAATCTTTAAGACAACTTGGGCCTCTGGTTGCAGCAGTCACTAGATGTGCGAGCTCATCTTCTCTGAAAAATACAACAAATTCAGTAATGTGGGATGTTGTTACACATTATGTTATAAAACTGTAATTGCAACAACATAACAATATAAATAAATAAATAAATAAAAGGTTGGGGCTTGTGAAGTGTTGGCAGTCATCGGGCACATATTAAAGAACTATGATTCAGTCTAATTTAGCGACCAAGAATAACAAGCAATTGCATATTGTACAATGAAATAAAAGACCTATTCCATTAAAGTAAACTTACTTTACATTACCAATGACATTTTCAACAGACACGTCAGCAGGTGAAATATCTTCCCATGTTTCTAGATTCACTTTGATACGACACCACACGTGAATATGCAAGTCTGCTACGTCAAATGATGCACTGAAAATACATAAAATAAATGGAACAGTATATAGCTGCGTACATGGAACAAGTTAGTATGTTTCTCATTAAAATAATTTTATATTTATAATGGTGGTGTCATGTTGGTGTGCTTCAGAATGACCACGTGTCCAAGGATTTAAGGGGTAGTGAATAACGAACAGCAGCATGGTTCAGTGTATTTTGTCCTGTACCTAATCACACTGTTAATTTTGCATTGTATTCAATTTATTTCCAATCTTCTATCAACTGTTTTACTCAAATGTAAGATGCCTTAATATACCCCCCCCCTCCCCCCCGACAGCCCTCAGTTGTCAGGAAAATACCAATATAGAAGACCTTTAACTTTATCCACGGTTGTAAGGTGACGTCCCATATTTCAGATTACGAATTAGGTAAAGATTATTGTTCTTATTCATATATTAGCACCAATTAAATTATATAAAGCTAAGATCCAAATTTAAGCGATCTCTGTTATGAGAGAAACACTGTATGTTACAAAAGGTGAACTAGGTCAAGTGTAGGTGTTGTCTGTTATGTCATTACGACACTGCCTGTAAAGCAGTGCTACCTACCAGATTTTGCCATACGAAATCCTTGAATGGGCGTGTGAAGAAGCAGAAATGCTCTGACAGTGTTTGAGTAGTGGGTGCATGGTAGTTATTCAGTGTGCAGCCAAGCATAGTTTTTGGAATTATTATTGTGTAATGTGCATTAATGCTTTTGCAATAAGTATTTACTGATTATTAGTTGAAGATAATGATAACAGTGTTCTTATAATTACCACATACTTTGGACAGTCACAGATCTTGTCTTTGTCACTGACTTTGTTGTACTTGAAAATGTTTTTGTGACAGTTCCTCATAACATTTGTTGCAGACATGTTGCATGCATACAAACCTAAAATGTCATCCCCTTCCTATATGAAGATGAAGTAACTGAGTGTGGTTGCGAAGCCTAAATAATGAGAAGGCCCTGGCCTGCCAAGGGTCATTGGAGGGGGTGACAACATTCCTCCAAGGTGATTATGGAACCTAGATGAGACTAGCTTTTGTTTGGATCCTAGCAGAATAAGGGTTCTTGGACAAACAGGTACTATTTCGCATTACATTACAGACATGTTCCATTGTATTTTCTCTGTTAAGAGATGTGATTTTGCAGATTTGCACCACTGTGTTTTATGCAAGGAAATAACATGGTAAATTGGCATTATTAATGACACAGTCCTTGACGACCAGAAGTTCATAGACATATGACCACAGCATGTATAAAAACAGGCTCAAAATAACCTAGTGGTATTACTCAGTTTTACAATGCAACCAGTTTTAAATCAAGAGAAACATGTGAAATCATCAATTTTACCAGTTGTTCTCTATCTGTAACAAGTCCAAGGTTTCCAATTCAATGATGTTTTTCACAAATATTTTCATTTTCTTAACTTCAAATGAAATTGTTTCCAGAACTTCAGGCACATCCAGAGTTGTCTTGCACATTGACTCCAATGCTTGGATATGAAATTTCTTCAGAAGAATGTTATGAACAAATTTAACACGGGGATCTGCCTTCTCTGAAAACAGAAGTATGACACAAATATAAATGATTGTTTATCACACACTAAAACCAGTCACTTATGTCGACAGACTACTCACCAGTGGCATGTGAAATCAGCTGGATATCCATTACAACTTTGCTGTTGCCATCTGTCTCGCAGGGATCAAGTTTCAGAATAAGTATCAGTGATTTGTATAAGAAATGAAAAGACCACAGTGCTTCACTCATTTCCTTAATATTCCATACACAACCAGACCTGTTAAATAACACTTCATTAATTATGAACAGGCAGTGGTAACCATCACCAGAATGAAGGAATGCTACACAAAAATAGTTCTGCATGCACAAGTACATGAGTATCACATGTCTCCAGTCTTAAGAAGTGGTTTAGTTGAAGAGAAAGAGCCATTTGTCAAATAACAAATGCGTCAAAAATTGTTACAGGAGATTACAAATAAAAAAGCTGTACCACAAAACATAGATGCGATCTGTAGGATTGTAAATATGATAAGCCATGACATCAGACATGTTGCATGGCAGGTAACAGTCTGTCACTAACCTCAGTTCTTCTGCCTTAATCTGTTTCTCCACTGAAGCAATGGTAACATCTTCATCTGCATCTTTACTCAGTTTCTTTGGTGTACTCTGTTCGGACATTTGTTTGGAAGAGGATTTAACAGGTGTCCCATCTGGGCTATCTTTTTGTCCTCCTGTAACTGTTTCATTTGGAGTGTTTTCATTATTATTAATTTCTTCTAGTAGTGATGTTCTGTCTTTACAATTCTGCTCTGTAGATTGACAATTCCCAAGCATAGCACTTTCATTTGATGTCATAGACACTTTCTGTCTTACACATTCATCTGCCATTGTCACACTCTCCACAAGTTTCTTGTAAGATTCATCAGAGCCAGGAGACAAATCTCTGATAATGTTGAATTTCATTTCATCAGGAATGGACATATTCTCAAGTTGTAAGTGAGACAGGTTTTGATTAATTTCAACAGATTCTATGGAGTTTGCTGGTGTTATGCTCCCTAGTTGTTTTACAGTTTGAAAGGCTTGCAGCTCGGGCAGTGTTTGCTCATGTAGGCCACTAGATTCAAGGTATTCATATGAAGCAGGCTTGTTAGTGGCATGTCCTTGTTTACCATCCATTTCTTCTTCCAGTAGCAATGAACTGCTGTTGTGGCTCTTAAACGTGTATGAGTTCTGTAGTGAAATCTCTTGTGAATGTGTTTTTTCATGAACGCATTTTCTTGTGTACTGAACTTCCTGGATGTCATGGGATGCAGTATTACCTATACTGTTGATGTTACTGGATGTGGCATTATCTGTGCTGTCAGATGCTACAGCTAATTCCTGTATTGCTCCATTAGTGCAAAATGTGTAAGTGCTTGCCTCACTCAACTGTTGATGCGTGCTCAACTTTTCTTTTGTGATGCTGTTGTCTGTTTGACACATTTGAGAAACTTGTGTTACTTTGTTTGATGAAGTATCCAAATTCTCCAAGTCATACTTGCCTTGTGAATGCCCTGATTTATCATCAGTATTTTTAATTCTTCTATTCACTGAACCTTGATTAAGTTTCGGTATGCCACACTCATCTGATATTTCCCCTAGTTTCTTTGTATTCAGAGGATTACTGAAATTTAAACCAACAGCTGGGACTGAAGTTTTAGCAGGAATATGATTTTCAACTTGTAGTCCCACATTTCTGTAATTTCCTGATTCATTTATTCCTTCCACTTCAAACACAGATATTCCCTGTTCACAGTATCTACCCGCTGAGCTGGCAAGAGTTACTTTAGGAAAGGGAAGGTCGTACTTATCTTCCATTTCATTAGCTAATGTAACTGAATTGCTGTGCGCTAAAAACTCACTACTTTCAAGTGTTTCTACTGCAGATTCTTCTGACAAAATTATGTGCCTTAGAGAAGTTTTAGCTTGTACATGATCAGACTGACATGCCTTGTCAGTGTTCTTGTCACCGCATGGACTTATGCATACCTCAGGTTTAGAATGCTGTTTGATGTCCTCAGAATCATTGTTATGTAGTAGGTGAACCTTTTGACTTTGTTTAGTGTTCGTAGGTTGGAGTGAATGATATGACATACCTGCCACATCACCCATTTCTTTGTGTTTTGACAGTTTAGTACTATCGGTATTTGAGGTCTGAATAAAGGATAACTTTGGCACTACCAGCATTGTTGCTGTGCCACTAATATTATTAGTTTCACTGTGCGTCTCTGTATGAATGTCGTTTTGCTTGTTATGTACACTCTGTATATTTTCAGTGTTGCTGGAGTTGGCATATTTACTAACTGCTTGTAACTGGTTATAGATTCCTGTTAGATTTACCTTGCTTAATTCCATGTCCCTCTGTGTTACTTTGTTTCTTAATTCCAAGTCATTCACATCTGTACATACAGCAGACCTTTCACTTTCTCTCCTGTCACTTTGTTCCATTTCACTTACACCTCCCCAGTTATAAATTTCTTTCGCTTTTACTTCACTTCTCAATCCCATATCACTGATGTTGCTGCGACTAGACATCTCTATGGGACTGGAGGTTTGTTTGCACCTCTGTTCACTTCCTACTTCAGTGTCAGTCACAGACTGGTTCACTTCTCCTAATTTACATGTTTCTTTCCACATCATTCCGCTTGTTAATTCCATATCACTGACATTACTATGGCTGGACATATCCAATGGATTGAAGATTTCTTTCTGTGACCCTTCACTTGTAAGTGCCATATTAGTGACATATCTATTCATTTCTACTGCATTGTGGGTTTCTTTCCACTGCATTCCACTTGTTAATTCCATATCACTGACATTACCATGGTTGGGCACATCCAACACATTGAACGTTTCTTTCTGTGGCTCTTCACTTGTTAGTACCACGTCCCTGACATACCTGTTAGTTTCTACTGCATTATGTGCTTCTTTCCACTTCACTGCACTTGTTAATTTCATACCAGTGACAGTACTCATAAGGCTAGACATCCCTGTAGCACTGGAGATTTCCTTCAGTGGCCTTTCACTTGTTAGTTCCTTGTCAGTGACATACCTGTTCACTTCAACTGTGTTATATGTATTTTTCCACTTCATTCCAGTTGTTAATTCCATATCACTGACATCATTGTGGATGGTTATGTCAACTGGACAGGACATCCCCTTCTGTGAAATTTCACTTGTTAATTCCATGTCATTGATGTACCTTCTCACTTCTACTTCATTACCAGTTCCTTCCTGTGTTATTCGACTTGTCAATTCCATATCACTGACGTTACTATTGCTGGAAAACTCAGTTGGATTGGAGATTGGCTTCTGTGGCCTTTCACTTGTTAGTTCCATGTCAGTGACATACGTTTTCACTCCCACTGCATTACATGTTTCTTTCCGCTTTATTCCCCATGTCAGTTCCATGTTACTGACATTACCAACATGGCTGGACGCCTCTATTGGATTGGCGATGTGCTTCCCTGTCATTTCACATGTTAGTTCCAAGTCAGTGATGTACTTGTTCACTTCTGCTGCATTACGCTTTTCTTGCAAGTTCATTCCAATTGTTAATTCCATATCATTGACATCACAGTGGTTGGATATGTTGACCGGACAAGACATTTCCTTCTGTGTCATTTCACATGTTAATTCCATGTTATTGACATACTTTCTCACCTCTGCTTCATTACCCATTCCTTTCTGCTTTATTCCACTTGTCAATTCCATATCAATGGTATTACTATTACCGGACAAATCAGTTTGATGGGACATTTGTTTCTGTGATCTTTCACTTGTTACTTCCAAGTGACTGACATACCTGTTCGCTTCTACTGCCTTGTGCATTTTTATCCACTTCATTCCACTTGTTAATTCCATGTCACTGACATCACTGTGGCTGGATATGTCAGCCAGACAGGACCTTTCCTTCCACATTGTTTCACTTACTAAATCCATGTCACTGACATGCTTGCTCACTTCTACTCCAGTACACATTCCTTTCTGCTGTATTATGCTTGTCATTTCCACATCACTGTCACTACCACTGCTGGACAGCTGAGTTGGATTCGAGATTTGCTTCTGTGATCTTTCACTTGTTAGTTCCAAGTGACTGACATACCTGTTCACTTCTACTGCATTATACATTTGTTTCTGTCTCCTTCCGCCTGTTAATTCCATGTTACTGACATTACCAACAAGGCAGGAGACCCCTCTTTGTTTGAAGAGGTGTTTCTGTGTCATGTCACTTGTTAATTCCATGTTGTTGACAAACTTTCCCATTTCTAGTTCATTACCCATTCCTTTCTGCTTTATTTCACTTGTCAATTCCATATCACTGGCATTATCATTGCTGGACAATTCAGTTTGATGGGATATTTGCTTCTGTGGCCTTTCACTTGTTAGTTCCATGTCAGTGACATATCTGTATGCTTCTACTGCATTACATGTTTCTTTCTGCTTTCTTCCGTATGTTAATTCCATGTTACTGACGTTACCAACATGGCTGGACACCTCTGTTGGATTGGAGATATGCTTCTGTGTCATTTCACTTGTTAATTCCATGCCATTGACATGGTTTCTCACTTGTACTTCATTATACATTCCTTTCTGCATGATTTTACTTGTCAGTTCCATGTCACTGACATTAGCATCACTGGACAAATCAGTTTGATGGGACATTTGCTTTTGAGGCCTTTCACTTCTTAGTTCCATGTCACTGACATACCTCTTCACTCCCACTGCATTGTGTGTTTCTTTCTGCTTTATTCCGCTTGTTAATTCAATACCTCTTTCATTACCAGTATGACTGGGCACCTCTGTTGGATTGGAGATTTGCTTCTGTGGCCATTGGCTTGTTAGTTCGTCACAGATGTACCCGTTCATTTGTACTACATTACGCAGTTCATTCTGCATTATTCCACTTCTTAATTCCTCGTCACTAACAATACCAGTGTGGCTGGATATGTCTATGAGATTGGAGGTTTGTTTCTTTGGCCTTTCCTTTTCCACATTACCAACATATGTGTTCACTACTTCTTGATAATACATTTGATTCCATTTATTGTCACTTGTCAGTTCCATATCAATAACATTACAAACAGGACTGGTTTCATCTTCAGATTTGGAGGTCTGAGCCTGTTGTCTTCTGTGTACAAATTCTGTTTGATCAACATCAGCAGCTTTACAGAATATCTGTGCTGAATCTGAGGGTTTATCAGACTTTCTAAGTGGAATACTGATGTCTGTGTTAGTTAGCCTGCATTTTAATTCCCTGTCATCAATATGTCTACTTTGGCTGGAAATTTTGTAATTATAAGTCTGGTTCTGATCTACTTCATCCTCTTCCTTTCTGCCTGACTCTGGCATTAAAAATTGTGGTTTAGTAACACAGCGTCTGAAGTTTCCCTCTGATTTCTCCTGTGATTTTATATGTGTATGGGGTAAAGTTCCTGTCAGTGTCATATCTATTTGTTCTATTGTGTCCAGTTTCTGATAAAAAGCTGAAGATAACTCAGAATTCCTGTTTTGTTGAAGTCCAGTGTGGCTTTGTATCAGTTCTGTGACACCAATTTCGTTAGCTAACAAACTTGTTTGTTTTAAGGTCAGAAGAGTGCCATCAAGTGGTTCTGTGAAGTCCATATCATTCGAATGATTACAGATGTGCAGCTCGTTCTGAGAGAAGCACAGCTTATCTTCACCATCACCTTCATCCCCATGGCATTTCGTTCCTTTCCTCCCTCTTAGGTCATGTCTTGTTATCCATGGCTTCAATGGGAATGATGCGTTTATGTTGCTGTGTAGTATGTGATCACCTAGCCAACTGAAAAATAAATTTTGCTTACAATGTAGTCAGAATGTTACAGAACAGCATTAGAAAATGCTGCAACTTCAGCTTGTAATTCCTTAAATTGTCATAGTATAATTTCTTTAATTCAGAAGCTGATACTCTGGAAACCCTGACACTTTGGCTGTTGAGGAAAATAGTCCTAATTCTGGAAGTTGCCCAAAAAAGTGTTTCTGTACATCGACTGTTTTGGTATCTCCTGACCCAGTTTCTCCTACTCCAACTTGTTCAGCTATGAAGACTGCTGATCCACAGTATCCTGGTCCTTCAGCATGGCAGGTAGAAAGAGAAGAGGCTTCAGAAAGCACAGGAGGTGACCCTGATGCCCCTGAACTATCAACTGAAGGAGACACCCAAAGGTATATTCCTCTGATTAGCTGTGCAGCCCACATATAGGAACAGTAACAAAAAATTGTGTGTAAGAACTTAGGTTGGTATAGTTACTGTTTGATAATCCAGCAACCTGTCCAGTCCCATTGGTGCCAGATTGAAGGAATTCTACTGTATATATTTCCACATGAATGATATCTGTCAACTTTCCCAGCAGATTAATGTCCTTATGGTTTACAATGCGTGTTACATATGAAAACCCTGCCAAAAATTTTTTCCTGATAGATTATTTATATTCTTCACACAATGTGTACCGCATGTTTCCTTCTAACAAGCACCGCTGTGAAATGTACATGGCTACGTATTTCCAAAATTTGTTCATTTCTAGTCTCATATTAAGACCAGAAGTCCACAAACAGTTCATAAAACAGTGCAACACAATACATTTTTCAGGGTTATTGAATATATGTCATCCCATAACTTTTCAGTGTATGGCAGTTTATTTTAGTACAGTAACCCCTTGCCCATTGCAGTTGAAAATAATTAAATATGTGGGAAAATTATGTGCTAAACCCTGGCAAATTTAAATACCATAGGCAGTTTCTCGCTCAACCACTGCAGAAGCTGAGAGAATCAGCTACACAAACACTGTGCACATATTTAATGTCCAGAAATTATGTACTTTCAGCCTGGGGAGTCCCAAAGTGCCCCTGCTCACATAACCCTATTTTTCCCCATAAGTTCGCACAACATGATTTTGCCCAGCATGCTGTAACCACTCCTCATAACCCCTACATTGGACAAGAGGATCGCTGTATTATGATTTTTTAAATTGAATAAATATAACCAGAGTTCACTTTTAAGATTTCAATTCTCATGACACTGAGTATCAATATGAAGGCCTTCTGGGATGGCACTTGGTAGATGGGTACCAACAATTTCAGAGGGGCCTACTGCCTCCCTGTTCACAGTAGAAGTGATCAGTACATTATTCTGTATGTTTATTATATTGCCACTGGTCCTACATCTTTTATCATGTCTACTCTCACTTCATTTGCTGGGTTTTGTTATTCTTAATTTTTTCTACAGCTATTTTGCTATAAAGCATACATGTATTTTCCATGTTTAACTGTAATTGTCTCTTCTCTTACAGTTACTTTGGCGACACAGGCATGATTGGCATTCAGTATTTTTCACAGTAGGTGTTTGGTATTTCTAAATGGTTATTTTCTGCCATACTGAAGTCCCATTCTTATCAATTATTTGTATCTACTGTTGCCTGTCACTGTTTACATTTATTCTTCATCACTGCAAATATTTGTTATTTCTCTTGTGATCTTCCTCTTAGTCTCTAGAACATTCATTCCAAGACTGTATTTGGTTGCTGTTCCTAATAATTTACACTTTTATCTGTTTTCATCACTTCTCTTTTTGAACTACCTTTGCCCTGCCTCATCCTCTTGCTGATTGCTGCTTTAACACATAAATACAAACCATTCCATGTAACAACACTTTAATATTTTTTTTAAGGCTGTGTGTTTCAATTGAAAACATTCATCATCAGGCGTTCTCTATAAAACCTTAAAAATCAAGGTAAAATATTAGTATATGCAAGATCTCTCAAATATTGCAAAATATTTATTACAACAAAATTTTAATTTTTGATAGTATCTTGTAAGTAGTTGGTTGTGTAATCACTATGGTATTTTTTAGGTTTCTTACGATGCTGGTCCCTAAAATAGAGGTTGAACATAAAAAAATTGAAATTTATAGGTAGAAGTCCATGTGTTGATTCAAGTAATTGGATTACTCGACCAACTACGTACATGAGATACTATCAAAACCCTCAATTTTATTGTAATAAATATTTTGTAATATTTGAGAGATCTCTCAAATAGTAATATTTTGCCTTGATTTTTACGGTTTTGTAGAGAATGCCTGATGATGATTGTTCTTGATCAAAACCTATAGTGTTGAAAGAAATAAGAAAGTGTTGTGTTAGATGTAGTAGTAGTGTGTATTTGTGTGATTAACTGGACACAGTGAGATGGTTACCATTAAATTGCTGTTTTTAATTCTGTTGTTCCACCATGGTGTCTTTTTGCCTTCTGTACAGACTATTTCTGAAACACAAGTTTCCTTGAAATGTAACCATTTTTCTTCACCAGATTTTGCTTTGTCCAGTGGCAGATTCTTGTTAGAATATTAATTAACCTTTTTTTAATATCATCATCCTTTAATGTCCATAACTTAATTCTGCCCTCTCAATTCTGCCATATCTTTTATTTTGTATTATTCTAATATTTTCCAGTAGTAGTACATGGCTGCCTACACTTGGTGTACCTTATACACTGTTATAACCTTCCACTGTCATTTTGTGGCTGCTGCTGTTCTAAAACCACGAGTTTGCTATTATCAATTCATTTATAACACACATGAATAGGAGACTTTCTCATAAAATGTTTCTTTCTCCTTTGTCATTAGTTCCCGTCACATTTCTATATAGTTTACCATCTTGTCCCACTTCAGCATTACACTACCCCATTTTGCATTCCATGTCTTCTGTAGCAACCATCCCGATCCGCTAAAAACTTATATTCCTATATCGCTGCAGCCAACCTGTGGTTCATAACCTTGTATTAACTCTTACATCTTACCCTTTTCATCATGCATGAAGTGATGCTTTGTACTTGCTTCTCATCCTCAGGTATGTTGGGCTAGACTACTACAACTACATTCCTTTTGTGTATTTCTTTTCCTAACCACATTATCTGGTAGCCCTTCTGAAACTGTTTTATTCCCATTATATAACATGAGTCACTGTATCTCAAAATGTTCAACATTACAAACATCTAACTACACAGCATCAGTACAATCTTCTTACCAGCTGCTGTCAGTATCACTTGATGCATCGGAACTCTTGACAGTTTCTTCATAAGTTGAAGCCCAACTCGTTGCAGCGTCCTCCATGTGGAACTCCCTATATAATGAGAGAATTTATGATATGCAGGCAAACTTGGAGAAGGAGAGCACATTACAGTGCTTTCCCGGTATAATTAAACGGGACTTCTGGTCTGAACTCATTGACTTTATATACTTTTCCTCCTGTATGTATTGAAATTTAGCATGCTAAATTTTGCGGACAGGATCAATCTCCATCTTCAGGTTGCTTCTTCCAAAACAATTGTTACTACAAAGTAATTATTTACACTGTGATTAAACATGGATTAGAGTCAAATTAATAAATACAACATATTTAAGTAACAGTTTATAAAATATGGCTATGCATATCTCACTGAACATCAGATACATAACATACATCACTAGACACTATAGATATTTCCTCCCACTAAACAGTAGCATTGTGTAGGTGGTCCTGGTCTGACTGCTAATGACCTGAAGAGCATGGGTAGCTGTTTTGTCATGCTCAAGCCTTTGGATGAAAACCTGTAAGGTCCCGTCAAAAACATCAGCCTCTATCACTGCATAACATTATTTTTTTAAGGCACAGGATTTAATTGTTCAGTTTATAATAAGCCCAAAGTCAAGATGATCACCTGAACATGTGGTAAGGAACATGAATCGTGACATGACTCATTGTGCAGTTTTCTACAGGCTGTTGTTACTTTGCCCCTCTTAGGCATAACTATCTTCCTTAGTACCCTATTCTCGAATGTTTTCGGCCTGTCTTCTTCCCTCAATGACAGAG
Source organism: Coptotermes formosanus (assembly GCA_013340265.1). Taxonomy (NCBI): domain Eukaryota; kingdom Metazoa; phylum Arthropoda; class Insecta; order Blattodea; family Rhinotermitidae; genus Coptotermes; species Coptotermes formosanus. The sequence goes on along the minus strand of BLKM01012983.1, from coordinate 2,693,894 downwards.
AACACTTGTCAAGTTAAGTGGGTCCCTGTCACCACGGCATGGCATGTGCTGAGGTTGCAGCTGGAGGAGTTAGCCCCCGCATATGGACGATAGCCGTGAAGGTACTGAACAAGCAGTTGTAGGCAGTATTAAAATAAAACAGCTACATAAAAAACATACACTCACTTAGTTTGTATAGCTTTATGAAAGCTAACTTTCTTTGTGCACAAGTGACCAGTAGATGACGTATCTTCAGCACTGCATAATCTTATATTCAAATCTTGCAGTGGTTCACGATGTCTATAGTTTTTTGACACCTTCAAGATCTAAAAAGTGCAAAACATATAACCAAATGTAGAATACAAAAACTGTCATAATGCAGGATCTAGGTACTGTAATTCACTTATACAAATAAAATTGAGGAAGGCACAGAAAAAATTCTGGAGAGAGCAAATAAGTGTATACTGTACAGTAAGGTAGAATATAGCTAAATATTTGCCAGAACAAAACTAATAATTCCATTTTCAAACTGATTACCCAAATTTCATTATTCATCAAAGGCACTGTAACAGTGTTCATAGCATTTTCCTCTGAAACATGAGTACACCCCCATACATTGTCACTTAATATGATGAAAATGTAAGCATCCATCCACATGTAACACTTTTTGCATGTGGAAGATTATTACACTAAACATGTCATAGTGCATATGAACAGTGGGCCATAAAGTAATACAAGCAAACAGATCTTTGTTCTTTGTTACTTATAATTTTAATATTGTAGGTTATTTGTTTAAACAAAGATGAGCCAGTCTTACCAGGTCAGATCATGCCTGATTTACTAATTCATATTCATATTCATTTAAAATGTATTATGCAGTGGTCTACAGATAACTGCCCTTTCTTACTTACAGCAATCTTGGGCCTTTATTTATTTGTATGTTACAGTGAGTGGGCATATGCAAGCATGTGTGCACTTGAAAGTGACGGTTTTGTACATTTACTGGTACAGTTAGGTCTGCTGATTCTGAGACTTTGTCCATTGCCTAACACATTACAAAAAGAAAACAATGCTCCAGAAACTGGATCTGTTTCCATCCTCAGATGAAAGGGTGCAGGGTACCTTCTGAGTTGGCTCTAACAGAAAGAGCAATGCTCAATCACAGGACAACCTGTGAGCTAAGATAGGAATGCAAACCTCTCACTGTCTGTTGTTTCTTTAAATCTTCAATAGGAATCTATTTGGAACCATATTAATGTCTGCCTATTATCTTCTTTAAATTTTAAGTACTTGAAAATTGTGTGAAATTATCACAAATATAACCCTGAATGTACAAAAGGTAAATTTGGCTTCATGCATGGTATGAAGGCATGTGCCAGACCAGTGGTACAGCTCCATTTGTTCTCAACCTTGGCTCTTTATGCAAGTCAGTGGTCAGCTGGATGCCGCAGTCATGTTTCTCCTTGGGTAAGTGCCTACAGTACCCACTGAATAGAAGACTGGGAGGATCCCAGACTTGAGCTGGATCATTTGAAGAAGAGACAGCTCTCTTGCCCCTGCTGGGAATCAAAAAGTTTCTCGGGGCATCCAGCCTGTAGCCTAGTCACTATACTGTGTACACCATCCTGAGTCGCAACCCCTAAAAGAACTGTTAGCAATGCTTCCCTAAACCCTTACTGATGTTCTACAACACACAATATGTGCACATATATCAGTAAATGTGCATAACTCTACTTGCATGTACAATGAGATGTAAATTCTCTGACTGTTTTGATGAAAATACACAATCACAAGGCATGTGCACATTCAGCAAATTAGCAAACTGACTGTAGCATATATATCTGTAACAGAATGGACTGTGGATGCTTCTAGAAGCATACAAAACCTGTGGTCACATTGCCAGTTCTTGGTGTTAGTGTAATAGGCTGTATGTCACAGATGATGTCTTTCATCCAGTACTTAAGAACAGTGAATGACCAAGAATAAATTCACTTTAAGTCGGCCTATGAATCATTTTCATATTAACACTTACTGATGATGTCGGCCAACTGGCGATGCTACCTTCATTTTCTTGAGGTACTTCAGTGGAAGAACTGAAAAAAGTTCATGATATTATTATGAATAGCCTGTGGTGGATGATGCAGGAGTACAAATATTCATAATATTTCTACAAATGGTCTGTGGTACATGATGCATGAGTATAGATGTTCATAATATTGCTACGAACAACTGACAGATGACATTCTTCGGCTGTCTCCTTTGACCAAAGGCCACATTTTATTTATAAACATACACAAAAGAATATACAGAAGTAAGGTAACACTGTTTAACAGCAAGGACTTGCTGCCATTTTACATGTAGCTGCAAGGGCCAACATTTCCACATTTTTCCAATTAAAAACTCACAGACTTCCTGTCTAAAACTGTATGATATGTTGAGATATTGTTAAAATCTGGGACAAAAAAAAAAAAGGGCAGGGGAATTTCAGCTTTTGCAATTTGAACTAACCAGCTGAATGCAACAATGACCTTATTTAGAAGCTCTTAGTATCTCTGCCAGTCAAATAATTTCCTGTCTTTAATGCAACCTAAAGTTGATTAATATGCTCATAAGAGACTGTGCCTAGAACCTATAGTGAGCCAGACAAACCCAGTCCAAACTCTCATAATATATTATTTAACATCCACTTTAATACTGCACTCCCACGCAAGTCATTTAAAAAATGTGTGTGATTCAGTTTCAGGTGCTCCTCATGCTCTGTAACACCAAAATTAAAAGGAAGTAAAACTTACATATATCAAAATTCATTACATTTATTAGTAGAAATACAGAAAATTCTGACACTGTGTCTAAAATAATCAAATTGCTTAACAAAAAAGGTTGACTTATTGTATAAAGGTGTCAGTGATTTTTAAAATCATTGTTGTGTGAACACATATGTGCATGGCTAATTCTACTGAATGGCATATAACATAGTACTCTTGTTCTTCGAGACCATTATAATATGTCTACTTCTGAACTTTGTTAGGACTATAATAACAATCTAATACTACTGTAAATAATGAAGACATCTTCCTCAAAGATGATCCTCTGAGTGTTCTGGTGTGTATTCCTTACACTGCAAATGATAAGACATTCTGCAATACCAAAACTTCTACGAGATTCGTAATTTCATGTTAACCATTGTTAATTTCAAGTCCTAGACTGATGGAAATGTCTGCAAAACCTCTGATGCTCCAAGTGTTCTGGTGTGTATTCATTACACTGCAAATGATAACACATCCTGCAATACTGAAACTTCTACAAGATTTGTAATTTCATATTAACCATTGTTAATTTCGAGTCACAGACTGATGGAAATGTCTGCAAAGCCTCTTTTGCGACTAGTACCTTAACCAAGAAGCATTTACTATCAAACATGATGTCCAAAACAGTTGTACAACTGAATATACATAGATCTGTCCACAATTCAAATCAAGACTGCACGTGGAAGAATGCTTTCAAAGCTAAACCACAAAATGAAGAGGTGTAACCTACATGAAACATTTTTCTCTCACACATACAGTGAAACCCTAATATAGCGCACCCATACCTAGCACACTCTCACTTAGCACCCATGAAAGTGTGTGAACAGAAATACCATTTTATATTAACATTGAGGAACCTCTGTATGGTGCCACCCCCAGAAGCCACCATTCGCCAAAGACTAGTGATACAAATGTGATCATAAGAATTAAATAATGTCTGACATACCTCGTACCTCTGTGCTACTGTAATTTCACTGCTTGTACAGTACTGTATAGGTAAATTTCTTCATATGACAGATACTAGTGTGTGTGCAGTGTACTTGTATGAGGCCATGAAAGTAGCCAAGGGCAGACTGGATGTCATGACATTTCATAGTGTTCTCACTTAGTAGAGAAAAGCAGGTGTGAAGTTGGATTTTCCAAAACATATGTATTTTAAGCAAAAACAAGTACAAACACAACTTAAGTGGTGTTGTATCCTCTTTTAGAAGCTAGAGTATAGAGTAAGACTGTACAGTATACAGTATAACTGTATGGTCAGGAACCTACTGTGTATTGTTGAAAGTAGCTGTTGTGGCTTTTATTGTTGCTCTTTCACTTTTGACCAAGTGTATGAGAGTAAAAGCGTTTCACGACTGTCAAAATGCTTTCAAGAGTTTCAGTAAACAACTTTTATCTTGAATATGGCAATACTTTAATTCACTACCACTCTCAATGTACCACAACAAATTGTAGTAAGCAAGCAATGTTGCTATATCTTGGTTTAAATGGATATTTAGTCTGTATTCATACTTAATGAAAAATCTATTGCACGTTGACAACTATAACAATCAAAGTGGGAAAACTGGCAGAACAGAATAATGATGACCTGCCCACCTAGGTCAGCATTCTTCTATTTAGGGGCACAAATCTTATATGTAGGTATATCTTGCTGTTTTGTTCTAACAGTTTGCTTCATGGTACAAGGCAATCCTTAGTACATGTCCCAATCCAGTGCCACTAATTTGAGATAATGAAGTTAAATACTATATAGCATGATGCAAAGTAATGACTTGAAATATCAATTTACAGGTAATGTTATTAATATAAGGACATATCCATAGCAGGTTTTGTAAAAAAGTGTTAAGGATGCTTAGGTGTGTGGCAGACCAAGTGGCTGAATTAAAATTAGGAAGAGACAGTAGAAGAGGAAAGGTACTGGTTACATGTGTATGTGTAGGACATAATAAGAACTTGTTATGATTGGTACGCAAGACTCTCAGACAAGAGATATGGGCTAAGAATTAACAATGAAGAAATTTAGAAAGTAAGCCTATCATATATTTGCCAGAGCCACACGCAAGTCAGCATAAACAGGTTTCATAGAACAACTGAGAAAGCTGTAATGATACTGCAGGACAAAATTTATGTACACAGATTCATCAAAAGACTTCTTTTTTGTTCTATTGTAAATTGAAACATGAATCAAGTTTAGAAAACCTTCTGTACATGGAATGAGAGAATTGTAACATGGCTGAATGCAGGGATGTGGAAACTACAAGGGATAAGAGCATCTGAGAAAGGAAAGCGCCCACTCTCTAGCCAACGACGATGTGAATTGTACGAAGAAAATGTTTGGAAGCAAAAAAGAAACTTATGTAGTAAATGGCTGAATGTGAACAAAGGTGCAGCTTCTGAAAACGGTAACCTGTACAAGTGGAAGAGATAAAACAGATACTGGTAAATGCCTATTTAAAATTAGATTTAAATGGTACGGTAATGTCAGTACAGCCCTACCCTTGTAAGTACGTATTAAGTTACGGGATAAAAAACGTCAATTTTATGATGAGAAAGGAATCGATGTGTCAGTAGCGCATTAATATTAAGAAAATGTATATGTGGAAGACCAAGGAAACAGACCACGTAACGGTAAAAATAATAAGCTTCGTGAATACTGGGTGTTCACGTGCTCACATACAAATTCGAATGACATCTCATTAAATTATGATCATTAACGTACGGAATACACATTTTTGGAGACTTACACAGTATTGTGGGTTTCCATCCTATCTAATTGGAGCGGAATCTGATATAATAAGAGTAATACGAATGATGTTTTCACTCGAATATTCAAAATTCACAACTGGTTACAGCTTGATACTCATTGGCTACCGACTCCACCAGGTTACCAACATAATGTACACCTCAGTCACCAACACAACAAAACAATTCCACGGATTAATTCACCACTTTCCCGTAGCACTGATGCAGGTTAAGTCCCTGAAGACGTCGTGGGCCATGTATCTTCCAGTAGAAGGAGAAAGCATCTCGTGAGCGTCCATATTCACATACGAAACTACGTGACGTCGTATCGCAGAAACCTGAGTCTGCAACAAACATCAGCACAACGGTACATACAAATACTGGGCCCAACGTAGGTAGAGGGGAGGGGGCAGACGGGACGGTGTCCACGGCGGTGCGGCGCCACTAGAATAATCGGAAATATGGTGCTAGTAAACTCAGGTTTCCAAACGTGAAGAAAACTTCTCCGAAAACTAACGGAAGCTTGGGCACGCGTCCTCAAAAAAAGTTTGCTGGCATTGTCCGAGGTCAAAGATACCAGTTTTAAGGGGGGCCAAATCCCTAGGATTCCGGGGCGCCACCATGTCTCGGGCCTGTCCTATACAGACACATGGTAATAGATGGTAAGTGAATAAGCAGGACATATCTTATATTCGCACGAATAAGAACGACATGTTCAGATACTTAAGTCAGATGTATCACATCGCATAAAGAAGAGTTTGAGGTGATTACGACGGTGACCGTGAAGGCAGCCTTGTGCTAGGTGACGCCGCGTAGTCTTGTAAGAAATTGCCGATGAGTTACAATAGCTTTCTACCAGACTAAGCGATATCACATCACACAATAAACTATAGTACAAGAATTTCACAATTAGAGAATTTACGTAATGCCATCATTTCACATTCCGAAAAGTATTTTAGTACGGGTCAACAAGTATTTCATTACCATAGATCACGAAGTGTTCATTACTTGGAAATCAATGCCATCTAGTACCGTTCTCTACAAATCAAATGCATGGGGTGTGGTCGCACACAAAATGTATTTTCGTGGGCATGATAATGTCGCTAATCCAGGTGGCCACGCGATCGAAGGCGTAGGTCTGGAACCGCTCGCGTTGTGGGTTTGCTGGTTCGAATCCCACCGGGAGCATGGATGTTCGCCTCCTCTTGTGAATGTTATGTGTTGTGCAGGTAGATGCGTCTGCGACGGTCCGATCCCTTGTCCAGGGAGTCCTATCAAAATAACCCTCTACACTTACGTTGAATAGGTAGAAGACGTTCGACTTAACAAGATAATGACGCCTACGCATTGAATGTAGTCAATGATACAATCTTGATGTTAGTCGAAAAGAGGGAAAGGCCTGAAGCGTAAGGCTAAAATGTGTTCGTCTTACAGTCGACCTTTATGATGAAGGCAGTGCAGGTCTTGCGACCTTTCGTTGTTAACCAAAGTTTGACGGGCACGTCGCACGGTAGGATTTCAATGAATGTCTCTGTGTGTGTGTGTGCGCGCGCACACACGTGCAGGTAGGTATGCATGTATGTATGCGTTCATGTATGTACGCGCGCGCGTGTGTGTGTATGTATGTATGTATGTATGTATGTATGTATGTATGTATGTATGTATGTATGTATGTATGTATGTATGTATGTGTGTATGTATTTATGTATTTTTTCTATTCCGCAGGAAGGTTCTGCATGCACATAATAATCAGATGTATATTTTCTCAGTACAAATTACAAAACCCTAACGAAACTTCTATTCTTCGCCCATTTTTTATCTTAAAACAAACAACCAAATTAATAAACGCGCTTAATAGTTATGATAAAATTGTGAATATGTGTGTGTCCCGTTGATTAACTCTGTTACCTACCGACATGATTTCGCACAGTGATCTCCGGCAAGCAACGCAGTGGTGTTTGCAACTGCATTTATATCGTATAAATGTAACTACATGTTCCAAGACCCAATTTAAATCATGAGGTCTAACCTTCTTGTTTTTTAGTTTCGTCTAAGACATCCTAAGTTTTCTTATTTTATTTGTCAAAATTGTACTGTACTAATAATCAGCCGATTTCAGCGGCTGATTTCGAGTGAAGGGTAAATCACGTAGAACCTTTCATGTCATCGTGGCTAGAAAGTCTGTGTTTTTAATATTTGTATTTGGATGGGGGGGGGGGGGGGCTTCAGCCCGGCAGCCCGGTTTGGATGCGCCGCTGCTCCAGAATAGGTAGCTATTGTGTGTATGTGCGTGTTTAACGTTGAAACTAACACTGGACACTGTGGAAAAATTGTACTCAATTCTGTGTGCGACAGCCTACGACGTGGCCCTAGGCATAGGGAAAGCAGGGGTTACGCATGTAGATGAATTTACAATCCAATGTAGGTCCTTGCAGCTGATTGAAAGTAGACGTGAAAGGGAGGGTGAGCAGTAGTGGTGGAGATAAGTGATTAAAAATAAATTATTTCGCCATGGCCAGCCCGTCTCCGGCGAATCCTTTAGGATATCTGGTTAAAAGACAGTATAACGATCGACTTTATATTAATAAAAAGTTGTTGCGAGAAAGACTATATTCAGCACGCAATTTATATAGGAAGGATCTAAGAGCACATTATGGTTGTGTAAACGCCATCGAGTTTTCCAATAAAGGGGAGCTTCTAGCATCCGGTGAGATGTGAAACGTACTATGCATGTGATAATAGCCGAAATTTCCGGCAAACAAGGGCAGGGTTTTTGTTCGGTGTCATTCTGTTAATATGTCACTTGGTGTAATTGTGTAGTTTTGCTAAAGTTATTTTTGCCTTCTCACCCCACGCACCTAAGAACAGGAATGTGTAAGCTTTAATGTTATCACGACGGTGACTGAAAAATAACGTGTCCTGCGATGTGACGCTGTGTACCTGTCATGAAAGCAGCATATATCACCGAATCGTCGGTGAAATTTACCAGACTACGCGGCGTCACATTTCAGAAGACAGTGTTCTTCACTATTGGGATTATATTGTGATTTTGTTCTCACAGCATTTTCAGTCTGAAGTTCCAAATGTGCGTTGTATTTTTTATATACTACATTTCATTGGGGTGTCGTATACTGACTTTTAAAGTTTAATTATTGCATATTATAGGTTGTATTGTATTGTGTATTGTTGCTAGGAATGACTTGTTTTTCAAGGCATGGACAGAACATTCCCAAGCTGTTTTACAAAGGGCATAATTAAGATTTGAGATTATATTTTCTGAAAATGCAAGTGGTTTAATTTGGAATAGTTGTGTTTGTTCATTGCTTCATAAACTACACTAAAATTAGTTTTGTGTTTCTTCAGAAGATTCAGTTTGTTGTGATGATATAGGCTTCTATTGTATGTCAGTATGTAACTAGGAAACTGTTCAGTAGTTCTGATAAATAAGCATAAATACAACTTAGATTCATTGAGACAAATTGGTCACTACAAGCAGCTGCAATGATCCACTGCTTTGAGTTAATCTAATTTGCAAGCTGCCCATTACACCCAAATGCCAAATGTTTGATATAGCCCGAAAAGGAAAGTGGGCTGGGATAGCATAGTCAGTATAGTGACGCGCTACAGGCTGGGCTGTCCAGGGATCGAATCCTGATGAGGGCGAGATTTTCTGTGCCTGTCCAGACTGGCCCTCGGGCCTATAGCAGCTTCCTGTACAACAGGTGCAAGGTCCTTCCCAGGGGTAAAGCGGCTGGGGCATGGCATTGACCACCCACCCCCATTTAATGCTGAGGTTAAAGAAAGAGGACAGCTATGTCTGTACTTCCCTTCTGGGCTTTCATGGCCTGTGCTAGGGTGAACTTTACCTTTTACTCAGAAAAAGTCATGGAGCATCAAAGCTGACAGTTTCTTGGACCAGGTGATTGGATTGCCCCTCTCTGTCCAGTGTGCAGGAAGTCTGTCACTGGGTGCATCATGAATAGTGTTGCTGTAATAATGAGGTTATGCTGTATCTTGCTGAAAATTGTTAACTTGTCTTTTTTTTAAGTGCAGAAAAGGCACACAAGGAAAAGTCATGGGGCATCAAATTTGGTGACATGAGATGCCAAGTAACTGGGCTGTGCCTCTTGCACATCTTGGTATGCTGGGGAACTTTGCTTTTCCAGGCACAGTATAGTACAGTAGAGTACAGTACTGTATTGCAGGACATGGATGGACATAGACAATATGTATGAACCTTTTACATCGATATGCTGCTCACTTCTTAGATAAATCAAGTCTGATGTATATTTACACTTCTTGATGCTTTTGGCACCTGTAACACTTTATATCCCCTGAAGATGATGGTGTGTCCATTGAAACATGCAGGGATAATGTCACTATAAATATAACTTCGTGTGCATAATTGTTGGTTTGTTCTAATTAACTAGTAAATAGCCATTTGTTGTTTGGAATTTGTAATTTATTTTTGCACACTCTTAGAGTCTTCTGGGGCACAGAGGAACCCACTTTAATACAGTAAGCGGTAGAAGGGAGCTTATTTCCTTTATTTATTTACCTGTTAGAGTTTGAAGATTTTTGTATTTTGGGGCATGCTATTTGAAAAGTAGCGAGACAACTCATTAGCTTGTATGTCTGAGGGATCCTGAGGCTTTGGAGTAGTTTCCTTTTCATAGTACCACCATTCACAAGCTGTACACTTTTTGCAGTTTTATGCATTTCACGCACATGCAGTAGGCCATTTTCTGACATCTTGTGGCAGATGATTGTGGCAGTGGCTTTCATAACCTCTCTTTGGGAGCCAAATTTCTGCTTTTGCATCTCACATTCAAGCATCAGAAATGCCCAGAAATCGCAGGACACAGGTTCTGGTTTGTAGGGTGGGTGGTCCACAGATGCTCCACTGACATCTGCTGATGCTGACATCATGAGTTATGTGATAAGTGGCCATGCCTTGTCTTGAAGCAAAGTCACTGTTTCATCAAGAATTAAGATTTTTTGTCTTTTAATTGCATTCTGAAAAGCGGTTTGCAGTGTCTTTGCATAGTAGTCACCATTCACAGTTTGCTCCTCAAGTACACGGTGCTGTCAAATAATGATTTTGGATAAAAAGCAGTATCAGCATCACTTTTCCAGATGAAGGCACTGTGCAAAATTTCTCCAGTGGAGGTGATCCTTTGTTTGTCCAAACACTTGATTACTGTTTTGACTCTGGGTCAAAATGTATGATCCAAGACTCATCATGAGTGATTATGGACTACAAGAAATTAGGATTTTGTCCAAGACGAGACACATACCACTGACAGACTTCCAGTTGCTAAGATTGCATTGAGTACATTTTGGACACACTTGGGACATGCCTAATTTCACTGCTGTGTTGTACTGAATCCTTTCCATTAGCACACTTTAACTGGCAGACAGTTCCCATAATGTTAATCTTCTGACCTGCAGCAATTTATGAGCTCTCTTGATCCTGGTGTCTGTGGTGGCAGTACTTAGTGTTGTGTTTCAAACATCATCAACCACCTTTTTATTCCTTTCTTTGAAATGCTTCAGCCAAACAAATGTTGTAGATCTACCCTTTATTTCTGTCCAGAGGCTTTCTGTAACATTTGTTTACTGCCTTTTCTGAGCTTCACACAACATTCTGTTGCACACCTTTCCCTTTTGCTGTATGATGTATCATTCTCTGCTGCAGTTGAAAACAGGTTTTATCAAATATCTCATATAAAATGACCTTTAACAGTAGAACAGTGCTGCTGGTAACAGTGACTCATCATATTTCAGACTGCAATGTGATGCATGCATTCTCCTAATCTGGCTTTTGCAGCCATGCAGCATGGCCAATCTCATTACTTTTAAAACACCTGGCATACTTCGATAGATAGAGACCAGTGTTCTGGAGGAATGTGCTGTCTCCATCTGCAGGGTAGAAGAGTACCTTGCAGTTGGGGGTAGCTAGCTCCTCCAAAGCATTGTTGTGTATCTACCAGACTGTGTGGCTGCGCATGCCATAGGAGAATACAGCATACCCTCCTTGTTAAGTCATCATGATTTTGCTTATTCCTGGAAGGTTATTGTGGCAATTGTTGTGCAGCATGATGTAGCTCATTTACAGTCACACCTGAATGGAAAAATTCACCTGTCATGCTCGGTGGCTACAGTGATATCTTGCAATATGGAATGTACTTCAACTTTGCTTTTCACAGTTTTTAGAACTATGTAATTGTTGTCCACAAATTCTAATTATGTCTGGAAAGTGTGATGGTACGTGTTGGTGGGGAGGGGAATAAGTGTAGATGCAGTCAGATGTTATTATTATGTAAAACAAATTATTATGTCAGCAAGGAAAATGAAGACAAGATAAGGGACAGTGTTAAGGCCAGTGCTTCAACAAGTGTGAACATTTCTTTTGTAAGTTGCTGTGAACACTTCTCCAAGTGGTGGAATGGGCCCACTGTAAATGGCCAGAAGAAGGAAATGGCAGCTGTTGTGGCATGTTAGAAGGCAGTGTATAAGGACGTGCTGATAAAGGAGAAACAAATGAACCTCTTTCTTCACTAATTCTGTGTCTGTCTGCGTCATACACTGTGTGTCATTTGATCACCCTGACAACTTGCAGCCAGGAACATTGATTTCTTTCAGTTTATGCACGGTGATTCACATTTGCTTACATTCCAAAAATCCCAACAAGGTCAAAAAGCCTCTTGGATATAGAATCAGTTAACAATAATATATATATGTTTGCTTGTAAAAAGCATGTGTGGAGTTTACAGTATTCATTAAAATTTGACAATCAAAATACAGTAAGATATAACAATTTTACATTTCAAACAAAATTACACTTATTTATGTAAGAATTAATAAATTAAATTATGAAATTGTGTTATAAAAATATACTTATGAAAATAAAATTACAAATATACTTATGAGAAATAAAATTACAAGGGGCCAAGATCTTTAGATGAATTCCAATTAAAATATTCATCCAATGTATAAAATGAGTTTTTAAGAAGAAACTTTTTTAAAGCAAGTCTATATTGCTTTTTCTTTATGAGATAAATTTTTAATGCTAAATAGTAAATGATTAGAAACCTTAATTGCAAAATAGTAGGGTCCTTTTTGCAGCGCTGTTAAATTTGATATGGGAGGATGCAAGTTAGTATTGGTCTATTATATTATTTATTATGCACTTACATACATACATACATACCTGAATTCCGGTTAAAACATAAACAGAATGTACATAAAGCATATTATTTCATACATGAAATAATAGACACTTATATATTTCTAATTTTTGTATATTTTAAATTTTATCGTAAAATAATTTTATCCTTTCCTTTGCATTTGACCTGATAATGGACGCTTTGTGCGCCCGAAACATATTGTAATAAAAACTGAAAAACAAGGTATTGTGTTGTATTTGATGGTGTAGACTAAAGGTAGTTATACATACACACAGACCCATGTGTGATCAGTCATTGCTTGTGAGTATTTGACCAAACAGTAGCTGAAAGCAGTTAAATTGTGAGATTTTGTATTGTATTGAAGTTCAAGTGTGCTTCATGAAAGGTTTATTACCTCACTTTTTTGAACACG